>CM065054.1:53065100-53375100 GCA_032883995.1 Coronaproctus castanopsis
GAACCGGTGGTGGTCGGATTAGCCGGTATATTCGACGTAAATTTTTTTTTTTTTATATTGATTGAATTTTTCGGTATTATACCACATTATCGCCATTTCCAAGGGCACCGCGTTGAGATTCCTACCACGCCCCCTCTATGGTTATAGATCTGCTACATATATCACACTCAGTATTTTCAAAAATGTGAATAATCAATAAAGAAAATTTCTTCTTAGTACGTCATGTTTGTATGCTCCCACTTCAGCTGCTTGTGTCATTGGTAGTGTCCTCCCACTTGATCTATATATCACAGGCAGAGCAATCACAAGTGAATTTTGTATACTAGGTGACCTGAAGTTATTAATAACTTTTAAACTATTGAATAATAATGCGCTACAAACTCTTCATAGTACAATTTCAGTAAACTTATTTAAAAAACATATTTATCAAATATCGTCGACAAAATGACAGAGGAGGTGGGATGATCATGTCACAGAGGAAGGAAAACATACCAATTCTTCTCTAATATTACTAATAGAGTGAAAATGCAAAAATTAAATATTAACTTCTACAGTTATCGTGAAAGTTTGCAGCTTATTTAGATATCGGTTCCATCTTGTTAATGTTCCAAGATGTACTTGTTCTGGAGATATTATAGATGATCCGAAACAATTTATCTTCGAATATCGTGCATTTTCAGATCAGCGTCTTAAGTATAAAATAGAAAATATTGTTATTATTTTGTGGTGTTATAGAATAGAGAATAGGATGTAGTGTAATTTTTTGATTAGTTCGAAGATGAACTCCTTGTAGACATATTACGGCAGGATTATGGATTTGCAGTTTGTAACAGGAGATTTTGATAATGTGTGTAGTAACCGTTACAATTCCAACTAATAATATCGCATTGCAGAACCATGATAGCTTATTTAGGTATATGATTGAGGTGAGTTGTTAAACTATATTTTTAGTAAATTTAATTTTAGCGTTCCTATTTGTAATTATTAGACGGCGCTCTTTCAATGAAATCAAGTACGTCATATTTACTGTGTATTCATTAGATATGTCTTTGGTCGCTTTCTGGACTCTGACACATATTAAAGAAGAGTGAGAAATTTGGTGAAGGGAAGATAGTGTTTTTATTTGTTTCAAAGTGTGGTTCCAATGGGGAAAGAATTTTTTTTGATCGATGAAGATCCAGGAATTTTTCAACGTACATTCTTCATCCGGTGACATTTGAGTGACAGATTGATTGCTGTTTTTTCTTGAGTTTTTTTTTTTCAATTTGGCATTAATTTTAAATAAACAGATGGTTTAGAGGATATTGAAGAAAAACGTCTTTTACTGTTATTAAAGCGGAGATTTTATAACAAGCATATATATTCCTCGAATAATTTCATCGGACGAGGTAGCGCCTGGAGTTGTTCGAAAGTTGTCTGCAATCAGCTCTGTAGGGCACGGAATAGAATTTGTAGAAGCTCAGGGGGTTGAATGATCTTCTAGCTCTGGATAATCGGAATGTGGAATTTCTCTGCAATTATCCGCTTTGTGTTCTCAATAGTTACGATTTAAAACCGACAAGGTCATCGGTCGATAAAAAACAATTGATAACTTTTTTTTCATTGGTGTCTAACATGAAGTAGTTTAATTCCTCGTAATTTTTAACGTATACTTGACGACGCCAACTAAATCTGTGATCAAACTCCTCGATTAATAATTTGATTCTAAGTATATAACTATTAGGCGTTAACTTTATATTTATACAAGATGATATTCCAGAACAGCATTGATTATTAACGGGGATACGTTTGATAATGTTATTTTAGCGGTTAGAGATTTTAGTTTACGCGATTTAAAAAGTTTTTTTTCTTTCTTTAATTTCCTTCTCTTCTAGAATTGACCAGTGTGGCCATCTCATAGATATGTTAATATGTTTGCGTTCCTGACACTCTGATTGGTCCGAGAGAAAATGACCGTTAATTCCGAAATCCCAATTTTGTAGTTATACATAAGTACATTAAGTGTTCATTTTTAAAAATATAATTACACGGTTTCTGCTAACTCGTAAAGCCGCTATTATATTTTTATCCTGAACTAAATTTTTCAATGCTGTTGCGTAGTCTAATAGTATATATTCCAATATCCGATTAAAAACTATGATTTAATTTCCGCGGGATGGTTGACCGTTTTGGGCCGGTCCTATCTTTTTCTGTTGAAGCGCGGAACCGTATGATCTGTTATTATTAATTAAAATATAACCTGTCAGATGATCGGTTGTTGCATTTTTACTGGTAAGGATGACGGAGATGGATCGGCGGCGTATGATTTAGTTTGGTCGACTGTGCTGACTGCGATAGCGATAACGTCTATGCTTAATATTACGAAGATAAGACACTCGACAGACGAATATCACTCTAATAAAGAACCGAACCTTATGATGCAGCGATAAGACAAAATTCGCAACACAGGATAAACCATATAATTCGCAAAACTATCTTTTCTTTCTTTCTTGTTAGTCGTTCGTTTTTATTTTTTACCCAGCGTTACTTTTTTCCCCTTTTTTAAAATTTAAATTGCACTTAGCTGATGGTAGCTATTTGGCAATTTAAATATTTCATACAGATGGCATGATTAGCAGTCTACCCATTGGTAAGTGCTAAAAAAAAAAAAAACAGTTATTAAAAAATTTTTCTCCTAGGCTAGGTTCATCGGTTTGATTCCGTCTAGACGCCGAACTTCTAGCGAATTATCTAGCATTCCGATCGTCATGTTGTTCGGGTGCACCTCAAGTCCATGAGCATAATTTTTTGCATCGCTGAATATTACTTCCAAAACAGACTTCATTCTAAGCTATTCGTGGACCGTTAAGTTAGTGAACAACCATCCGGAGGATTATATTCTAGATCCGCTGAATAATCGCTATGTTTCTGTTTTCAGAATAACTCCATAGTGGGCAGCCATAACGATAAACTAGTTTCAAAATTTGATTATAAATCTATAATTTATTTTCAGCAGACACTTCCGATTTCTTGTTTAATAACCAGTAAATTTGTCTCAGTTTAAGATTTAGCTCAGTCTGCTTTGCTATTATGCGTTTCCTCCACGTTAGACGCTGGTCAAGGTGCATACCGAAATATTTTACACCTGATTTCTGTGAAATTGCAACACCGTTTAGGACTATGTCTCTGTTGGATCAATTCTTCTGTTTGTGAAGATTACTTGTGTTGATTTACTTTCATTGGCCTTGATCCTCCATACGTTAAGCCACGACGAAATTTCATTGACTGCTGCCTGGATAGTATTGATGCGCGCTCTGATAATACGTCAGGACACAAAATCGCAGTATCATGAGCAAAAATCGTTACCTCTGAACATCTGTAAATGAGAGAGTAGTAGTCCCAGTACGCTACCCTGTGACACACCTGCTTTCACCGGATATATATCTGATGAATCGTCTTCATATTTCACATAAAAATACCTTTTACTTAGGTAGGACCGAAGCAACTTCATATGGAAAATATTGCTTAATTTTGTGTAATAGCCAGAGCATTACTTGAAGTGAAAGTTTTCATTGTGTTATATAATTTGGAATAATTATTTGGCGGATAAATTCGTTTTTGCTGTTTTTAGTTTAGTTGAGGTTATTGAATACAACTGAAAAATACAATTTTTGTAAGTAAAACGTGCAATTTTCAAAGTCACATTCTAGTTAAAATTTTAATAAAATACTATTATTATCATGCCCGCCACAAGAGGGAACAACTTGGATAAATTACCGCTTGTCCCAGGGGTGAAAGAGTGCTCCAAATGATTGTTCAAATTCCCTTATCCTTACATTTTAGGTCGGAAACTCAAATGTAAATACATTGTTTATCCACTAATTTATTTATTTTTAAAATATTTTCTAATATGCATGTGCGTTACGTTCAGTGATCCGGTTAAGTTATGCAGACGTGTCTCTACTATAGACATATATAGGTATTGTGAATCTTATGACTATAATACTATATAGGTACATGTAAACTTGAAGGCATATTATAAACTAAAAATCGTTTACATTCTCTATAATAATTCGAAAAAAATAGGAACAAAGGAAATGGAAAGAAAAAAGAGACACCTGAAAAAGAAAGCGAAGGACAGAAAAAAATGTATACTCTACCTACTACTTATCATATTTAAATGATAAACGTAACAATTTTAATTAATTTTTGTATATTTCAAATTTTACTTTTCTTGCTTTCATTTCTGCGAATTCGTCAATTACATCATAATATAATCTATATTTTTGGCCAATTTTCGTTCTGTCGTTCAGATCACACAATGGTTCAAACCAGAATGATCCATGCAGTATCATAAAATGCTCTTTATGATATTTAATTTACTTAAGCGTAGTTCAACGGTAGCGATACTGATAGGTATAGGAAGACGTAAGCATACAAATATTTTGGAAAAAATTAATTGAAAACCGTTTCCATAAATTTGTTTGAGCAATTGCCGCGCTGAAGAAATTGTTCCTGAGGTATTCACTTTCAATCGATTCTGTATTTCAAACCAGTTGTAATTTTTCAGTAAGTTGTCTTTATCAATATCTTGTATATATCTATATAATAAAGCTGGAAAGATTCAGACTGATTTTGCTTTGATAATTTTACAGAATTGTTAAAATCTAAAATAGCATAAACAGACAAAAATACAGAATTTGTATTGCTAACTCAAATCAGATGAAAGGCTATCGATAGTAGTAATAAAAATGTTTACTCTAAATTAGTACTCAGCTGAACATCAGACGATACATAGTTGTGAAATTTCTTTTGTCGTCGTTAAAATTTACAAAAATTTTCCTGCTGATTGTCTTTAATTTTATTTCATTATGAATATTATATCAAGAGTCGTGAATATTTTTTTATCTCGTCAAATAAATCTTTTATTTAGTCACTGGTTTCTTGAAACGTTAGTTTCGAATTTTGAATAATTTTGTTTCGATCATAAATTTTTTTAAATGTAATGCGAAAGTTCAGCAAAACAAATTCCTCAGGTTCATTTTTGCCTGTGTTTATTAATTATAGTGCATTTGTATTATTTGATATTAAGTCTAAAATCTATCATGTAAAATCTGAACCGGGATTGATGGGAGTATTTAATTTTTTAATTTATTACTGTTACAATTTAATTATTTGTCGAAGTACTGGCTTACTGGATTCGAAAAATACTTAATACTTTTTTTAGAAAAATATATATATTTTTTTTTATTTTTGTCTCGGTCCACAAGTTTAGGTGGTGGGCTTGCTTCTAGTTTAGGTCGCAGGAACAAATGGACAGTGCGATATTATTTATTTATACATTTGAATATGATGTCGTATTGAAAATAGAATCACCGATTTTTTGGAAAATATTTTACTAAAAAATTCTAAAAATTTTTATCTGGTACACTTAACGGTATTTCAAGATTTAAAAAATTATATGTAATGAACAAATAATAAAAGAAAAACAGTATTCATGTTAGATAACCAGTTATGTTAAATTCCCGAATATACAGGAAACATAATAAAATAGTAGTAGTAATAATTATCTAATCTGTAGTTACATAAATAGCGCTATGTATGTTTTTAATTATGCATTTTTAAGACTGCGTTCTATTTTCCACTGATCATTTGTATTCTAGCGACGATAATTGTGAATTCATATTATTTCTAAATTAAGGTCTATAAACTTCTCTGAATGTGGAATGTAAAATTCAGTGACATTGTTATAGAATATTTGTACGAAAAATTTCGTCTGAATATCAACACTTAAACTCATAATATCGTTAAGCGTTTGTAATAACAATTACAATCTCGAAAAATGTGTTAAAAATCATTAACAGAATTGGCACTGAAACTATTAATGAATTTGTCTATTAAACTTATATAAAGAAACCATTAAAAAGTAAATAAAGTATATTTTTAATAAATATAAAACTGAAGCAAGAAACAGGAAAAATAAATATATTAACATCGACGAATAAAATAAAAAATAAAAAAGTGTTACAACGATATTAAAGTTTTCGAAATAATCGATGTTTATTCGATCAAATTATGCCGTAATGGTTCATTCTGTTTTTACTACGTCATCATCGCGTTTGTGGCCCGGTTTACTTACATTGTAGATTATGAATTTGGCTGGTAAAATATCACTCAAATAATACAAGATTTCTTAAAAGTAATTTAAAGAAATTAATTACTTATTTTAATCAGATAAATAGTAAAATTAATAAATTCAATTAGACTAATTAATCCTAACATTTGTAAATTGTTATTAAAAAAAAAAATTGTTTTTACAGTGGTTTATGATTAGAATGTTTCTTGAAGTTACCATTAAACGAACTTTCTAGGCAACAATTTTTAACATGAGTAAAAATTTTTGTTGTGAAACGCTCGTTGCAATTAGTGTGCGCAAAAATTCTTCTGCGATTAAATCGTTCCAGGTTGCCTTTATGTTAAAATTAAATCGACCATCTCCGTAGAAATCTTTTTTTAATGCTCTGCTATTTTATATATATATATATATAGTACATTTTTATATCTATTTCTAACAGCAGAAAAACATTTGCTGCTGTTCATTTGATTTATCCATATTAAAAAATAATTATTTAATTAAAATATTAATTAATAAGAACTATATCGGATAATATACAACATAAACGAACAGGTATATTTGTTACAAATTTCTTTGTACACTTTTAGCTGTATATTATGGTTTGCTTGTTATGATGTCAATAATTTAATGACGTCATAGCTCTCGTAATTTGGTACGGAGTAAAATGTTGACAAACAATTTTTGTGTTTTCGTTTCGGGCGTTAATTGTGTTGTTCAAATATTCACTTTTAGTTGCGGCGTTATGTTTTCCATATGTGATTGAATTATTTAGTTATATACGTTCATGTTTGTTTCTCAAACGGTGGTGAAAAATATGTCCGCCTTTAACAACAGTGATTCATTTATTTTAATGTGCGTTTAATAAGATTGGATTGTTTTACGATGAATGTTTTCATATACCTATTACCTATTTCAAATTTATATAAAAACTGAAAAGTAAATACCACTTTAAATGTTAAATATATTGGAGAGTAGCGATTTTATAAATTATAAACCAAACAAAATCTTAACACAATTTAATCACTAATAGTTTTTAAAAGCGTTTAGTGATTAGTGTTATGATTTTGTTTGGTTTATAAATACCACTTTGTTTATTATATAGGTACTATAAAGTAAAAAAAAATAGTCATTTTTGACATTTCTGAACAAAATTGCGAAAATCGGGGGTGTACAAATATTCTAAGAATCAACCGTAATTTTATTATACGAATTGTAAAATAATATATTAAATGTAAAAAAATAATATTTGGTCGTATCTGGTCAATGACGAATATCTTATTCTAATATTGTAAAAATTTATATGGGAATTGTTAATTAATAAAAATATTCACAGTAATTTATTTAAGGAAACTTTTAATTTACAGTAATTAATGTGTATTAAGATATATTTATATAGTTTTTTATATGCGAATATTAATAAATTAAATCACCGGATTTTAGTAAACACAGCGAGTGGTACGTTTTCAACAAGACATTTTTTAAAACAGGAACATGCTTATGTTTTCGTGTTTATTATAAGTAAATTTTGAGATACTTTTAAATAACTAATTCGTAAAATATGATTATTTTATTAGGCCATCTAAACCTAACCTTACGTTACTAAAAATATAAATTACTATATAGCGTATAAAAATGAATAATTCGTAAAACTTTTTTACAACCAACAAACGTCCTTTGTTCTGAAAAAAGTTCTACGAATTATCTGTTATTATACGCGATATAGTTATTAATAGTTTTTAGTGTAATTCATTCGATAGAAAATATTGTATTTTAATTTTTCGATAACTGCGTTTATATGTCTTTATTTTTGTTTGTTCATTTAGATATTAATGTTAGTTGTTTATGTAACATTCCAGTTACGTCGGTTTGCGTTTTCATGATGATCCATAAAGCAGGTAAATAATTTATAATATCTACTTTACAATTTTATTATTATGTAAATTTAAGTTAAAATCCTATACACGACGCCGGGATGATTATGTTCATATAGTTTTCCATTTTTTTACTTATTGTATCGTGATATTAGTTATACGTTGTTCGTTGATGATTATAATTGTGCCGCATGAAAAACTTGTCTATTTGTACTAGTAACGCATTTATATTTAAGTGGTTTTCGAATATTGGTAAATATTTGTTAACTCTACTTTCAAACAACTATTTGTTATTATGTATATGGAACGAATTGTATTGTAGCTTAATTGTAAATATTAAAAAATAAATAAAAATACTGTCCGGTTTGATTTTCTACTCTTCATCACATTAATTGCGTAATCTTACACTAAAGCTTATAATTGTTGGTAAATAAGCGTTTATCTTGCGTCTTGAGACAATATTATATAAACATTTTAAAAATTGTATACATTTAATGTAATATATATATATATATATATATATATATATATATATATATATATATATATATGTATTAAAATGCGCAAAAAGTAATTTTTGATAAAATTCAGAAAAATGTGTTTGAAATCAATTATATATGAATTAGAACGAGTTAAGGTGAAATGTATAATTCACATACGAAAACAACTGAACTGTATGGATTTATATATATATATAAAATTGATTATTGTTCCTTACAACTCAGATAGCTATTGCAATAGTTCAGGAATATATATTTATAAAAAAGTATACCTACCAGCAAGGGCATTTATTAGCGTTCCAAAATACCCTCTGAACGTCATACTATGTGTTCGTGCACAACATTCACGGCTGATTTGGTTGACATGGGTGTTATAAGAAATAATTCGTTTATTTTTACGTGAGTTTATTTCAACAATTAATTTCGTATTTTGCTGTTTATAGAATGTTTGGAACGCCCATCTGAACCAATATCACCCATAACTTACTCTATATGACATTATCGAATGCTTTATGATAATCTACAAATTATATTACACTCCGGAAATTTTTCTATTATTTGCCTCATGTTAAATGCATACTTTTACAAATCCAGTTTATTCCTCACAGATTTGTGTTTTCATTATTCTTTCTAGACGGGGGGGGGGGGTTATGCAGTATATGGAGCATTATCTTACTTGAATGTGGTGAATGATCGATAGTTTTAGCATTTTGTTCATTTTTTTAAAATTGGTATATAATGTACGTATTTTATTTCGTTAATGTTTAAATGAATTGCACCAGTTGTAGAACACAACTCCCCCGAAACTTGCACAACAATTTTGGCTTAACATAAACGAAAAAAAAAAAATAATAATCTGATTGTGTATAAACAATACGGTAACAGAATAACCGGATAAGTTTAAATATATAGGCGATATGCAAAATGATAAGATTAGATAATGAAATATGTGTCAGAATTTAAGTTTTTTCGGTCGCTGCAAATAGTGAGTATTTAGGAACAATTATATCTTTCTGTCGTATCCTCGAAATTGTAAATTTATTCGATGTTTATTGAGACTGCGGCATAACAGATACTGGTCAAATAAAAGTCCTCTTCTCTCTAGCCATAATAAATTGGAAAAAATTTAAATTATCCAAAATGTTTCTTATCCCTTCTATCGATTCTATTGTCAGGATTTATTTATATTGTTAGACGTTGACTTACTTTCCCTTGATAATAATATTGCTAAAGCTTTACTTTACTTTTGCGTATGTCCCTGGGCACAGGATCTATATCCGCCTTGTCCTATAACTTCAGGTCCAATCGTTGGAGCCATTCCCTCGCATTGTGCGTGAGGTCCTTTATCTCGGCCCAGACTCCAGTGTCAATGATGTTAATGAAAAGCTCGCTTATCCATTCCTTGGTTTTTCCCCGAACTTTTTAACATACTCCGGATATATTTCATCCTTTCCAGGAGCTTTTCCAGTTTTGACTAGTTTAATAGCTCTTGTTATTTCCGACACAGTAACAGGGGTTGCATAGGTTTCATCTTGATCTGCGGCTTGTTTTAAGCTGATCATCTTGTATCTTACTTCTTTACTAAATTGTTCATTCATGTTGTTCCTATTCGAGAACTTGATGATTTCCCCCGCTATCTTCTTTAGATTCACTGAGTCGTCCTTTCTAGCTGCAGTTACATCGCCTGATAACTTTTTCAACAAGGACCATGCTTTTCTGCTGGATTTTCGGAAGTTAATGGTCTCCATTAGGGTGTTCCATCTTTCCTGCCTATTTTTATCCAAGGTAGAAATAAGATTTGTAACTGTACCTTCATCTTGTTTGATCTTAAATTCTTCATATGCTTCTCGGCATTTTTCATTCCAGCCTGGTACATATTACCTTTCGGAAGCCTCTCGGGATGTTACGTTTAGCAACTGCTATTACCAATCCTTTAAATCTGTTGTAGTTGGATGCGATTGGATCGATCCATCGTACTGCGTTATCGAGGTTTTTTTGTAAAACTGTCCCAGTTTGTAAAGGCTCTCCCTTCTGGCGTTAACAACGGTGCATTTATGCAAGCAATCGACGAAAAATTTAGCCACTCTTAAATTATATTTACAGATCGGTCTCGGTCGATAAAATATGTGCAAATTATCATCTAACTTATAGGTATTAATATATTTCTTAATAGGCGTATATAACTTGACAAAACAAAATAAAAACAATGTTAATCACTATTGTTAATTCATAAAATCACTACACTCCAATAAATCAACCTATATAACTTAGTTGCAGGTCGTCGTAAATTACTTATTATTGGAGGAACTGGCGTTTTGTTTGGTTTTACAATGGCGTGTATTTTATTTTATACCACCGATTTGCACGTTAAAACAAATTTTGTTGTACCTCGTTGGTAAGTAAAATTTTCTCTTACGTAAACTACAAAAGGAGTTTTTCTTTTTTCTTAATTTTCTACGAAGAATATTAAATAAAAAATTATTTCATCATTGCGACAAATTAACTTTTCAACGGATGGTTACGAAATAATACTCGGCAAATTTTTATTGTGTACATAATTTCGTAATGTTAGGATGAAAATTTAATAACAATTATTGCCTAATATATTCGTAGTTTTGTTGTAAGACTATTTGAAATTGGTACTCTATATTTCTTTCGGTTTTTTTTTTCAATTTATTTTTAGATTTACTTATTAATTTTTATTTGAAATAAAAACCAAGCTATTACAAAATCATCTAGAATTACTAATTAAACGAATGTGAAATAAAAGCACGCAAAAGCGTCGTTGAAAAAGTCGTTTTATTAATTATGCGAATAAAGTTTTATAAAGATGAAAAATGAAATTGAACGACGTAAATGTAAAAGCATTTTTATGCGTTGTATAAAAAATAAATATATTGAAAAGTCGAGTTGCGCCCGTCTTTTGTTTTTTATTTTATATTAGGACGTTCGATTGTAGTTTGCGTCCGTAAAAATTAAAATGCAATTTAAAAAAATAAACAACAAAAACGAGTTGAAATCACTAAAAAAATTTTCATCATGAAAAATCATAAAACTTCTCTACTATATTAAGTCATTATCAAGTGAGTATAAAAAATATATATTATAAAAATATATATTAAAATGTAAAAAATATTACTAAAAAAATTATCGAAATGATAAAGTAGTATTTTTAAGTAATCTGATAATGAATGTGATAAACAACACGATTAACAATATAAAATTTTATACGTAAACAATAACGCAATATATAAACCAAACAAAATATAATACCGTTTAATCACTAAAAGTTTCTTGATAAAAAAAAACTTATTAAACGGTGTTATATTTTGTTTGGTTTATAATTAATAAAATCACTACTCTCCGATATATTCAACATTTAATAACGCAATAGCCAGTAAAATAAAAATTAATAAAAACAGCCAACGATATAAAATTTTTATACGTAGATACGAGTAAAATAAAAATAATTAAAAATTAGTTGTCCAATATAAATGAAATTTGCATTATACTTCTTAGAACTATAATTCTTCGTCGAAATTTATCATTGAATTTAATATATTATTTTTGTCGCCTTCTTTTATTAGTTTTATTTTTTTTCTAGTAGTTTTCTTTTTTAACGTTTTTCCGTATGTAACATTTTCTAGAATATTATTTAAATGTTTAATATATTCGAGAGTGAGTAGTGATTTCATGAATTATAAGCAAAACAAAGTCATAACACAGTTTAATCGCTATAAAAGCTTTGCAATAAAAAACTTTTATTAAACTGCGTTATGATTTTTTGTCTCTTATGGTATTATATTTATTTTGTGTTTTAATTCTTTGCAACATTTTCCAAATAATGATTTTTCATCATTTTTTTTTTATTTTATTTATTTATATATATATTTTTTTAAATCTTCCGTGCCATGTACTGCTACAAAGACTAAAAGCACGGAGTCTATTATTCCGTTATTATAGATGTGAAGATAATTTAGTACGAAGGAGGAAAGTTATAAGAGCATTATTTTAATTTTTATGTAAAAGCATTTCATGAAATATGTTAGGAAACTGTAATGAAGAGCGAATATATTTATACAGAGAACAGTAATGAATTGATAGGTGCAATTGTTGGAAGATCAGAAAGCTGAATTGAAAGTAGCGCTGTTTTTACTTTGTGTGAAAGATTTGTATTCATATACGGTAATTTCGAATCTTTCATCAGCTATTTGTAATGGTAGTTGTTTAAAACTAAGTAAGTATATGTAAAATTTTAAGATGATATACTGGCCGATGTAGCTCTATGGGTAATTCGAGAGCGAGACAAATTGCTTTGTGATGTATTAAATCCAAGAAACGTAACTGTGTTAATTAATTATAAACAAACAAAATAAAACACAATCACTAAAAGTTTTTTAATCGCGAAGCTTTTCGACAGTTACGTCATTTTCAAACGCGAACTAAAAATTATTACATCTTTTTGTATATATAAAAAACCAGAAATGTTTATATAACGACAACTTAAAATTTGATATACATATTTCATTTATAAAACAGATTTTTGAATAAATTCTTCATCAAAATTGGTAAATATCTCCCAAACCGGGTTCAGGTTCTATTAAAAGTTGAATATATTGGAGAGTAGTGATTTTATTAATTAATTATAAACAAACAAAATAAAACACAATCACTAAAAGTTTTTTAATCGCGAAGCTTTTCGATAGTTACGTCATTTTCAAGCGCGAACTAAAAATTAATTAATGACAATATTAAATAATGTTGGTCCGTGCACAGAACCTTGAGGGACAACGCTTAGGTTGTTAGGTATTACATTACCAATTTTTACTACAAAATTTCGATGATTCAGGAAGTTGTTAATGAATACCAGTTATACGTCCTCGAATGTTCCAGTTGTGTTCCATTATCGTATGTTTCCAGACGGTATCGAATGCTTTTTGAATATCGAAAAATATTGTTTTTTCGAAAGAATTTAGAAGTGATTTGTGTAAGTAGAGTAACTGATCATTAGTTGAACGGGTAGACACAAAACCACATTGAATTTAGGAGAATAGCGAATGTGTATGACGTATCCATTGTAGTATATTATTAATTATCTTCTGCGTAACTTTACACAATACCGATGTCAAGGAAATTGGTCTATAACTGTCCATTGAGAATGAATTTTTATCTTGTTTTAGTAATGGTATAACTACAGCAGTGCACTATAAGGGTGGGAAGGAACCTGTTATCTACATATCATTGAACAGGTTTGAGAGTATAAACTTCTTTTTTTAGTACATTAATCTGAAAACGATCAAGTTCTACAGCTGTTGAGCGTGTTTTACTTATTGCATCTTGCAGTTCATCGATTGTAATTTCCTTCTTGTACGGTTCTTGTATGTTCGATATTTGGTTGGATGTGTTTAACGTGTACGTATTTATTAAAAGCCGAGGAGAAGTGTTGCGCAGGCAACTCCGATATCTTCTTGATATTAGATAGTAATTCATTATTTTTAGCGTAAATTGTTGATGGAAGCTGATGTGTTTTATGGGCCTCGCGAGATCTAATCTTATTCCAGACTTCTGCGAGTGAGGTTTTAGCAGTAATTGTAGAGTTAAAGTCACGCCAGGATTTCCTTTTAGCTTGTTTATATGTAAAGGCAGAGCTTTCATTTTCCTGAAGATAATAAAATTTTCTTCATTGCTATGATTTCTCTTTAAGGTTTTGAGAGCTTTTCTTCTGCTTCTCAATGCCAATGTGCAATCGCGGTTCCACCATTGAACTGATTTATGCTGGATGATACTTAACTAAAGAATATGGTGTGCAGGCATATCTTAACTAAGTTTGTTGCAAAGTACTCGATGTTGACTTCACTATAACTGTAACTTTGATTACTTAGAGGATTGATTATATTTGTCCCCCATCAGTGTGTTGATACTTCCTGTAATAGTGCTGCTGTTGATTTTGTGTAATTCCATTAATGAGAATAGGGAGATGATCACTTCCCGCTAGATCGTGAAATTTACATATGAATTTAAATGTCGTTTAAATCTTATTGCAAATTGTCTGCTTGTTTTTCCTATATATTCTTTTTCACATTGATAACAATTTTATTTTATATACTCTTTAATATATTTCCATCTTCTATTTTGTTCTTACTAATTGTTAACAATGTCTTATAATTTCTTGTTGCTAAGTGATTATAACTGCTTTTCGTAGTTTATTTTTTCAAAAAATCACTACATTCCAATGTGGTAAACAACACAATCAACAAAGCATCGATATAAAATTGATGCGTAAACAATTACACTAAATTAAAATCATCGAGATAATACATAAACAATTATACTTTGTTGATTGTGTCGTTTACTCCATTCGCTATCAGATTATTTTATAATAAAATCTGTTTTTTTCACTTTGCTATTTTTTTTTTAATATTGTAGATTTAAATTACATATTTTCTTAATTTTATTCTATCTTTTTTTTTTCATTTTATATTTTTTATCAATTCTATATATTTTTATATTTTATCTTTTTATCTCCAATTGATAATTCTCCGAAAAGGTTGCGATCCTTTTATATATAAAAAATTAGTAATTTTCCCCCCCTTTAAATCACTATATTACATACTGTTCAGATTAACGAAAACCAATTAATTTTTCTATTCTACCACTTTAATTATTAAGTTAGTAATAAGTTAGGTATAGGACGGGAAAATTGATTAATTTATTAATAATAAATAAATATATATATATATATATATATATATAAATTTATTATAATTTTTCTTTACATCGTACATTACATATTACGTTTTCGAATCTATATAGTATAATACAAATAAATTTATTATATTTTTTTTAGATAACAGTGTATCTACCCTACTATCACGTTGCATATTTTATACAAAAATTCGTAAATAATTAATTTATTTAATCAGTTTATATGAATTTAAATATATGCGATTTTCGAAAAGAAAATCTCTTTGGTGCATCTTTATGGTCTTTCAATTGTTCGACAAAAACCGTATCGCTAAATTGCCATCGATTATTTATTATGGAATTGACCTTGTGCGATTGTCGCTAATTTTATTATCGTTTTATTTTGTTCGATACGTTCTTTGATTCTTAATTTACTAATCGTTAACTCGTACTAAAGGTAATTTATCATCGCTCACTTCAGTTGCTCGGTTATTTAATTTACGACGTTTTCCGTTCGTTGAATTTATTGATGGATTCTGAATAGTAAAACTACACCCTTGTATTATATTAACAGTCACGCATGAAATTTTAACAGATAATCGCATATACAGACGGTTTATTATATAAAACGCTGCTCGTTAGATAACTCTAGATGATTTTCAATGTTTTTACATGAATTAGAATTGTGGAATTTCACGAAATATATAATTTCGTTAGTATTAAAATTTCATGTACCGTATAGCGGACGTGGTGACTGAAAGGGTTGAGAAGTGCCAATTTAACGCGTTCCAACTACATAGCACTCAGCAGGCTCCGGCTTGGTCACATATCACTCTCTTATGACCATCTTCTCCAACGTACCAACCTCCAGGATTTTGACCCTTTTCTTATCTGCCATATTTTACTGTACTGCCCTACCTTCCTAACCGGTCCAATAATCTGTTTTTCTCTCGAACAGTTTTTCAACTATTCCCCCTCAGTTATACAGTTCCTTTCGTCTTCCAACCTCACTTACTACATCTAACTGTTAAATCATTAATAGTCTCGGTAGTTAAACACGGCACTATAGAAAAGGATGTTATTTATTGAGAAGGCACTTGATTCGTGAGAATATTCCCGCGGGTTTGTGTGGTGCTGTAGTCCCCATATATGTTTTTGAATCGCTACGTGAATTACATCCTTCCGTATAAATGTTATTTTATTATTATTACGAATATGCATATCAATAAACTGAAAGTATCGAGTGGCTACATTATTTGGGGGTATTTAAAATAAATATAATATCATCAATTTGAATAATCTATTAAAATTATTATACGTAAAAATAGTTTTTATACGGATTCCTACTCGATAAATTATCGTAAGCTTGTTACGTATTATTTTTTTTGTTTGTTTATAATTTATCGGACGTAATTACTTTTACACTTATCGCAAATAAATACAATATCTACGTTTATAGGAATCATTTTGGTGTTAGTAAAACATCTTTGGCTGTTCTAGAGTGATTTTCTTTATCTATATAGAAAAATGTTACATCATTTAATTATTTATTAAGCTAACAAAATAGTATTGTGAGTATAATTTTATAGTTGACGTTATATAATATGAGTGTACAGCAGCTACTACGGATGTTAGTATTAAGATTAATTAAATGGTATATTTATGGTTAAGTTTATCCGTTACAGAGTCGCCGTTATACGACTCATCATTCGGTTTATTTCGTTTTCGTAGTAGTCTTTTAAGTCTGCCTTTCATTGTTTCATTCAGTTAATATTATTTTTAATCCTTCTATGTAATTTGCGGCATTTTGTATCATCTGTAATTCACGACGTTGAAATCATATCCATTAGTATCGCGAGGTGAGAATTTTTTTATTCTGTTATATTATTAGTTATTGGTGTCAGCATAAATTAAATTTGTTAGATCCGTCGCAAGTATATAATCTGGATTTTTTTACCATCTTTAATTATAAGTATATTTAGTTAGTTTATTACTAACACGTCTTTTTCGTATGCTCTCATTCTCTTAAAATGTTTTCGATAATATTACTACCGGATCATTAAATAATTCTTCAGTACTAACGTATATTTTCAATATAACGATGTCTAAAAACGCCCTTGTATCTGTTTTTAATATTAATAAATGATATTTCAAAATTACCTTTTGTGCAGACAGCACTGTACGCGGATGACTTAGAATTATTCTGCACTTCGTACGGGAGACAGATACAATATATAATAACCGCTTACCGAAATCTGTAAATACTATTTTCAAATATGATAAAAGATGAAAGTTCCGCATAAACGTATAGAAAAAACTGAAGCGATACTTTTTGTGTTTTTTTTTTTTTCGAGGAGACGGCCATCATCTTTACCTGAAATTACTATAAATAACGAGCAAGTTAGATGGGTAGTACAATATGTAGGAGTTGTATAACTCGGTTAAATTTTAACGGTCATATCAAATGCGTCATAAAAAAGCTATGCGCATACTCTATCCGATATTTCGCGGAAACTCTAGTCTGAGGAATGATAGAAACCCGGGTTATTGTATGCGTGCCCTGTCCGGTGTTCGGTGTCTAATAGCACCTACAAACAACTGCAACCGGTGTAAAATCATCGCTGCAGAACCTCATTGAACGCTACATCGGACTATCTTATTTGCATTTCCAAACCCGGTGTCCCCGACATTATTTCATTCGTTAACAATGTATACATTTTACGATAACGTAAAAAAACATCCGAACAAATTAATCAAAGCCATTGGTAATTATGATACGATGACTCTCGTTACACTAGGTATAAACATCGTCGAATTGAAACATCGGTTTTTATAATTATATTGTTATTAAGCATTTTTATTTTAACTGGTTCATATTGTTGGTTATGTATAATTCGGTTGATAAAATATAATTTCGTTTTCCTTTATAGATTTTTTTCTTTCTTCGGGTTTTCCTTCGTAAATTAATAAATTAATAATGCAATATTTAGAATATCAGTCACCGTGTCAAGCGCCGTCTCGCGTAAAATTATTTGTTAAGGTTATCATATAAGGCGCTTAGCCGTTAATTCCGTAATAATTGAAGAATTTTAATATCGAATAAACGTTTCCTTCTTCTTCTAAAAAGAATTTCTCACGGATAGTTTATTCGAGTGATATTTGTTGCGCACTCTACTCGCTTTTTTATACGCGATTTTTCTGAAGTGTAATCATTTTTTCGATAATAGATTACTTCGAAAGAGTCTTTTAACGATAATATTAATTGCGTCTGTTTCGTAATCGCTGTGCACGGTAGAGATTGTTTCGCGCAAATGTGTTTCATTAACATCTTTTACGTCTGCTTCGTAGGGATCATACTCCTTTATACAGGGATCACCGTCATCATAGTGGCGACGAACCGGTGCTGGTTGAAAATACAGATTCTTTGTACGCAGATGATAAATTAAGCCACGAAGGTACGTATAAATTTTATCATTTCTTAACTGTTCGTTAGTATTGTGCATTTTTACACCGTTAATCGTGCAGGGTCCAGTCATGCTACATTTAAGGTGTTTAAAACTTTTTTTTTTTTTTAATAATAAAACTTATTTTTTATTATCGATATTTTTTTTGTTAATATTAAATTATAACACGCTGGTGAAATATGATTGTATCGATTTATTAATTAAATGGAAGCGACGAAATAAATCAAATCAACTTAGAACAATACGTCAGCATCTGCGTCCATTCGAAATTTTGTCAAGACATTTCTGACACAATCACATTTTGTATACGTAAAAATTTGCGGCATTTTCTATGTTTTTTCTTTTCGCTATAACCGGGACTGCAATATTATCAGCATTTTATTTGTTCTTCCTTATCTACTTTTTGTTTTTTCCCGGTTAATACTTTTGCAACAAAAAAAAAACTTGTAAATCTTTCGGTAGATTCTTCATTTCTGACCTTCTTTTTAATTGCGGGGTCGCTAAAGTCGGAGCTAATTTTTTAAGGGTAATCAATTTTATATAATTTCTTAGTCGCTCTTGAATAAATTATCTAGAATATTGTTGTTTTATATGTAACGCAAAGTTGGTCTGTTATATCTGTTATCATTGTAAAATTTAATTATTTAGGTTTTTTTTTCTTAATTTCGGCCTGAAAATTTAGAATACGATTAAAAATAGGAACACGAACTCGCATTACCTAGGTTATTTGTTAAAATATCGACAAATCAAAACGGTACGAGTCCACTGGGGTTAAACTAACCGCGGAGTGTGGGGTTAAATGATACGATTTGTTATGAAAAACGTCTTTAATCTTCGTCTAAATTTTTATCGAAAAAATGTTCGAATAATTTAGATGGTCAAATCGCAGGTGTAGATGAACCGGTTATTTTAAAAAAAAAAATTAACGAATATAATTCAACTAGTCGTCGGCCTACTGACTAGAGCACCGACTTCTATACGGAAGGTACCGATATACGATCGGCCGAGTAAAAATTATCCTCGTATAATAAAAAAAAATGAATAAATCCTAATATTATTATTATCGCGTGAAATGCGATGGCAAACCACCACCAATAACACCCCAATAGTTATAGGGTACCCTATAACGCAAAAACACGCGGGTCTTCATTATTACAATCAGTTCACCCGGATGTGTGTACCTATGTACGTTAATGCCGTATTAATTATCTTATATATACGGCTACTTAGTACGACGAAATATGTATAGGTAAGTAGCCTACTACCTCCGATAAGGAGACGGTACTTAATGATGATCATTCTTAAACGATTCGCGTAGAATCGGTACATATACTATCGTAATACGCGTTAATAGGTTTCCGAATATAAATATCGTCAATATCGATGGGAATTTATTTGTTTATGATTTTTTTGTTTTTTTTTTTTTTTAATTATTTTAGGCGATAATATCGCGATTGCGGAAACGTTGAAACAAAAAGTTCGCGTTTTATGTTGGGTTATGACAACGCCTAAAAATCATAAGAATAAAGCACGTCACGTTAAAGCTACATGGGGTCAACGTTGTAATACTTTGCTTTTTATGAGCACTGCCGAAGGTACGTTTCTATAGCGCAATTTGTATGTTTTCAGATTTATCACTTAATAAATAGTGTAAATACTATCAGCGGCGTATTAATCTGAAAGATTCCATTAATCACGTTTACCTTCGCGACTTTTTTGTACTAATTTCATAAAAATAGCCTAAAATTTCTTCAAAATAATAATAATAATAATAAAAAAATGAAAATAAAAATTACGTTCAAAATCGAACGAGTTATTACTTTCGATAATATTGTAAAATCGCGATGTTCATTTAATTAAAACCTAAATCAAGCCCGGGAATGTGTTATATGTATATCGTGCGATTGTAATTTGTAGACGGGAAGTACTCTGGGGGACGTGATACATACGAATCGGATTAATTTAGATTTTGCAGACTCGGTACGCGTTTAGTATATTCGATAATAATGGTAAATGATCGATTTAAAAATAGTATTACAAGGGTACGTGTCCCGATGCGGATATTGTCTCCGGCTACAACACTGTGTGTTCGCTTAGTGTCCGGTTTAAAATAACTCGTACAGGCGGAAGAAATACACAGAGACTGAATTTAGGACGTTTCAATGAATCCGAGGCGGAGGAAGAGCTTTTTAAAACAACTCGTACGAGTCGAAGAAATACACAGAAGCAGAAGTAGATTGTCCGTTTAAAAATAATAATCCGAACGTATTTTAAATAGCGAGACTGGACTATACTCGCGAGTGTCGAATTCGAGAATTAATTGTCCGTTAAATGTTTATATCGTTCGTAAACACGACGTAGCGCATGTTCGGCTGTTACTTGTACATCCGGTATAGTGTGTCACGTTCGCTGTATCATTTGAACCAACAGTAGCGTTGTTATTATTATACTACTCGAAAATGATCGTCAATTTTGCCACGATTTTTTATTTATTTATTTTATTTAAAGACGCTCGATTACCGAGATCATTTGCGCGTCTGTGTATAATACGTTATGAATTGTAACTGTGAGGAATTTTAGAAGTTTGTCAATTATTTGGGCGATTATCCTGTAATATTGTTTTATTTGTGAGTTTGTAAATATTTCTCGGATTATATCATATTGTTTACATTCTAATAGCGCATGTTTTATTGTTAACATTACATGCGGAGCAGTTTGGTGGACGATCACCATTCAGCAAGTACTCGGATGTGAGCCTTCCTATACGCAATCTGGCTAATGCTGCTTCTTCTCGACTAATTTTTTGTGCCGATTTTATAAATTTGGGTTTAATCTGATAAAGGTGTATGTGCGAGTGCAGTAAGTTTCCCAGTGTTGTTGATATAGTTTTGTGATTTTTATGTGTGCAAGTGGAACGTGTGTATGGATTTAACTGTATTTACATCTATACGTTTTAGACGCTATATGGCTTCGTTTCCTGCAATTCCCGAGTGTGCCGGAGTCCATATAAACGCCGGCTGGTTGTTTGCTGAATTTATGGATAATATATTTTAGATGAATGTGTTTGTAATTTTAATTTTTGGCATTGTACATGTTGTAATGCGATAAATAGGTCGGTTCGTATTAGATATTTATTTGGATATGTTTTCTAATGTTACGGCTTTATTGCTATAATTTCGTCTGTGTGAAGTTTCTGTAGGAAGATCAAAAATATGAAGTTCGTTATTTACCGAGTAAGTAGTAGTTTTATATTTGTAAATTTTGATGCAATATTTGTATATATTCGGGATATTTTTCTTTGAAAATATCGTAGAATTTATAAAAGTTTCGAAGAGGTTAAAGGTTTTTATTTTATTTTTTGTACTTAATTAATTCGGTGTTTACTGAAACTTTTGTCCAAGGTGGTAGTTTAGGAAGACTGTTTTAAGTGTTGGTGATGAATATTGAAGTGTTTCCGGTAAATTATTTGTATTCGTTAACATTTTATTCTTATTTATATCTATAAAAAAGTATAATGGAAGTTATTAATTAGCTAATGAAATCGTTTCCAAAGCATTAATTCACATTCGCGATTTAATGGTTTTACGCGTATAAATATTTTATAATTCGTTTATTTTCGTTATTATTTATAATATATAGATTATTCAATGCAGAGTTCGAGGGAAAGTGTTAAATGGAATAAATTCTGTTTATAGTTTTATTATAGTATTATAGCTTTATAGTTTTATGTTTTATCAGTGGCAGCACGGTTTATTATCCGACTTAATCGGGTTTTAGTTGTATTTAATTGTACACTACCTTATTACGTTACGTTGTTTCTACAAGTTTCGTCGAAATTCACACGATCAACTAACAAACCGACCGGAGTACTGAAAATAGGAAATTCCGATATTCGGCGACACTATTTACTACAAGAGTGAAGACCATTACGGAAAGATAGTAAAATGAATATTAAATTAAAACTTAGATTAGTCCGGTGCTACGTGACATCGGTGTTAAATTATGTACGCGAAACACGGACATTGAGCGCAGAAAGTATAAGACGATTGGATATTTTTGAAATGTGGAACTTGCGAAGGATATGACGAATATATGTGGATAGGAAAAATTACTAATAAAGAAGTTCTGAAGAGATGCGGCCTCAAAATATCAATGATAAAGATATTTTAAACACAGAAAACATAAGAGAAAATTGCGTCTTTCTGCTGTGCACTAGAAGGAAAAATCGATAGTAAAACTTCTGAGGGAAAGTAACGCCTCGAAATGGTAACCGTCGGCTTCGGGGCGAAAGAATGTGGAAAATATAATTACTAGAAATAATTAATTCACGATGTTGGCAAAACTTAAGGAGGTGCCACTACAAGAAGAAGATCACACCGAAAGTACGTTAAAAATATGAAGAGCGTAACTAGTTAGGCGAGAATACCTTACGCTGTAATCTGCCTAGGACCCACTGTTAAAACAAAGTTAAGGAGTAATTCGCCATTGTTAGAAAGAGGAGAGATTTCTGCGTAAGGTTGATTTTTGAATAACTATTTTATTTGAAGCTACGCTGTGTGCGAGTATCTGTTGTAAGTGTATTTTCGGCGATTCTCATTTTTGCGTTTTTTATTACGTATAAGTAACGGTAGAATTAAAATTTTCTCACATCATTGCTGTTTTTATCTGTTTTCAGAGTAAACCTAGGTAATTTTCTGCAGATACTATGATTACGGATGTTTATTTTTGTATAGTGATTTTTTTTTATTGAAATTGTAACTATCTCTTCCGTGACGTCATATTTTTCTCCTGATGTTGACACGTAACATTTATTGTAGGTACCGCGCCGTAATTCTTTTAGTTCATATAATTTATACATTTTTACTACGAGTGTAACTTTGTTTTTTTGTTTTTTTTTTTTCATTTCCTTAGTTCGTACTTATTACAAAATATCCTTCGTACAAATCGACGTCATTTCTTTTTATTTTGTTAGTTGTATTTTATAAGTAGCCTTTATATTTGATTTTAGCTAATTTACTAACTTTTAACGTTGTTCCGACATTTCAATTTGAAATTATTCCGACATCTTCCTCTATACCGACACCGATATTATCGACTGAATGATCATATTTGATCTCGGATATTTAACGTACTATGTATTAGATTTTTCAATAATAGTTTTTCTCGAGAAGTATATTACACTAGTTTTATCTCTAACTTACGAATCCCAATAGCGAGTTCTCCTACGGATATTTATACTCGTATGCAATAAAATATCTGTTCTTGCACTCTATACGATTTAATCCTTATAGATGAAGCTGATGGATATTATTGGTCTCTCGCCTGTTTGCTACTAGGTAGTCAGTAGAAATCATTACATCGTTTTTAACTCGCTGATGGTGAATTAATTGTTGGATTTTTAAAAAGTTTTCTGAGCAGGAACTACAACTGCCCCGTACTCTCTTAACTCATTACTCTATCGCTACTGAAATTGTATTTAGTCGACTGTCCACTTTTGAGGATGTGCTTGGTTTCGATTAGAGATCGAAAGGTAAAAGGTATCCACTGGGCGGTATATATATATATATATATATATATATAATATCTTATGTATTTCTTATTCTTTTTTTTATTGTTAAAATTTACATAGTATCTATTGTTTTGTTTTACAGATAGCGAGTTAAATTCAGTCGCACTACCGGTTAATGAGGGCAGAAATTATTTGTGGGGCAAGACTAAACAAGCTTTCAAATATATATACGAACATTACGAGGATTACGATTGGGTTATGAAAGCCGATGATGATACGTACGGATTTTAAATTTTCTCAGACATATTAGTAACTAATATATACATGCAAATACGTTATTTATATTTGACATTTATGTCAGAATTCCCCAATGGTGAAAAATATAATTTTTTGAGCTTTGCATGGCTAAAATCAGTGATTATAACTTTATGTTTTGCGAATATTTTTGAGAAATGTATACGTACGGATTTTAAATTTTCTCAGACATATTAGTAACTAATATATACATGCAAATACGTTATTTATATTTGACATTTATGTCAAAATTCCCCAATGGTGAAAAATATAATTTTTTGAGCTTTGCATGGCTAAAATCAGTGATTATAACTTTATGTTTTGCGAATATTTTTGAGAAATGTGGTACGGTTGCTAAATTTTTCTTGTGCTATATATATATATATATATATATATATATATATATATATATATATATATATATATATATATATATGTAAACAACAAAAAGTAGTTCAAATCAATAATGTTTTTCTATGTGAAAAACTACAAAGCTTTTCGGTTGTTAATCCATTATCAAATGAATATAAAATTATAAGTTATAAAAATGTATACAAAAAAGTAAACAATATTACTTACACAATTTACAAGAATTATCAAAGTGATAAAACAGTATTTTAAAATAGTCTGGCTGCGAATGTGGGTAAACAACGCAATCGCCAATCAGCAATATAAAATTTATACATAAACTATAACACAATAGCGAATAAAATAAAAATAAATTAAAAGATCCAACCATATAAAATTTATGCATAAACAATAATGCAATAGCAAGTGACTATTAGTTTATTTAAAAATCCGCTTTTATCACTTTGATAATTTTTGTAAATTGTTTGTCGAAGTATTTTTTTTATTTTTACGTTTTTGTGTATATATATTTTTATATTCACTCGATAATGGCTTAACAGCCGAAAAGCTTTTGTAATTTTTACATAAAGAAATAAAATTTTAGTGATTTGAACTTCTTTTTTGTTGTTTATTTATTTTTTTTAAATCACTACATTCCAAACTTTTCAAGTTATATATATATATATATAATATATATATATATTATATATATTATATATACATTGAACTTATGTTGGTGTAACCTAATTATTTTTCAGATTTTATCGATTAATTTGTATTATTTTCTTAAAATTCATTTCAGATACGTAATTGTCGAAAATTTAAGATATTTTTTAAATCATTTTAACGCGGTATACCCTCTATATTTTGGATGTAGGTTTAAACCATTTTCGCCACAGGGTTACATGAGTGGTGGTGCAGGTAATGTATTTTTGCGTACATAGTACATATAACATACACACAGACACTAATATATATAATTATATATATATATACATATATATATATATATATATATATATATATATATATATATATATGATGTACGCATATATGTATAAAATAAGAAATAGTGAAACATTTGTACCTTCGTGAAATATATGCCCACTAAAATGTGTGTGTGTTTTATAAATATATCGCGTTATTTAATTAAAAGTTACTATAACCTAATTTTTAAAAAGATAAAATTTAATCTACGCGTATCATCGGTAAAGTATGTTCTAGTAGCTTTGATAATTTAGGGTACTCATAATGTACGTTACTTTTTGACGTTTATATTGAATTTTCGAATAAAAAAAAATATATATATTTAGTTTCTCCAAATTGCCTTGCTACGATTATTAATCCTCGACGAGTTGAGGCCGCCTGTATAACTAAGTTTCACCTGGTTACCTCAATAGCAGACCGATGTATTTTTTTTTTATTTTCGTTTTTTTACTAAGGATGACAACCCAGATAGAAAACAAATTCGCTGCCTTGCGATGAGGATTTTTATCCAAAGAAGAGTAAACCGTGATCGAAAACAAATGGAAGGTCACGATCATCACATTTCCTTTTCTAGAAACGGCAATAATTACGCGTGCATAAAATTACAAATTTTAATCGGTTCTGCACCCTTGTTTTAGTTTAATTATACTAAATAACTTTTAGTGTGTGCGATACTAGACCCGTTGTGACGTGTATATATATATATATATATATATATATGTATGTATGTATATGTGAAATAAGTACGTGTAAAAATATACACGGCTTATTGCGTGCTCGTATAAATGAATACGCATATTACAAAACAGTATGCCTAAAAACGTGTAAATTGCCTGGCGAAATACATGTTGGACAAATTCCAATGACGCGAGAAGATAAAACCCACTAAACCACTGGGCCTGTTTTAGGGTAACATCTACCTGGTTATACCCAACTGGGGATGCTTCTTTCCCCTCCTGACAGATAACGAACATATTAGAAATATCGCCAAATAAATAGGCGTGGCCAGATTGTGAATAAAATAAAAAAGTAAAAAAGAAAAACATATATATTAAGAATATATATACGTTAGCGAGAAAAATGAAATAAAAAATATTTTCATTATATTACACTGTAATCAGCAGTGACGACTCGTACATAAAGGTTGCATGGTTGCACAGAACTATCCGGAACAGCGTAAAAATTGATGATGCAATAAAATAAGTTAAAAGTACTAATAAACGAAATAAGTGAATTTTAATTATATTTTTCGTAGAATATATTATAAATAAAAGAAAAAGTAAAAAATGTTGAAAAAGTGCTTTGAAATACCTAGTTAGAATTGTTGGTGGTTTGCACACTCGATGTAACCTGAAGAAGGCATCGCGGAAAGACATATTCAGCGTTATATGGAGATTTTGTACTTATTCATTAGGAAATAAATTTTTAATGTTCAATATTACAATTTTTTATTTTGGGATTGATAATTTAACTTAATAATTTTTAGTTTTTCTTATTACGGTTTTAAAAGGTCCTTGTATTTGTATTACATTTTGTTTTTGGATTTGATATTATTAATGTTATGTTTTGATGTTGTGTGAAACAAAAAAGTGTTTTGCTTGTGTATTTTGCGGAGAGGGGTAAGGTGTAATTTCAACCGCTAGATTTTTCACCACGAGCTAGCTACCGCTGGTAATCGGAGTTAAAAAAATTTACGTGGTTCGTTATTTTAAATGTAAATTAATATTTTTGTCTTTGATAAGTTCAATTCTAATTTTCCATCGACGTATAAACGAGACGGTCGAATAATAATAATAATAATAATAATAATAATAATAATAATAATTAATAATAATAATAATAATGATGATGATGATAAAAATAAAAATAAAACAATTACAAATATTTGTCCTTATTTTTAAGGTAGAATTTTGTCCAGATATCGCGTATCGCATCTGCGTAATAACTGTTAAATCGTCTATATTAAAAACGAAGATGATAAAATAGGTGAGTGTTGTGTGTCCTGTCCCTCCGGTTTGCGATATTACGCGTTTTAATAATAGTCGCAGATACAGTTTTTGAGCTTATATCACCACTCTGTGAACGTCATCGTGTATTTTATAATTTTCCATATATTAATGTGTTCCGATTGTTTAATACTCACACACACACACACGATAATTTCGCTTTATAATTATAAATTTAGCAGAACCGTGTTTGTTATTCAGCATAAAATCGTACGTGCTAGGAAATTTCCTGTTGTCATTTTTTTTCCATTTTTTATTTTTTTTTTTAAACATCATACCAGCATTAATTGCTGCAAACAACGGCGATTACATAAGTAGAAAATTAAGTCTAGTGACTCCGGCGAGACGGTAGACTATGACGAAGGGAAAGGAATAATTCGATGAGAGGAATGCGTGTGGGAATAGTATAGGAATGATCAAATACAATAATTAGAAAGAAAACATCTTATATTTATGACGGAAAAGCAGATCATTTCGGCATCGTTCGCGGACACCTTGAAGGATTGTAGACTGTGTGCATTCTCTGCGGACTTCAGGATTGCTGCTGATTTTGAACTTATCGAATAATCTCTTATATTGCACGACGTGTGTGTCGCTAAGCAGCGTCATATTCGTTGTATAAATGTCGAAGAACAGCGTATGTTTTTTATTTTCAGTTATATTTTCTTCAAAGTCTACTTAAAATTACTATGATTTTCCTTAATTTCTGCAGTAATGTCCTTAACCCTTTTAGTCGTGCGTTATCATTTTTTTTTCCCCTAAAAAAATTATACATTTTCTGAAAAATTTTAAAAATAAAGAATCGAACAAGTGAAAATATTATTTTGCGTAATATTACTTTTTTGTTTTGCCGTCCACCATGTACTGTTGCTACGATCAGGAGTACACCCGAAAGTAATTATTGATATTGATCTGATATCCATATTTCGGAGAAATTGGAGGATTGCTTGTACTGCACAATTCGATCATCCGATAAAATTCCTCGTAGTAAACTGGAACTAATAACTTTTTGAGGTCGGTATTCGAAGTATTGTGGACGTTCGAAATGTCGAAGTGTTAAGCCGGTTTTATTTATTATATATCCACGAGAGTCTATCCAGTGTGATCAATTCTCCATTTCTACTATGTAAAAGAAGATTTCTAAGAAAAAGGATTAAGGCGATCAAGTTGTAAGCATAGTATTTCTCGCAAAAAAGTTTATTCGCTCTGTATTGGAAGCGTATTCGAATATAAAACGGACATGGTTGATTAGCGGCTGTCTCTTTCGCTATGTTGTCTGCCAGTTGATTCGGTTATGAGATCGGTAATAAAATTATATTAAGATTAGGATTACGGTATAATCAAGATTTCTATAGTAACAAGTTGTAATTTGATGGGGTTACAGTTGAAAAGACGATGGGAGAGAGATAAGTTTTTTTCTGTTTTTTTTTTTTTTGTGATTTTTAGTGAGAAAGCGAAGATGATTAGATAATTTTTAATGCGTCATGTAAATATTTCTAGAACTGAAATTTCCCTTTCAGTTACGCGTGAAATTTCGACACAAAATAATAAAATTTATAAAAGGTGTTTAATATAGTAATAATAGATTGCAATGTAAATTATCGTGCACATCGTTCGCGTCATCTTTATGTATATGTTATTTTGTGCATTGCTCATTTATATCGTCTTTATACATATCTATATACACATATTTCTCTCGTTTTGTAATTATTTGACGAAGAAGTGCAGCATTATCGAATTGTAATTAATTCGAACGAATTTTACCGAATAAACAAATATTACGCGAAATATCCACGTACGCGTTCGGATACGAAGTTAAATTTTGGTCGAACGACTAATGTTTAAAATGCCGCTGAAGTATCGCTGAGCGATAAACTTTTAGTATATATATAATATATATATATATATATATATATATATATATATATATATATATATATATATATATATATATAATCAATTATTGAAAACAACTCCGTAATGCGATTGTGTCGGCTTTATTATCGGGCTAAATTAGTGAAAATAAAAAACAATTCAGACGTTTCGGAATAAAGCGTTTAGAATTATCGCTAATGTCGGATAATATATGAAAGAAACAGCGATATTCGTCGGAATCTTCTTGCGACGTATGTATCAGGTGTGATCGAGGAATCATCGATAAAATACGGGTTAACACCGCTGAATCACGCAAATTCAAAGACGGGGTAGTTTTCGATTCATCCAGATGGGATTGAGGCGATCGAAAAAAAAAACTAAACTTCGCGAATTGATCAAATAATCATCTAATGCGGAGGAAATCGGGAAATTCCGGAATATACACACACACGTTATATATATTATATGTATATATTATATGTATATAATGGAATTAATTTAGAACACTAACGAATGTTTTTGCACTTAATTGCTAATATAAGTAGAAAATTAGTGTTACACTAGACTATGAGAAAGAGAAAGGAATAACTTAAAATGAGAATGGAATTTATGTAGGAATAGTATATAGGTATGATCAAATACAATAATTAGAAAAAAAAACGACGTGTTTTCTTTTGAATAAGGAGAAAATCGACATTTCTTAAGTGATCGGAATTGCATCTCGGCATCGATCGCGGACACCTTGGAGGATTATAGACTAAGTGCATTCTGTGCGGACTTCAGGATTGTTGCTGATTTTGAACTTATCGAATAATCTCTTATACTGCACGACGTGTGTGTATCGCTGACATACGGAATCTTGACATTATTATGCAATGTCAGATTATGAGGTGGAGCGAACGTAATAGTACGGAGTGTACCGTTGTTGCCGTATTGTTCGAAGATGTACTACCGTACTAAATCCATAACGTCAAATAGGAGCGATTGCCGCGAGATGGAGATAGTACGTTTAGTCGTTAGATTTAGAACCGACTATTGTCCGAATAACGGACGTAACGATTTCGCACGAGTAATCATGGATCTTCTAGTGTGCGCCGTATGTAGAGTGTTAAAGCGGATGGTAATAAAAATCACTTAGGTTGTTTTATGTATTTTTTTCTTTCGTTAAAAAAAAAAAATAAAAAAAGAAATCGTATCAATTATTAGTAATATCAAAACGTATTTTTTTGAAAAGATATTCAAATTAAACGAAATAAAATGAAAATATTTTAAATTTATTTCATTTAATAAGGTTATATATTTGAATTATTACGTTGTGTGTAAGTGTTCTAAACATTTAAGATCGATTAAATAACGAAAAAATCTGTTTCACGTACATTTTTTTTTATTATTATTATTATTATTATTATTATTGAGTCGTGCAATGGGAGAACGTTTTAATTTATTACAGTGCGGTTATTTTATTTTTATATATTTTTAATAATAATATTTTTTGTTAATTTACGTTTTCAATAATTGTTTTACTATTATTATTATTATTAAAAATAGAGTCGTTTTCTAAGTTTGAGGGTAACGAATGATTATTATCATTATGATTATTAATAATATTGTTAACTGTTATCATCGGTTATAGCTTACTTATTGGTCACGTGTTCATTTTTTTGTCAACGTTACGACTAGCCTTACGTAATTCGTGTATATAGTTTAGTTGTCCGTCGATTATTCTAGTACTTATTTATTTCCAAATTCGTCTATCGTGTTCTCAGTTTTCCCGATAAATTAGTGTTTTTTTTTTTTTTGTTATTCAACATTTTTCTTAATACACGTTATAAGCACTAATGCGTTTTCAGGTGTGAGCTATTTAAAATTGTTTATTCTGTTATCGTGGTACATATATTTTTAAAAATATATTACCTATACTTTAGTTAATTTTATTTTTTTTAAGTATATTTTTATGCTCTGTTTTTATTTTTCCATCAGTTCTCGTTACGAAACGAAGTGGAAGACATTAACGGTATTAAGACTTTTACCGAATACGTTAATTTTGACGTCATGTTTTACTTAAAGTTTGTCCACATACTTCGATAAACCGTCTATAATGTATATTATGAAATCAATATGCTGTATTTCGAAGTAGAATATTACAACGTATATTTCATTTATGCGGAAATTAGTCTCGAGAAATAAGGTGATACATACATACATATATATATAATATACATGGCGCTAGGATTAGCTGAATAGGTTGACACATGGTTAAGCGTTTCAAGGGTTCGGTATTCGAATTTCGTTTATTTAGTATAGCTCGTTATATTTAATAGCCGATTGATGATAGCGTTATTTTCTCAATAATGCCGCTTTCCACCTATCCCGTTCTCGTCGCAGTTACTACTAGTGTCGGTTATCTCAGCTTTCGCCTTGCCATCGATATCGCACATATGTGGTAGTTGATACTTATACCGGCAACAATTTCGCTTAATTAGTATAAAAATATAGCTATAATCGTCGTTGTTTGTGTGTTTTATATTGTATACAGAACTATATTAAATCGCCGCGGGTACACAAAAAAAAAAAATTACAGATACGCACTCAGAATTAAACATCTTATACCTACTATCGTCTCCTTTAATATTAGTAAATTATCTTAAAAGTTTTACGATAGGTGTGTAGAATATATCGAAATAGATTAATTTCATAGATGATTACGATATTGCTAAGCCTCGCAGTGCGTTATATATATATATATATATATTAGGTACAAACATCGTGCAATTAAGCATATTTAATTCGGCGTTTATGTCAATTATTAATTGTGTACAGTTCATACGGTATGTGCGCATGTATATGCATATATGTATGTGCATATGTACCCTCGTATATTTTTGGTTTACCTTTTTATCATCATATTTTATTTATTTCCTTGTAGATTTTACCGTTTGTTTTTTCCTGTAGCCTAACATTTGTTTCGTGAATTTTCTAGATTTATTACTAATACTATTTAAGTAAACTGTTAATGTATAAAAGCTAATTAACTTTATGAATCTTGTTATTCATTATGAAATGAAGCTTCTTTCTTCTTCTTCCTCTTCTGCTATTGTACACGTATTCGATTGAGTTATATTTCGAAAGCGTGAGCATTATTATATTTTTTTTCGGTGTGTAACTTTTGAATATTTTTTTACATCATTATTATTATTATATTCCAATGAAAATTTTGACGATCCTGAATTATAAGAAAAAAAATCATATCTGGTAAAAGTTTCGTGCCATTGAATTTGAACGTCGTTCTAGTACATACGATTAGATGTGATTTTCTGGTATTTAACCACATACACGGACTCCACTATTTGACCAAATGAGTCTCGCTTGCTGTGTGGACTGATTCCTCTACTTTTGTAATTCCAGTCCATTCTTTAATGTTCTGGAGTCACGAAGTCTCGCATCTTCTTCGCTCCCTTTTCGACTTGTACCGTTTCCATTATTATAGTTTGCAAAAGGCGATATGCGGCCCTCTCGCAAAATTTCCAAAGAATTTTATTTTACGCTTCCTAATTATTTCCATTAATGATCTGTTTTCATCATATGTAACACCTTCGCATAGTTGTTTTTTTTTTTTTTTGGTGGGGGGGGCATGGTATCTTTCAGATCCGTCGATAGCACCATGTTTCGAATAGTCTTGCTCCCGTATAAGAGTGCAGACCATAGCATCTTAACACCTTCTTCTTAATTTATAAATTTAATCTTCGGTCACGTAGAACATTCTTCAGTTTCATAAATATCTACCGAGAGCTATGCGCGTTCTCATTTCTATGTTAGAGTCATTATCTTCCGTTATCCAGCTACTTAGATATTTGAATTTTCTTACACGTGCAATTTGTCTGCCGTTAAGGAATAGTTTTTTGTTTGCAATCGGTTGTCTTGAGGCAATCGTAAATTTAGTTTTCCCTTCTATTTATATACTAAGCGCTTTGTTTTCACTGCAACTGAATTCAATAGACCCTGTAGGTGCTCGATATTCTCCGCCAGCAGTGCAGTATCATCGGCAAAACTTATCACTAATTTTTCATCCAATTCTTATTCCTTTATCCTGACCTTCTAAAGTTTGCGCGAATATCACCTCCGAATATAGATTTTATTAAAATTATAATAAGAGTAATTATCGAATATAATTTTTTGTTTCAGGTTACGTGCTTAGTAAGAAGGCTGTTGAAAAATTTATAGTAGACGGTTTATCTAAAAATGTTTGTCGTATAGACGATGGCGGAGCTGAAGACGTTGAAATGGGTGCTGATTTAATTAAATTTATCGAATTTATTAGTCAGTTTTGTAAAATACGATGACTACGTAATAGCTTACTAACCCGTTTTAACCAGCCTATTGTTTAAGCCGTTGCATAAATCTAAAATAAGAATATCACGAAACAAATGCGAGCAAATAATTTCACTATTGTAATCGATTCCAAAGTTATCTTCGATAATAATCATCATATCGGTTTTTTTTCTTTACAACTTTTACATTGTCGTCCTTTAACTTATTACATCGTGTATTTCAATTTCGTATTCTATAGCAGCAGCTCGTCGGTACTGAAGATGTTTCATCGAATGTTCGCTGTCATCTGATGGTACAAAAACCGTTGAAGATTTTTGGAAAAATTACAACATTGAGGACGCAATTTTTAATGTTGCCAGTTCACGGGTCGACCATACAAATGTTAAATCTACAGAATGGCCGGAATAAACTATGACCGTAACCTACACTACCCACTAGCGAAACAACGGAAACTGTTAGTGTTGACGAAATTATGAAGCTATGCAATGACGGTCTACTTAATGATACGAAGACGTAATAGATTAGTTATAGTGTGATAAACAAGATGAACGTTTTGAAATGTTGACTGATGAAGATATTGTATCTAACGTTCAGCAGTCTAATAATGGTAAAAATGACGACGATGAAGAATCAAAATGCAACGAAAACTCAGCAATCAGCCATTCGGAAGCTGAAATAATGTTAACAAAGTGAATCGATTGGTCTAAAAGACAAGAGAAGGCAAACTTTACACAGATCCTACTTAAAAAAGGAAAAAAAAAAAACAAAACGGAACATTACCGTAAAGAAAGTTCAAGCTGCAAAGAATCGGAATAAAGTTACCGATTTTTTAAAGATGTAAACAATTTGACATACAGTTTTTCTAGGTATATATATAAAAAAAAAAAAAACAGTTTTTCTAAGTATATATTGCACTATACTGAATTTCTAAATAAAAATACAGTACTCTAAATGTTATCCAATTAAACTTTTTTTTTTTAAATTTTTTTCCTAAATGATTTATAATATGGTATATATGTAATTTATCTGTAATAGAATTTCTGTTATCCCTCTATTCAGTTATTCGTTATAGGCCCAGTCCCGAGGATGACGGATAGAAAAAGTTCTACTGTGAAGAATGATTACCAGCTTCTTATATGAGCTAGATTTGATTTATTTAATTTCACACACACATACATATATATATATATATATATATATATATATATTCTAAATAATTCATAGTAAACGAAACGTTACAACAAATTCAAGAAAGTGTAGAAATAGTATTAGGAAGATGTATAAAATTCCCAAATTATCAAGTATAAAAATGAATATGTCAATCAATGGAAAAGTCTAGAACGATTCCTTCAAATATTTAGGACATGTAATAAGAGAAAACGTATATACGTATATTGTAGAAAAAAGAGATCCGACGAAGAATTGCAATGGCTAAAGAGGCGTTTAAAAGAAAAAGACACAACAAATACGCTGTCTATAGAACTACGAAAACGTATTATCAAGTCGTACATATATGGACAGTAACATTGTACGCGGTCGAAACATGGGCCCGAAGAGATGTACAGAAAATTGAGATTTTTGAAACGCGGTGTTGGCGACGTATACTAAAAATTTCGTGGATTGATAAAATTCCAGATGAAGACGTTTTTAACCGAGTACAAAAGGAACTCTTGAAAACGATCAGAAAAACAAGAATGAAACAGATAGGGCACGTGTTAAGTCACGATGGTCTATTGAAATGTATTATAGGATGATACATACTTATATGCAGGCCGAAAGGGAGACCAAGACAGACATTGATGGACACAATCAAGAAAGAGGCGACCATCGAGAGCTATATTAAACTGAAAAGGCTAACAGCAGAACGGGAGGACAATGGATGATAGGGGCGAACCAGTTCTCAATTCATATATATATATATATATATATATATATATATATATATATATATATGTATGTATGTATATAATATGTAAATATTTCTTTCGTAGGTAAATGTTTAGATTACATAGGTGTAAAAGCAGGAGATACTCGAGATAAATTAAAACGGGGCAGGTTCTTCCCGTTTGTTCCTGAACATCATTTGATACCTGGTCATACCAATCCGAATTTCTGGTATTGGAAATATATTTATTATCAGGCGGTTGAGGTAAGGTGGTTGCGGTGTTGTAAATAAATGTATATATATATATATATATATATATATATGTGTATGTGAGAGTGTATATGTGATACGTCCGTGTTGTGCATTTCGATAAAAGTTATTGCCTAGCTGAGATATAGTTTTATCACATCGACCAATTAATAAATCCTGTAAATTATTATTAATTTTTTTTAACATCGTTAGTTTTAATATTTTCTTTTTTAAGTTTAATTTAAATTTCTATATTCGTTCGTACGTTAATTCGAAGTTGAATTGTTGTAACATGTATCTTTCGTCGATTAAGGATGCAATTAAGAAAGAGCTAAAATGGTGAAGTCTGTACAAAATTTAGATTTTCCTTGTCAATTTTCAACGTCGCTAATTTATATAAAATGTTTTGTAAATTTCTTCGGTCGATTTTATCGTGCTAAATGAAACGTTGAAATGATATAGTCTGAAATAGCCGCACTCGATGCGGGTGACTCTGGCTACCGGCTCTCTCTCTTCCCCTACCCACCTAAAAAAAAAAAAATTCAAAATGTTTACTGAGATTAATTTTGTAGACCGATAAATGTCATAAAATAGGACTCGATATTTCGAATTACGGTGAAATAACTATAATTGCAGATTAAGTATAAATATAAATAATTCTCGAAAACTTAATTTCGTTTTGCGATGTTATCTTCTTTGACGTCTGTTCGATTTTTATCATCGATCGGGACCACGTGAATACAACAAAAACTTTACCTTTTTCTTCTGCCGGTATTTCTTCGTAGTTATGCTTTTTCTTATACCCTATCGTCCGCCGGTTCTTTGATTACTTTTGGTTCCTTTAAATCTGTCGAATTTTTAAATTTGATTTCTAAATTGTACTCTGTTATCAATCGTTTCATTTATCTATTTACATTTCATCCAGATAATTTTTCGTGTTCGAAAACCACCTACAGCTGGTTTATGTATTTTAAATTACACATATTCTTTTTGTTTGTATAGTAAAATAGCTATTTCTAATCTTTAAAAAAAGAAAAGAAAATTTGTAAGCTCGCGTAATTTGCATAATATAGGGTAAATCCGAGAAGACGGTCGGTTTTCAGGTTTTTCGAATAACTCGAAAACTACTCGATCAACATTTTTGAATGAAATTTTATTTCAAAATAAGAAAACCAGAGATTACAATCATTCGCGGAAAACAATATTGTTCAGATGACTGCCATTCACGACGATACATTCATTCGGCTTCTTTTTTTTTTACACCATAACACTTTTTCGAGCTTAGGTCACTGAATTTTTGAAATATCTTCAGAAATCTGAGTTCTCAGTCCAGATTTCGTGGACGTATTTCGTAAATACGGCTCTGTATCCTTGCAAAAAAAAAAAAAGCCCGACGACTGAGCGAAATCGGTTGAGGTTACCAAACGCTTCTTTCAGTACTGTGAGCGTTTCTGCAGAACAGTGACACGTCGCACGATCTGGTTAAAACCATGTACGACCCCCCCGGACGGTGTGATGGAATCAAAACTCAGTTTATCATCTCGATATAGCGCATTCGTTGACATTATCAGTGATAATCCACGGACTGGAACCGTTTTTTTTTTGTCCGGGACTTTTTTTATCCGTTAAGCTGTGAAAGTTTTCAACCCACCTTAAAATTGAAAATAGCGATGTAGTACAGGTTTACACTGTGGAACTTTGAATTCATTTCGAAATTCTCTTTGCACTTTCGTGATCGATTCACACCGAAAATTATGTTCCGCGCAAAACACGCCTTCCTCGTTATAAGATGCCATAAATAACTGAAACTAAAAACGAAATATCTCGTGCGTACACCAAGCGTGGAGCACGCGGTTTGCGTTGCAGCAGTGTTACTAACTGCGCTGTTCAAAAAACAAAATCGTCCGTCTTCTTTGGGTCACCCTAGTATTAAGTTTTTATTGTTATTATTATGTTTTTAAATGAAATTCGTTATTTATTCTCGATAGAATTTTTTTTTTTTTTTTTAATTTTAATTTAAATAGTTAAGTTACATTTCGTTTTGTAAATTTTCTCCTAGACCGAAAAAAAAACATTATTATTATTATTATTATTATTATTTTTATACGGGCGCCGGCTGCACTAACGGGCCATATGCGCCCACAGGCTTACTGTGGTCCTAGATCTGATTTAAGAGGCTCAGTGAATCCAGGAACAGGAACACATTATGAACATGGTCAGTAGATTCAGATAAAAGTTGAGGTAAAGAAGGAGGAAGGCTGTGCTGGATTCTTAATGTTGTGTGAGCATGACAGGATGTTAGTATGTGGGGTATGAGCAGTTGAGACATTTGGCAAAAGGGACAGAGTGGCGGGTCTGTGCCATGAAGAAGATAGGAATGGGTAAGGTTTGAGTGGAATATACGGAGTCTTGTAAGGATAACATTTTTCTTTCTTGTTTGGAAAGGAAATGGCAGTTGGGATAGTGGATTAGGTTTGATTAAAAGGAGGTGGTTTTGTTCATTAGACTTCTATGCACGACACCAAGATTTAGTTACGAGAGATTTCAGGAAAGCTTTAACGTCACTATAGAGAGAGAGAGAGAGAGAGAGAGAGAGAGGCGAGCGGAAATGTGTGGAAGCAAAGACCAAATGAAAACTATGGAAACTTGAGATCTAGTAAGGAAGTCATAGACAAAAGCAGAATGCGTTGTAGTTATCCGTATATAGGTTGTGGAGAGACTTTAAAACATTGAGTGAATCAGAAAGAATAAGGAATTTAGAAGAAGACTGCGTCATGGACGGGAACTCTAGACACTTGAATATAGCAAAGGATTCAGCTGAAAAAATGGAGCAGGACTTAGGAAGTCGAAAGCGATGAATGACAGGGGGTACCGAGAAGGCAGACCCCACACGCCTACCCGATTTAGAGCCATTAGTAAAACAGCACACAGCGTCCTTATATTTGGAAATTTCAAGAGCAATATAGTTTTGAAGTATATGGGGGTGGGCATAAAAAACCTTAGCGCGTTAGGAAAATAGCGTAATTAATAAGTTTTAACTTAATTTATAAATAAACACAGCTATATCTAGTTATTCTACGTATGTGAAATTGAGGTATATATTATTAAGTTTGTTTTGTTTTTAATTATAAAATATTACGCATAATCCGGTTTTTAATTTTAACCACGAGAACGGTGTTAGTATCGAATGAAAAATTTATACATTTATTCGGACATTCGTAATCACTTATATAATATATACGATTAATCTGGGCTAGGGTATGCGCATGGATTGGTTCGCAACTAAAAAGAAAGAAAAAAAAAAAAGCAGAAATAATTCGGTTTAATGAATTCGTTTCGGTTGCGCAAGAAAAAACTATTTTAGAATTTAATCTGTACGTGTACACGATAATTAAGGCTTGATTCACACTATCGGCATGTTCACGCATAACGTTTACACTTACGGCTTCAGTCAGTCTTGAACCGTCAATAATTAAATTCTGTTGCATTCCGATAAAAAATATGTTTATTTCTTTGTATTTAAAAATCTAATTAATCGTTTATATTTTCCGTCTCGTCCGGACAAAATTTCTCCCGTATCGATCGTGACTGGAGCGAAAGTTGAGCGTTACCGATAGTGTAAATGCGCGTACATTGTTTCTCATTTGAGAATATTTTACCGGAGCGTGAGCGGTGCTTGTCCATATACCTATAGTGCGAATCGAGCTTAAAGCTACGATAGTCGATTTTTAAAAGAGATCATTTATTCGAAAAAATAGTTTTCACGGCGGTAAAGTATAGATATTTAAAAGTAAGATAAGCTTATGGAAAATGTAGATGATATTTTAATAATACGAAATAATGATGAAAGAGTTAGTTTTATTTTTTAATCACAATTACATAATCATAATAATAAAAACGTTCAATTCACTTTTGAAGTAGGTGAAAAAATAATTAATTTCTTCGATTTAACTATCAATATTATTAATAATAAAAATCGATGTGAATATTTATTTTTAAAAAAACTACAAAAACGTACACCATGACGCCTAACGACTTATTGCGCCCAAAAATGCCTAAATTGGCTAGTTTAAGATGTTATCCACAATTTGAAAATATACAGATAAACTTAATTAAAAAAATACGTAAGACATCGTGAAAATATAGAAGAAAAAAAATGAACAAAAACAGAATATTATCAGTGGTCGATTAATTGTGTAGAAAGTTACGTTTGTTGAAAAATTTAAAAAGTACAACATCCGGGGGGGGGGGTAGTAGCGTTAAATAATGGTAACATCTTTTAACGGTAACAAGATCGGAATATATTTTTAAAAATTCCGCTATTTATAATTTGTAATCGTTGTCCTAAAAAAAATTTATATAGAAAAAACAGGTAGACAATTTAAACTTAGATTTAGCGAACGTTTAAATTCGTATTAAAAATAATGATAATAAATCAGATATACGGTAAACATTGTAAAGAATTGCGAAAAAGTAAACATATTAATCAAAACTACGTAACATTTTACACGTAGAAAGAAGAAAAAATTTAGATATAATAACATCAAAACAGGAAAAATAATATTTATTATACACGCGTTAATAACGTTCTACTATGAAGGTACCTGTTGACAAGTCAGTCTTAAGAACTAGATGTGCTAAATGTTAGTTTTTGTTATTATTTAAGTATATATATTTTTCATATATTACTTTTCTCATAAAGCTTCGTCATTAATTATTAACAATTAACGATTTTTAATAATAACTTTTTGTTCTGCACAGATTATACATACATATATATATATATATATATATATATATATATATATATATATATATATATATATATATATATATATACTTGCATACTACACGATGTATTATTAATAAAATTGAAAGCATGTTACATAAGCATTTATATGCGTGTGTGTGTGTGTGTGTGTACGCATGCTTGTACATATGTATATAGCATGTGGTAACTATGTATATATATATATATGTATATATGTATATAACATTTAAAAGAAATCGTATATTTTGTCAGTGATTCAGAGATAATTGTTGTTTTGTTTTTTAACATTAGGGTATGAATTGTTGTTCGGATACTGCTATTTCATTCCATTATGTTAGTCCGAATTATATGTACGTCCTAGAATATCTAATATATCATTTACGACCGTACGGTATTAGCCGTAATTTCAATATCGAAATTAAAGACATAGTTACCATGGATAATAATTCCATCGTTAATTCCACAGTATCTGGTCAATAATATATGCGTGCCATAATATTGTGAATACAATCGCGATGGTTTGTTGTAATTATTTTTTTATCTTATTTTTGCAATATTATTCACCTACCTACCTATATATATATATATTATATATATTCGACAATTTATATTAAAGTCGGTAGAAATAATCTTCGAAACCTATTGAATACAAAAAACAAATCACTTGTGTACTGGAAACCTATATACGATTGATATATATATATATATATATATATATATATATATATATATATATATACATATTTAGCAAAACAAAATAAAATAGCTTGAAAATGACTTCATAGTCGAAAAGCTTCGTGTTCGTGTTTGTTTTTATGTAATAAATTTTTTAGTGATTAACTTCGATTTTATTTTGTTTTGCTAAATTCATAAAATCACTACTCTCCAATACATTAACATCATATATATATATATATATATATATATATATATATATATATATATATATATATATATATATATACGATACGATTAGTCCGTTATCTAAGTACCGTTTCTTTTTATCAGTATTTTGTTGATTGTATTGTGTGCTGCGACTGAAAGAAATTACGAGTTCGCGTTGCTCTTAGATCTCAGAATATATCTATATTATATATATGTATATATATATATATGTATATATATATATATGAAATATTATTATATTTTTAAAACACTTGGAGGTAAATTATGGGCACTAAACTCTAAGGTAATTCTGTATAAAGGTGTTTTTTTTCGTTTTCCGCGCTATGTACAGCAGCGAGGCTAGTAGCGCGGCCAGCAAATTTAAATTTTATTAAACAGGTTCAGCGACCTAAGCTTAGCGAGAAAGGATGTGACCGATGGGGAATCTTGAGCCAGAATTGATGAAGTATTTAAGGAAGAATAATTTGGGATTTTGGGACATTTCTGTTTGGCGGTGGATTGTAATTGGAACTTCACATCTATCACAGATTGGTGCGCGGCTAGTTTTTGGAATCCGTATGTAAGTTGCGTATGACACAGCACCACCTGATCCCTTCGGTCTTCAGGTTGGAACTTTCATTCGCGAATTGATGGTTTTATTGTATGCAGGTATGATGTACTCGGTACAGTCACTATACGCACTTAAATTCCTAACGTAACAAATCGTTTTAAAGATGAAAAAAGATTACAGTAAATTACTATACGATTCAGACAATTTCTGGTCACGGTTCTATCGGATATTATTAAAATAAATACAATTGTAGATAATAAATGTTGCAATTGCAAGAGTAATTAAATAGAAAATGTTCAACGTATAATATATGAACATAACAAATACGATCACCTGCGGCAGTTGTATAGAGTTGACTGTACACTTTTTTAAATTGAATAAAATTATTTTATCAAACCATTTCCGACATTTATCTCGGAATTATTTAAAATTAAGCCTATATATATATATATATATATATATATATATATATATATATATATATATATTAATCATTCGTATATACATATACACATATAAATACCGTTACTGGAGCAGACTTGTGTGTATCTAAGCCAGCAGCAATAAATAGGAAAGTAATCCACAAAAATATATATATTTATATTTATATCATATATACATATAATGCATATATATGTATGTATATGTGTCTATATATAATCCCGATGGTTCCTTACGATAATAAATTATTACATTATAATTGTTTATATGTACATATCGTTTGCGTGTTTGTTTGTGAGTATGTGCTAAAAGAATTGTTAAATAAATAACTAGGTTACATTGTGTATGTCAGACATGTTAGTTTTTTATGTAAATTTGGAAAAATTTCTATTTTTCTATCAACAGAAAATGAACGATCCATTTGTAAAATAAGAAGTGTTAAAATATTAGGATAATTTAGCATTTAAAGTGCATGAATGAATGGTTGAAATAGACTTTCAAATTCGTTTTAGTTAGACATATTTTGTGTTTTTTCTAGCCTAATATTTAATAATAACGTTCGTGTATATATATATATATATATATATATATATATATATATATATATATATATATATATATATATATATATATATATATATATAATTATAAGTAGTCACTGTTTTTAAAAAATTTCGGTTTTTAATACACCGCCCAAATATTTACTTCTGGAAGTAGGTACTTTATATACCTTCCCCGGGTAATTAATAGGGTTAAAATTGCACTATATTCTACTAGTATAATATATTTGTGTATAGAAATGTAGACGTAACGGATATTTCATCTTAATGTATTAGGGAAAAAATATATATTTCTCTTATTATGTTTATCTTCCATCCGTGTATATATATATATATATATATATATATATATATATATATATATATATATATATATGTCATTTTGTATTGCCATATTTCAGTACACATATTATATTATCACTACAGGGAATCGATTGTATCGAAAATATTTTAATGATAATAATATTAACTATAATAATATAAATAGATGAAATGATCAGCTAATTGATATCAAAGCAATTTTGACTTTTATATATTTCTATATCGTTTATAATGTGCATTTTGTGCTGCCATATTTTAATTTATTGTCGTTTTTATTATTATGCTATTCATCGTGGAATAAGTACATAATTTAGCCTAAGTAATAATAATAATATTAATAATAATTTTAGTAAGTAAGATTAGTAACGAGTATATAAGGTGAACCGACAGTTTGCAATCAATATTAAAACAGTTCAGTATTACATAGTTTATATTAACGTAGATTTTTTGTCGGTATATTTCGATTTTATTACTATTATTATTATTATTACACTGTTAAAAAGGAATCGATTGTAAAGAATATTATGTAGATTATACATAATTTAATTTACTTAAAATACTGTTACTACTAATTAGTAGATTGCGTTGTTAACTATAATAATATAAATGTACCCAAATAATGGTTTTCTCGTATTTAGATCGACATTTAAATTGTTTTTCCAATTTCGATTATTTTTTTTAAACTAAAAAGATGAATAATTTCGTATTCAATTAAACAATTACGAATTTAATTCATCAGATAAATTATTTACGAGGTCGTTAAATGTCAGCCTCGCCGTCTGAATCTAGTTTACGTATTTTATCTGTTTAATTTTCTTGGCATATTCACAAGTAATAATAATTTTATATAATAATTTTATATATATATATATATATATATATATATATATATATATATATATATATATATATATATAAAATTATTATTACTTGTGAATATGCCAAGAAAATTAAACAGATAAAATACGTAAACTAGATTCAGACGGCGAGGCTGACATTTAATACGTAGAACAACCTATATATATATATATATATATATATTGTTCATTTTTATGCGATTAGACAATTATCGGAATTTAGGAGTTGTAAAAATATAAAGTATAAATTTAATACGCGTCCTAAGCACCTATTTTGTATTAATCGTAATTTATAAAAGTGCATATATATAATATATATATCTTTAAAGCTAAAAATTATTTTTCGCATAATTCCAGAATTTTCAGCTGTCTGTGAAATTATTTTATATTTATATATATATATATATATATATATATATATATATATATATATATATATATATATATATATAAAAGGTGATGGGCATAATCCACTAGTTCAGAAAGCCGACTAATTAACAACGTTTCTTGAAAACCGACTAATTATTCGATATTTTATTTAGTCGGATTTACATTAATTCTTTATTAGTACAATGTAAACACAGCGTGGCAAATGGAAATATTTCTAAATGATAAAAAGTTATGTAAATAATAACGGATATAAAATAAACTAAAAATGTATTTAAAAGTTAAAAACTATATTTCAGTTAGCGATTAACAAATAATCTAGAATTGTACGAACATTGTAAAGTAAATCACGTATACAGATGTTGGAAATCTATCAATAAATTGAACGTACTATAATGCGACACGAATATATGTAATCGGTGTTTTACGAAATCGATAATTTATTCTTATAACTAAGAATGACCGTATTAAAAATCCGACTCTAATTATCGATCGGTTCTAGCGAAATCTACTAATATCGATGTACAGACTTTTCAGTCGGTTTAACAAAATCTACTCTAATATAAGATAATCTCAAAAATGTTTTGAAATTTCGTGAATCGAATCGTGTAATTATACAAATTTTAGAACCCCCGTTAATAAATTAAACGTATTTTAATACAATTTGCATATATGTGTAATCGGTGTTTTACAAAATCGATAATTTATTCTGATAAAAATAGAACTGAGAATTAGCGAAAATCCCGAGTAATTTTCAATCGCTTCTAACAAAACTTACTAATGTCGTCCGATACTTTTCTGCATCCCATATCCTTAAATTACTCGAATCGAATTATAATTACTTACTGTCGAACTCTTATGATTAAATGCGAAGTTAGCTTTGAATAAAAAAAAAAAACAAACACGCAATAGAACATTTCCGTCTAACGGTGATTTTACTTCACTTCAGTCGAACTGAAATAATCGAATAATAATAACAAATAAACTCAATTTAATCGGACTTGCGTTATTCGATTCAATAGCAGTCATTTTTTTATTTTTATTTCAACAAAGTGCATCGCGCACTTCTTAACATTAAATGTACTTATGCAGACAAAATAACGTATTTTCGGGATTTATAAAAATATATAAACATAGTGTATAAAAAAAAAACAGAATATTAATCAATCGTTTAAATTAACAAAATAAATTTGAAGAAAATATATTTTCAGAAAACGACCTATTCGATTATTTTTGAAAAACCGAATTAGTCGGTTATGCCCATCACTGATATATATATATATATATATATGTGTGTGTGTGTGTGATCAAATTTATGTAATTATAAAATTAGTATTATTTATATTATATTTAAAATTTATTGCGTTTATTTTCGTTCGCAACATATTCTTTTACATTTTATTCTATTCTACGTAAAACTTTCATATTTAGTCTGCGGTGTAATTTTATTACCGATGTGTAATATCAGAGATAAATATATATATATACATATATATATATATATATATATATATATATATATATATATATATATATATATATATATATATATATAGTTAATTATCCCTATCATTTCTATTCGATCGAGATAATTATTATGATCGAAATTTACGACAGTTGACGGTGATGTTCAAATAATGACTGTTGTATAACCCCCCACCGCTAATTATAACGTTGTCGTACGATGTGTAAGTTTAAAATCGATATTAAATATATATACACATTCGAATTTCGAAGTTTATCTGAAAAATTTTTTTCGAAAAAAAAAAATTAAATTTATATACATGGCTTGATTTTTGTTTTATGGGCAATGTTATTTTTCTTGCGAATATTTTATTACCTTTTTCGATATAAAATGACGATTGAACAACGTCCGAATTTATGTATAACGTAAATTTATTCCATTTTATAAACTACGATAATCATTTAACTCGAAAATAGTCACTATGATTTTTCCGGTTAGTAATATTTATACGTTGAGACTTTATTATTGTACTGCTAGTCAGCGCGTGGCGATATACCTACTTAATATTATATCGGTATACTTAATATTTTTCGAACGCTGATTTTTATTTATATTATTTAATTTGGTGTTTATATCTCATTATTATTATTATTATTATTATTTTGCTTATATTTTTTTCTTCTTTTATTTATCGAAATTGTCCATAACAATAAATATTTATGAGCGCTTAAAATCTAAACATTTTATTTGTATAATTAAGTCTGTCTGTCTTCTAAGAGAAATACGAAATTATGTATTATATCCATATATATATATATATATATATATATATATATATATATATATATATATATATATATGGAATTTATAAAAATACAAAATGTACAAAATATTATTTAGATACAGAATTTACGAAAATTTATTAAAGTATCAAAACAGTATTATTAAATAATCTGATTAGGAGTGTGGTGAATAGCGCATTCGCCGATATAAAATTTATACATAATAACACGATCAGGGGCGTATTTCAACTTTTGTCGCCCCTACGCCACACAAGTGGTGCCGCCCCATGTAAGGCCATCGATTTTCCAAAATTTTGTTACTCAAATATGTTGGTTCGGTTACAAAATTTTATTTTCTGAAAAGTGTTTTACTATTCTTAAACACAAAAATAAAAAATTTAAAGTCTATGGTATGAGTAAAATAAAAACTTTTTAAAAATAATCCATTTTTGTATTTACTGTATAATAAATAATTTACATTTAAAAACTTTACACTGTTTCAATAATTATAGTTGATAGAAAAAAGTCATGATGTTTATTAGCAAAGTTAATGATGTCCGTCCAATTAATTTATTTATATTTTTAAAGTTTCTATACCTACAATAACTTACAAAGTATTTACAAATTTGATTGAAAGCGCGCGTTTCTTGTTTCGACCTATCAACTGAGAGTTGCATAGAGTTACATAGAGGGCATGCGCACTAGCCTTTACTCGATCACAGCTGACAACTCAACTTGCTCCAACACGAAAATTTTATCATATGAATAACATAGTCTTCTAGAGTGCTCAAAAGCTTTTAGAGTGGTATTTGGCGATCTTACTTGTGATTTTTCCAAAAAAAGAAAAAAGATTGTCATCGCGATCGAATTTATTTTACATAAAATAATTACTTGTATTTTTTGTGATAAATATATCTGATTTAAAACTAAAAAAATTAATTTTTTTGTTAACAAAATTTATTTTTGGTCCTACATGCCGCCCTCCCAAAATTTGCCGCCCTATGCCATGGCATTCTTGGCATTGGGGGTAATACGCCCCTGAACACGATAGCGAATAAAACATAAATAAAAACATAGGACAACATTTTATGCATAACTATAAGGAATATAACAGTATGAAGTGGTACACCACTTTAATTCGTACAGGTACCTCTGCACGGAATAATTTATTAAATCTAATAATTAGACGACGTATATTAAATTGTCACGTAATATTATCGCGCTACAATTCGTATGATTAAATAATTTAGTTGTTTATTGTTTAATCGGATATTTTTTAGGTGTTAATGTCCCGTAACGTTCTGTTATTTACACACTGCATTGAGCGACGGTCAATGTTCTCAGTGTGATGTTTCGTAAGAGTTCGATGATTTTAAACTACAACCTCGTAGTTGATACTCGAGCCCTCAATTCACGACTACAACGGAAACTTATCGCATAGAGTTTCGAATTGATGATAAGCCAGTGCATCGATCTGATTCTCATATTAAGATAATTTTCCGTCTTTTAGATATATCGCGGTTGTGTTGTTCATGAACGAGTCGTACAATTGTGCTAGCTTTTCTGACTGAGCGGTGTGATAACTGTTATTTTCCCGATTTTGTTCTTTAAATGAACGAGTACGATCGAACGGAACTGGCTCTTTGAACGAATGAACGAACTAATAGATACCAGTACAATTGGGCGGTGTTGTTACCAGCTCGTTGACGTAATGACGCATTCAGGCGCGCGATGAAGATTCTATCGCAGTTCACACAGCCGCAATTTTAAATCGTTTTTAGATGACAGTATTTGTGAACGAAAATTACATTTTCCATAATACCAGCCAGATGTGTCTAAACTGAACTTGTTTTTTGTTGATTTAAAGCGTACACAAAAATCATAAAATTTTATAACAATAAAAATGAAACGACGTTATCGGTTATTTCGTAGGTGAATGCACGTACAAGTATCATCACAACGCGAACACGAATTAAACATCGGCAACCACCGATGAAACGTGCATTTTTAACCACAATGTTAATACAACACATATACATCTGAACAAACACTGCGACGCATAATCTCCTGGATAATTCATTGCAGATTAGGAGACTAGCAAAAATATTTCATCTGGCTGATTAGTCCAGCATCAGACTAAAGAAGACAAACATATGATGATAGCTGAATGTATTCAAGCAATCATCTATCGATAGCCAAGCAGGCTAGCACAATAAGATATGAAAAAGTATTTATTTAAAAAAAAAAAAAAAAAACAAAAAAAAACATACTTCACAAGCAATATTGAAGAGTGTAATAAGGCTTTTGGAGTGTGCGGTATTTTATTAAATGAAATGAATAACGTCTGTACTATTAAATTCTGCCGGTTGGCGCCTGGCGCTTATACTATACATCGTATCCTATAGCCAAAATTATTGCTCTTCCCAAACAAGGAAAGGATGCCTCGTGTGCACGTTAAATTAGTTTATCGAGCAATCTAAGCAAAATAGCGGAAAAAATTATACTATCCCGTTTAAGACTTCATGCAGATAACCGAAAAATCATTCCTAATACACAGTTTGGCTTTCGTCCGGGTTATTCCACAACCCACAACAAGTAGCACGAATCACGGAGCATATCACGCATAATTTTAATCGTAATAAACATATACCGGTATGCTTCTCCTGGATGTTGCGAAGGTTTTCGATACTACTCGGCATAAAGGTATTATTTAAAAAATGATAAAATATCAGTTTCCTCGTTATGTAATCAACGTTATTAGCAGCTATTTAGCAAACAGACACTATTTTACGTTACCATCAATGATTCAAGGTCTGCTATGAAAACGTGCTCATCGGGGGTTAGTATTCTGGGTCCCTTTCTGTTTACTTTGTTTTTATCTGATTTCCCAAACCTACCTGATATTCAGACTGCTCTTTATGCAGACGATACAGCTCTTTTCTGTACTTCTTATATACCTAAAGCAATTACTAATAAATTATTGTGTCTTTCGTTATTATAAAAAATGGCAAATTGATATTGTGATAAAACGGAGGCTATATTTTTCACTCGCAGGCGTCCCACGTTACCTGCTGTAGTTAAACTCTACCATTGTGAGTTGGTCAAAACATGTTCGATACCTTGGGATAGTCTCGGATATCAGACTAAATTTTTCTGAACACGTCAGTCATACTACCTTGAAAGCTAGCAGGAGTATATCTGCCATATATCGACTAATCAACAGAAAATCATTTCTTAATGTAAATAATAAATTAATCCTCTATAAAACACTTATACGTCCCAAAATGACGTACTGTTGTCCAGCTTGGAGTTTTATTTCAAATACAAACTTTAACAAGTTACAAGTATTTCAAAATAGGCGTCTCAGATGTGTGCCAAATGTCCCTAAATACCACAAAATCGTTGACACGCATACTGAAACATGCGCCTTATATTAAGGACCATATCTTAAATTTAACGCGTAAGTTCTGCGATGACTAGTCCACGATAATAATTTCTACCATCGGTAATTACTATTAACTCCAATTTATGTATAAGTAAATATAAACATAGGAGGCTCAAACGTAACCTGTTGTATATATGGCGCCTATGTTAGAAATTAATATTCTTTATTTATTTAATGTCTAACCTTTTTTTTTCTTTTGTTTGATTATTAATATCTTAACTTTTTTTTTTTGCTGCACAGTTTTTTTTTTTTCAATTATTTTTTGCTGTCATTATAAGTGTATAATTATTTCTTTTATTTATTACGGGTCTTTATATTATTTCTGATGTACGGCGAGCCATGGCGTTACGTAATTATTATTTAAAATTTTTGGTTTGTGTATATACTCACTGTAGATTACGTTGAAATATATACGCTGTTGTTAAGACTATTATAAATACGTCACGTAGACGATCGTATGCAGTTGAACGAGCAACTCTGAACGATTCTTCAAAGTGAGCAGAGTGGAGATGAGTTCAACTGTCGCTATCCTAATTCGTTTCAAATGTTTTATCATTAATTATTAGTACAAGCCTGTCGGTGAATGTTATATAAAACGGCCTACCTTCATTCGTTTCTATTCGACATCTTTCAGTATTGGTTAACTGAATTCTGAAGTATGGTATTTGTTTTTAGCAAATGCAACCATCGATGTTTCTTTTATCGGATATAATAGTACGATTAAAGTGTTCGCGTGTTTGCAACACTGATTTATACTGTGGTTTTTTTTTCTGTCCTTTTTTTTTTTTTATAAAATCTTGTACCGTATTTTCTACGTCTTCTTTGGTTTTTGATGCAATTTTTAAGTTTTTCTAAATTATTCTGAATTCAGTTTTTATAATTTTATTTGTAGTTCGTGTTTAGGTTGTTTTCTTAATATTTTATCACTTGCTGTAAACAAAACTGGGGGCGAATGATTCGAAGTAAATTTAGGTATATGATTTTGCTTATATAAGTGTCCGTAGTTAGTCCTTTTGTTATATAGAAATGTAGGAGATCGGGAACTTTAGAATCGTGCACCGTTTCAGCCACTTTGCTAATCATATTTCTATTTTGTCTTCCAACTTGTCGGCATTATTTTTGGCATGTTTAGTCGCGCCGCAGGCTGGTCCTCTATATATAGGCTGGTCCTCTAGAAGGTCGGTTTCATTTTTTGACGTAGTCGGTAACAACGACGCAAACCGTGTGCTCCACGTTTAGTGTACACACGAGAGGTTCCTTTTTTGAGTTTCAATCCTATAACGAGGATTTTTGCTTGGAACGTTATTTTCGGATCGATCACGACAGTGTAAAAAGAGTTTCGAGAAGAATTCAAAGTGACGCGGTTTAAACTTGTACCACCTCCCAATTTAATTTAAAGATGGGTTGAAAATTAAAAAAAAAAAAACAAGAGAAATAAACGGTTGCCCCTGCGTGGGGTCTTTCACTGGCAAACGCGCTATATCCGGATGATAAACTCGTTTTTGCTTCCTTCACTTCGTCATCGCCGTCGTCTGGGCCGTACATGGTTTCAACAAGATGTATGTTTATGTTTATGTTCGGTAGAAATGCTCGCAGTACCGAAAGAAGCGTTTGGTAAGTCGCACGGATTTCGCTGCGCTCGCCAGAAATGACGATTTTTTTCGTGGGGATGCTGCGTTTACAAAAAAAAAAAAACAAGTCGAACGAGACGTGAGAACTCGGATTTCTGAAGAAATTTCCAAAAATTCAGTGATGCTTGAAAAAGTGTTGTTCGAAAAAGACCGAATGAATATATTGTCGCAAATGGCGGTCATCTGTAGGATGCTGAAATGATTCGTTTTTCTATTTTTAAATAAAATTTCATTCAAAAATTTTGATCGAACAGTTTTCGAATTATTAAAAAAAAAAAACCCAGCAAAATCGTCCGTCTTCTCTGGGTCACCCTATATTAGAGTTACTCCACTAATTTATCCTCGTGAATTAAGCAATTCTCTACGTACATTACAATTGTTTTTCGTTAAGATGCGAGGAATTGTAAAACGGATCATGACGCGTGTGGAACGGCCGCCCACTGGCGACATGAAGTAATAATTTACATTACGATGGATAAGATTAAATATCAATATGAACAAGGTACCATTTCAGTCGCGCATTATCGATTAATTATTCGTATCGGATCGACCATCCGGACGCGGCAGATTAACCGACGAAGAGACGATGTGGGGTTATCATCCGACTTCGATTCGGACATACAAATGTTACCTATATATACATCCGCTGAATACAAAAAAAAAAAAAAAAAAAAAAAAATTACAGCTCCGGTATATCGTGTAAGACCAACATCGCGCAGTTTCACATATACTCGTAGACTGCACACGCTCATCTCAGATTAGCGTTGAATCTACCGACGTCTGTGTCAAGATTGCTACGCGACGATGCTCAAAACAAATGTCATATCATTCGCCAAACACATACAACATATAAACAACCTAAATTCTTAATGTTAACGACCGGGTAATATTTGCTAGAGTTGAAATTTCTTTACGTCAACCGAATGTCTTTTCTTATGATGAAAATATATTTTAAATTCGTCGTTAACGCAGAAAACAATGAGGAAGAGGCTAGTGAAAACGCTGGTACGGCCAAGTTTATAACGGGGCGGAAACTCGATCGCGAAAGTAGAAAGACAAAAATAAAGTACAGGCATTCGCGGGCGCTGTAGAACAGAAAATTAAATGGACTGACAATAGATAGTGGACAGGATTGATAAAGAAAGAAACATACTGAAGATGATTACACAGACGAGGTTCAAATGGGGATCTGTCATATATTAAGGGAAGGATCAAAATATCCGAAAAGAAGTCGAATGAAGAGAAGATTATCGGGAAGAAATAAGAATAACCCTGCTGGATACCATACCGGAAGATGCCAAAATATCTACATATGCTGAGATAAAAAGCAGCTGACCGGCTTATTATATGGAGGCTGTTGGTGCATACGAACCAGCCTACGATACACCGATGATGATAATTTTAATACGCACCGTATAGAGAGCGATGTAATTTGAAAACAGGTTAATATACTTTATTCTTTCGAGATATTCCGAATTTTAGCGATTGCGGAAATTTTTTTTTTTAAACCTAGTAATTATTTTTCCGAAATACAAAACCTTTTTAAGTGGTAACAACAAGCGTCGGAGAAAAATTTTAAAAATTTAATTTCGATTTTTTTTTTCATCCGTCAAATTTGAGTAGATTTTAAAATTTGTCGTCGCCTCTGAATTTTACAACCTTTCGAATTGTACCATGGCTTTAGGCTTGGACGTTTTAGACGTAAACGTTTAAATTTGTTCACTTCTTACGGAACCGATTACGCGCGTACAGAGATAGTGTAATATTATTACTTATTTTTCACAGCTGGTTAATGTAAATTCAAATAATTTACAAAAAAAAAAAAAAAAAAAAAAAACAAAAAAACGTATATACAAATATAAAGAAATAAATTAATTTTTTAATAATTAAACTACAGTCAATAAACATAATTTATAGGTATATCGTGTACCGGAATTTACCACGATGAATTAATTAAGGTAAGAAACAATGTACAAACGCAGGAGAAAAAAGGGAAAAACCGGCAAACAAACAAAAGCGAACGTAATATTAGATAACGTTTAAACTAACGATTAAATATGAAAATAATTAATAAACGTCACACTAATAATTAATACGAATAAAACGAATCGTTACAATAAAGTATAAATCAAACAAAATATAACGCCGTTTAATCGCTAAAAGATTTTTTTTTCTTTTATCAAATTTGATGAAGAATTATTTTTCAAAATCTATCCTAAATAAATCTAAAATCGAAATTACGTCTGGCTAATATATATGTATATAAAATTTTAATCGTTATATAAACATTATTTGCGAGTGCTTGAAAATGACGTATTTGTCGAAATGCGCAATAAAAAACTTTTAGCGATTAAACTGTCTTACGATTTTGTTTGGTTTATAATTAATAAAATCGCTACTCTCCGATATATTCAACTTCGAATGGAATCTGAATCCGGTTTGGAGATGTACATCAATTTTGATGAAGAATTATTTCTGTTTTATAAATAAAATTTATTGTAAATAAATATAAAATTGAAATTACGTCTGGCTAATGAAACATGTGTATTAAATATTTTTTTTTTTTTCTAATAAATAAAAATCTTAACCTACTAAAGAAATTATAAAAGAAAGGGATAAAAATAAAAATAGTTTATTAAATTCAATGGTAAATTTTGATGAAGAATTTTAATTTTAAAAAGTATATTGTAAAATATGTTGTAATTTTACTGGCTATTAATTTTTATTATATAATAATAAGTATTTTTCAATGTTTTAATTATTATCTGGCTATTGTTTTGTAAATTTTATATATTGATAGTTGATTGTGTTGTTCACCACGGTCATTATCAGATTTTTAATACTTATTTTCATTTTATTTGTAAAATTGTGTTTTTTAAAAAAATTTTGTGGTTGTATATTTTTATATTTTATATTTTACGTTTGGACATCATACATCGCGATAGTAAATGAAAAATTTAGAATTCCAACAGTATACAACTTTTACAGAATCAAGAAAATAATATTGAAGAAAAAATTAATATAAAAAAACTAAATTAATAAACAAATATATCGATATTAAATTTCAACAAATCAAAAAAATAGACCGACAGAAGCAGACATCGTTTTTGGATCATCATATTTTCACAATCACATATTTTTAAGTAATTATATTTAATTTATATTTTTAAAATTATGATTTTTTAAATTTTTCACTTGATAATGGCGTAAATGCCGAAAAGCTTTGTGTTTTCCTTAAGAAAATAAATATTAGTGATTTAACTAATTTTCGATTGATTTTTTATAAAAAATCACTACATTCCACATTATATAAAAAATTAAATAAACATCAACTTTTACAAACTACAAAACCTAATTTTATTAGTAAAGCCTGTGTTTATAATCATTTAAAATTGGTTTTATATAATTAGATCCGCTGCGCCGCTTAAGACGCCTGACGTCACGGTATAACTGGACTGCTTCCACTATGTCGCTCCAACCTCTTTTTTTATGAGCAGTCGCGTATCTTCGAATTTCTTCGTTCACGAATGGAATCCGTAGAGATCTCGATGCACGTCGTCATTTCTAGAATATATGCATCGAGACTATTGCTCTTAGTATTACATTTTGTCTGGCCCGGATATTTGCACTGTTAGAGACCTACAGCCCCATAACTGCAGAGGTTCATATTTATAATCTGCGAATACGGTAGGCATTTGTGTCCTACGTCCAGCTGTGAGTTTCTTCCGATAAGCCAATAAAGTTGTTGCGTTTAAGTTGTCGTTATATAAACATGTCTGCTAAATCGTATGTAATATTTATTGCGCGTGCTTGAAAATGACGTAATTATCGAAAAGCTTCGCAATTAAAAAAAAAAAAAAAACGAAAAAAAGAATTAGCGATTAAACTGTTTTACGATTTTGTTTGGTTTATAATTAATAAAATCGCTACTCTCCGATATATTCGAAACATTCAATATGCTTATATTTTGCGTATCGTACATATTAGCCGCATGGAATCGTAATTACCTATACTAAACGAGAGACTAATTACCATGTATACGTGTCATTCGTCGAAAAATTTTTGGTATTTCTCAATACGAGGTAATTTCAGAATATTCTGCGTCTATACTAGTATAACGAGGAGTATTTAGTATTGTTCTGAATAAGCTGCAATCAGGACAATCGTAAGTAAATATCGGGACATATTAGTGTTTTAAAGTTTATCGTAAACATAATAGGATATATGGAACAAATGGATTTTTATCATTCGTAATAGTTCATGCGTTTAGTGAAATACATACCGGTGCGGACTATGTTCTGGACTCAGTCCAGAGCATACTGCGATCACGTAGTCGATCCTTCCATAGTCATTCCAGTATTTTGAGTTGCATCAAGAACGATATGACGGCATGGCCAAAACTCGTTGAAAAAATGGGTCTACCGAGATTGAAACAGCGGTAAACAGAGGGTACCTTCGACATACACAAATCACCCACTCGTACCTGCTTGGTAACCAGCCACCGCCTGTATGCGATAAATGTAAAGCACCCCGTTGAAGACCTGCCGGAAATACGCTCAACATCGTACTAAGGAGATGAGCTCAGCTATACCGTACGTCTACAACCTAGAAATTCTTATAGCCTTCCTAATCAAGACAGATATTATTAATAATATTTAATTATACGTATTTTAATTTAATTATACATCCAGTAATACGAGGCATTAAATTCTCGTAAAAAAAAAAAAAACAAAACAAAAAGATTATTTGGCAATTTTGATGGTTTGCGTGTAAATAAAATTGCTTCGGTTTTCGATGGATTCGTACGAATTTTCCGTTTATCATAATATCTGAGAATAATGTCGATTTGAAATCTGTTCTGCATATTATCTGGTCTAAATGCACTACAGAAAACAACGTCTTCGTCTGCATGCCACATGTGCATTCGGCATAAAATCGTATAAATTGTGAAAAGAAAAAAATCTCAACGCACTTCCTCGCAGACCCCCTAAATACGTTTTAACCGAAGAGACTGAATCACCAACAGTTACCATAAAAAGTTCTATCGCGTAAATAACTGCTAATTAATCTGATTAAATAAGGAGAAAATGTACATTTAATTAATTTAATATAAAATACTCGCGTGGCTACGTAGTATGTGAAATGCTTTAGCAGCTTTGAAGAGCATCGTGATTAAAATTATGCGTCACAACTTAATCGGGATATTTGACGAAGTGTACGAAAATTTTGACGAAAACCAAAATTGGGAATCATGTTATTAGCGTGAGAGTATTTCCTTAATTCGATTAAAATAATTTTTTCACATATATATACATATATATATCCGTGTGGTACGAAATAGTAATTATAATTTGATCGTTGAAACAGTGAAATTTTGTTTAAAAGTATGCCGACTCGCGTATGAGGTTTGAAGACAGTTCATCGCCAGGGTGTTATTACGTTTCGTAGAAATAAAAAAAAAATTGACGAACACACTCAGTGGCGCGAATTATTATGGCTTAGGCACAGAAGACCGCGGGGCCTAGAGCGGCAAAATTCGGAAGTATCAAAAAATTAGAAAATTAACTGAAAATAGATGACAAGAAAAAATGTCTTAAAAATTGAAAATCGAATAGATCGTAAAAACAAACGTTAATATTTCGACAATATCATCAGTACGCGAGAACAAAAGTATATGTTAACCTTGAAAAAGGGGCAAAAACTTGTAGGCAGTCAAAGTTTTCAATTGAAGCGCGATTAGTACGAGAAATTAAGTACGATCATATTATTATTAATTATTAATTGTTAATTATTATTTTTTTTATTGGGATTCTATACAATTTAACCGTAATTATATAATATTAGATATTATAAAAAATAAATCCGGAAGGGACTATTTATAATATATGCATCTTTTTAATTATGCCATTTCCGCGATAAATTGAAATTTTCAGACGGTTCTGTTAAGCTACCATAAGAGACAAACGTGCAATCTAGGATGTAGAATTATTATTTCCTTTATGTTAGTTTTCCTGAAAAATCTTCTCGTATAATTTTCTAGCAATCCAACCTAAATGATAATTCAGCCTTCCTCGGGAATCATCGTTTTATAATCCTCGCTATTTTTTTTTTTTTTTTTTTTTTTTTTTTTTTTGTTTCCCCATTGAAATGTTTCTATTCGTTCCATCACTGTATTCCGTTCATTTTTCATATTAGACGTTTAATTATTCCGCACAATTCCCGTATTAGGGTCGGACATTATTAAACGAATATAAAACATTTAAGGGTGACGATTGGTTATTTAATTCACCTCTCGTTCGTTTTCGTCGCCCACAATGAGAGACGCGAGCGATAATTTGATGTCGAACAATATTCATCTTGTCTATTATAAAGTGATTTTTTTTTTTTTAAAATTTACTGCGTGAAAAAAGGTACAGTATTAAAATAAATGCGGTCACTACGTACAATTAAAAAAATAAAAAAATAAATAAATAAATAAAAATAAGACGAAAAAATAATATTGCGCATAATACGCCAGCAAAAACCGAATAAACGTGAAAACTTTCAGCTAATAACTCTGAATACTATATAGGGCTTAGTTTTAGAATAAACATACTTTTATACCGTATCGCGGTGTGTGTATAACAGTAACATTGTGATATAACGGTTATTTTTATTTAATTTTTAAAATAAAAAGGTGTATCACCGAAGGAAGCACTAGAGATATTCTTTCACATGCCAGGTTATTTATATATATATATATATATATATATATATATATATATATATATATATATATATATATATATATATATATGTAGTATGTTCAAAAACTAGACCCAGGTTGTTGTAACTGGAATCACCTTCTTCCGGTAAATAGTCATTCCAGCCCCACCGGTGGAGAAATGGAGAAATGAAACAACAACCATGTCTATACATCTACATCGTGCAGGTTCGTAATTTTCTAGTTCGATGAGTGTTCCTTTTCAGAAATGTCTTGGTCCTCCTCATACTGCACGTACAACGACAGACGTATCGTCAACTCGTTCGTGACTATGTACTTCAGTCAGATTGGCGAATACCAATCTAGAATGAGCATACGCGTATTCGGCGCCTTTGAGTGTCCTTTCGAATAGGGAATAAAAATTCAGACAGAAAAACCTTCAGATTTCCATTCCTCATTGTAGCTATGAAAAAAAACACGTTAGCATAACTTTGACGGAATAAATAACGGACGTAACATGTGGTTACAAGAAACGGTGACGCGGATATGTAACGAAAATTGTGCCGTTATAATAACAGGTGAAGGTTTCTGAAGGCGAAATTAATATAGAGATTATTAGTTGGTCTACAAACTACGTCGATGAAACAACGAAAATTGTGTCGTTATAATAACAGATGAAGATTTCTGAAGGCGAAATTAATATAGAGATTAGTTGGTCTACAAACTACGTCACACGAGCAGTTTTTCGATGATATTTCGTACTATACGAGAATATCATTAGGTGAGACAACATGTCTAATAGCCTAGGCTCGTATAAAAACGGCAAAATTTTCTTACTAAAGCTAAAAAAAAAAAAGAAAGAAAAAAATTAAATGTTTAGAAGCGAAAACGAGATTTGAAAAACAAAATTCCGTTCCCAGATGGACACAGTTCGGTAGAAATAAATGTGAACGAAGACAGAGACAGTTGACTGAATATTCGAAATTATCGAAATGTTGGGGGGGGAACAGGAAAGAATTAGACAAAAAGAAAAAAAATAAAAGAATGGAAAAAAAGTTCTTATGGAAATTAGAACATTGAGTAGTCCATTAAAGATGTTGTTAGTATTTCACACACAAATATACATACGCACGTTATATATATATATATATATATATATATATATATATATATATATATATATATATATATGGGCGTTTAATATTGAAACGGTACCGATATTTCGAGGAAAGTAGCGCAAACATTTCGATCGAGTGAGTCGGTATGGACGGGAAATTAAGATCTGCTAAAGATTCTCTAGCTGAATGCTTAAGTTTGTTTCGTTTACTTTAGTAGTCTCTTTTGTATTATCATCATCATTTCCTTCTTTTTCGTACCGTTTTCTCGCTTTTATTTTAAGCTGTTTGCTGTCTATTTTTGAGCGCGCTCATTTTTCTTTCTCTCTTTTTTTTTTTTTTTTTGATATTTTTTCGCGCGGTGTATTCGGTTTTTTTCGTCCGTTTACGTGCTGAGAATAGAAAATAGTAATGGCCTGTTATATATAGATACATATATAAATATACATATACGTACGTGTGTACATAATTTTTGTTTTGTTTCCAGTAGATGGACGAATTTTAACAGAGTTAAGAAATTCATCGTAAATTCCAGTCGTCATGTGATTCTTTCCACTTGATAAAAGAGAAAAACACGGTCAATGGTGTTGATTCGTCGTTACATTTTCAGCAAGCGGAATAATGATTATTACACATTATTTTGAACTTTTCGCCGTCGTAATTGCTTTACCTTTTAAGTAACACATGTTGCAAGATAAAATATACTTAAAGTCACACACACACACATATATATTTATATATATATATATATATATATATTAGTGACGGGCTCTAAATAATTTTGCGGCTAAAATGATTGTTGAAACAGAAGAGAATATTTGAAAGAGCTCCCGTTATCAATAACCACATCTTGAAGAGTATTTTCAAAACAAACTAGATTGCAAAAAGAACTATCAGAAAATATTCCTTACATTCTGTCTACTACTGACATTGAAAATTCAGCTGACTGTGCAACACAAAGAAAAAAATTGCCGTTGGTTGGGCCGTTCGGCATTCCAATCGGACCCGGGTCGTGACCAATGCGTTTTTTTTTTTTTTTTTTTTTTTTTTTTTGTTATCACTTGTTTCGTTGTTGTTCGTGATCGTTTATAGTTTGTTTCGCCTGTCAAATTTTGTTACACATTCTCCTGTGTATATTTTATTCATTTTTATTGCGATATTTTTTTATTATTTTTTTTTTTTGGGGGGGGGAGAATTTTTAAGCTCACCCCCAGATACCACTGTGTATATATATATTACAAGAATCCTCGTATATTATCTATTGTTAATTTCAAAGATAAAATAAAAAAAATACATAAAAAATAGTTTATTGTATAATTAAAATATTATAAATTACACGTACGTTTATAATTTTAGTTATGCTTTAACATTAATATGTATTTATATATATATTATCGGCGAATCAATAACATAACGTTTTATTTAAATTATATATATATATATATATATATATATATATTTATAAAACTAAGCAGATTTTTAATAACTCACCAACCATTTTTCTTCTTTTAATTTTGTTCTGATAACCGTCTTGATAAAAAACTAATTAATAACTGAACTCTTGAACTGAAATAACTAAACTAAACTAAAAATGAGCAACCTTTTTCTTGAGCCTTGTTAAAACAAAAATTCCTCCACTGGCTCTTCTTTATTATTATTATTCACTGGCTAATATTAATTTTACCGGCTGTATATTGATTAACTAAAATTAACCGGTCAAACTAATTTACTGTTTTTTTTTCTTGATTAACTAAAATTTAATTTTATTGGTTGTATTTTTATTAACTAAAATTAACTATTATTATTGTATAACAATAGTTCGTCCGCTACAAAACCAGTCTGGTTTTACTATAATAATAATATATTTTACTGTAATTAAATAAATAATTAAATAAATAATTATATATATATATATATTATTATATTGATTAAATTAAATATTAGTTTTTCATTTCCAAATTTAATTAATTTAAATTATCATGCGTGAACATACGACGATCGTCGTAATATATAATATATATATATATATATATATATATATATATATATATATATATATAAAAAGTTGAATATATTGGAGAGTAGTGATTTTATTAATTAATTATAAACAGACAAAATAAAACACAATCACTAAAAGTTTTTTAATCGCGAAGCTTTTCGACAGTTACGTCATTTTCAAGCGCGAACTAAAAATTATTACATCTTTTTGTATATTATATATATATAGGATGTTTACATATATTTATAAATCCGTTAAAGATGTTATTACTTCAGTATAAGTAAATTTACTGTTTTATTTAATTTGTACAACGTAATATGTCGCCTTGACGTAGTTACACCAGAGTGCTCGACTGTCAACTGGGATGTTCGAAACCAACTCGCGACATGAACAATTTTTCATCATTATTTAATTGTTAATCACCACGGAGAAGGCAGTGGCACCCCACACCGTATAGTATCGTTAACAACTTCTCTTTGGTCTACAAGTGACTTTCGAAAGACAGCTTCTGCAACAGATGGAAAAAAAAAGTCCTGAACAAAATAAAGCGATTATAATCGAATGTTCAGTAATTTTCGCGTTGCTATTTATCAATTCTAGTCTTAATATTTCCTATAAATATTGAATTTAGCTCTTCAAAATACCCAACAATACGTTTACATTCCTATATTTTAAATTCCGGGGTATCGTTATCTAATTTTACTCGTCTCCGCGGTTCTTTTTAGTCTATATATATATATATATATATATATATATATATATATATATATATATATATATATATATATATATATTACATTGAATGCGGGCCCATTTTAAACGTAAAAATAAACGTACAATATCACGACGTCAACGAACCATACGACGACGATGATGATGATGATGATACTACTAAGAAGTGTGTGACGCGCTTCGGAACAACCCCCCCCCCCAAAAAAAAAAAAGTCGTCTACTTTTAAATCGAACGATGTATGTCCGATTGAATTTAGTCGCGTTTCGACTAATATCTGTTGACTGAAGTGTGAAGTAATCATATTTCGACTGAAATATTCTATTATATATTTTGTTGTTTTTTTTATTTTATTCGTTAAAAGTTTACTTCGGATTTTATAATAAGAGTTCTCAACGGTGAGTAATTATAATTTCGCACCGAAGTAATCAATGGATATATGGAACCGCAGAAAATATTTACGTTAGTATTATCTGATTGAACTGTTTGAAAATTAGTCGGATTTTAAATACGATCATTCTAAGTTTTATATTTTTACCGGAATAAATTGTTGATTTTGTAAAATATCGGTTATCTCGTACATTTATTTTTTTTTATTTTATTTTTTTAATTACATTGTACGTATATATAAAACATGTGTAATTCGAGGATTAATATCTCGTAACGGTTTAACTCGGTCGCGAAGAAATTTCAGTAATCAGCCCTCATTAGGAGGACAGTTTAAAACGGACGACTATTGACGATAATTGATAAAGAAAATGGCGCGACATAACGTACCGTCGACCGAATACTATTCCAAGAGGGTTGCATTTATCAAAGCTTGACTTCTCCTATATCTGGGCCTGTCCTTATTGCTACTATTATTGCTACTACGTTAATTCTACTATCGCCGTTATCATTTCTATTTGTACCACTGACGTTTTCTTTTTAATCGGATGTTTGAATTATTAAAATACGGAGAGGGGCGATATCTAATAAATTCGTGAGATTGCTTATACATAGTTCGTCGATCTGTTTAAAAACGCTGGCAAACGTACACTTTGATTTGTATCAAACAAAATTCTACCCCGGCATCTGCATCGCTGATGTGTTAAAAAATGAAAACGGTGTAAAATTTTTTTGGGAAAAAAAAAGTTATACGACCAATTAAATCGGGCAGCGATTAATGCGCTAGAAGAAGCTTTATAAGATATATATACATAACAAGGGGTTCATAAAGTTAAGTACCCCTTATACCTTAACAGTTAACTTATATATAGTATATTAACTAAATCTAGAAAATTAACGAGACAAATGTTAGACTACAGGCAAATAAAACAAACGTGTAAAACCTACAAGGAATGCGCTAGAGAACTCAGTCAGCTAAATCGAATTTGCACACTTTTAGGAGCTTCTAAATAGGTGGTTTTCAACGGCGATCTGGTCTCACACGGATATGGCGAAGAGGCTAATTTGTGTGTGTGTGTGTGAATAGAACGTAGTTGTCGACGTAATACGAATAATTCTGTTTACTATGTTGCTGGGAAGATTGAAGAATCAATAAATTACCGGATTCGAAGGTCGAATATTCCCGAATTGTTTCGACTGAATATACTTCCAAGAGGCGCGGTAATTCCTCGTGGCGAAAAATTTAATCTCAGACGAAATGTTCCTAATCGGTGTACCGAATAATGAGTCATTCTCGGGATGCGCTTCTAGCAAGATTGTGTATCATTCCAGCGGATAACCGAATAATGAGCCATTCTCGGGATGCGCTTCTAGCAAGATTGTGTATCATTCCAGCGGATATGTTAGTGGCTGGGAACGTACGGTATACTAAGTGTTTTGCGATTAATTTACACGTATTATTGGACGCTATTTACTTTTTCTTCTCGAACCGTCTACGCTACCGAAGATTATCGTCTACATCTTTCAGCTGTTTGATCCATTGCCGGTTTCGTGCCAGATGGAAAAGTCTTCCGGTCTCGGTAATAGCCGCGTCTATATTGGGATGTTGTATGACGTCCTTCTGCGGCCAATCGGAAAAAAACCCCGACACTATACGACAAAGTAGGTCGTACAATTTCACTAACGAGATAGGTAGCGTTAAATTTGTAATTATAATTTCAATTATAATTATAATAATAATAATATAATAACAAATTAGAAACTAACCGATATTTAAGACGATAATGTTTGCCACCAACGCCTATATATCCTGTAGTCGTATTTCACCGTTTATGTTAATTAAATCCATCGTAATAAAATTCGGCCGAAACTTGATTAACGAACTAGCGAACATTCGGAAGATTTAATTGTCTACTCTAGGCATAATCGACTAAATAATCGACTAATTAGTAATATAGGTTTTTTTAAAAATCGGTTAATTAAACGATTGATTTAGGTCGTATTTGTTTCATATAATAAAACAGAGATATATTGAATGTTTTCCTCATATGAACTGTCGCAATGTAATGTACTAATTATAAATCATTAATTATTTTCGATTAATTATAATAATAAAATATTAGTCTAAATAGCTGTTTATACATTAAATATCGTGCGGTTTTAATTTAATTACTTTAACTCGCGACAGGGTTTTTAAAACATAAAAAAATATATAAACTAATATACGACGCTTTCAAATGTCGTAAGAAGTGTAAAACATTTGAAAAGTAATGAATAAAGTAAATTACAAATCATTTTTAATGAGAAATTATAAAAATACAAAAATCGAACGATTTTTTGAAAATGAAATAGTTATTTATTGACTTATTAGTCGGTTCAAAGTGGTTCCGTTGTTAAGTCGGTTTCGCTGAAACGATTTATAGTCGGATTTATACTACGAAAACAATTTAGTCGCTTATTGTAAATAAGTTACTTATATTTAGTCACTTTTTGTTAGTAGCTTTAGATAGTTACTACTCGTTATTCGATTAATACGTGTAATATCGTGTTAGTAGACGGCTAACAACTGATTTTAGTTGGTTTATAAGTTACGAATTATTCGATTCTTTAAATAACGGTTATCGAGCGTGCAATAAACAACGCGTTGTTCTGTTTTTACTAATTTGCAAATGTTTATTATCGTTTAAGTAATTACAACTTTTCAATAATTAAAATTCGTTATTTTTAAACGTATATTTTTCGAAATTAAAATCTATTCGTAAAATACGGGGATGTTTGAATGTTTTAAAATTTTCGCGATTATTTCACATACATATATGCGAATATAATTAAATTATTTGTAATATATTACTGCGAATAAGTATTAATACGATTAGAAATTTCTAAATTAATGATAGAAATACCATAATGGAATATAGTTTAATTAAATACCGCAGTTTTAAACAAGCACTCGAATACATTACGGTTTTTTGTTCTCTTTTTAACAACTATTAACATAATTTGCAGGCGTTTTGTTGTAATTTAAGTAATTACGACTTTTCAATAACTGCGTAGAATTCGTCACTTTTAAAACTTCTAAACGTATATATATATATATATATATATATATATATTTAGAAATTAGAATGTATTTGTAAGAATAAACAAACAAAAAGTTAAAATACGGACATTTGAATGTTTTGTCAAATGTTCGCGGTTATTTCGCATATATATATATATATATATATATATATATGTGTGTGTGTGTGAATATAATGAAATTATCGATTTGTGACAAGTGCGTAATATATTACTGCGAATAAGTATTAATTCGAAATTAGTGATATAGTAAATAACATAATGGAATATAGTTTGAAATAATACAGTTTTAACACACAAGTACCTGAATATGTAACATTTCCAAATAAATTTAAATTTGAAAATTTCTCGATATTTTTTAAAAAAGTTAAATTTTGTATTTTTTTAATTTTCACGAATAAATGTAAAGCGAATAAACTACTACTACGATTGTATATTATTGGAAAGTTTTTCTTATCACTGTGTAAAATGGGAACAATTTTGATTAGCACTTTACGTAATATATAGATAACCATTATCGAACGAAAAAATAATAGCATAGCGTACGAGAACAGTTTAGTCGCGAAAAGCTGAAGATGGATTTCATCATTTCGAATTAATAGAAGAATGGGCTTCGACAAAAAATATCCGTTTCTCCTCGCAAAAGACACGTGTGGTACAATTCAGCGGGAAAACGTCTCGTATACTCGTCTCGTTTAAACTAAAATTAATACAATTATACGACACACCGATCAAACTAAATTCCTGCGATTAATCGCGGATAAAACAATTAAATTGGAAGACGCATGTAGATTACGTAAAAGCTAGATAAAGGCTCTTAATTTACTCGAAACTTTAAACCACAAATCGTACGCCTCCGACAGAAGAACGTTATTGCGTCTATATGGTACACACGTTAGATGTTTACTAGACTACGGTTCAATTGTACATGGTACAGCGTCGCTAAAAGTGATACATAAGTTAGATGTAATACACAATCCGTCACTTCGTATTTGCAGCGGAGCAGTCCAGTATGAAGCCTACATGCCGAAACTAATATAACGACACTCGAAGGTCGAAGAATCCTGTTAGCATTGAAATATTATTTCGAATTGAGCATGAAGAAAACCGAAACCTTTCATTCAAACTTAGAAAACAAATACAGAGTAAAAATAATAAAGCATTTGGATTAGACTCCTCGTACCCACCATGGCAGATGTCAACTCCACGGACTAGAAATCCCGGATCGATGATAAGTAAACAATTAAAATTCGCGATAAATCTTGTTCAATAAGATTTGTGATCGAGATTAACACAGAACAAATTACGGAATATCAAAACCGCGAATAGAACAGTGGACGACGTCATACCGAGCGAACAGACACGAAGAGATGAGCCCGATTAACGAATCGGCCACACTAGATTAACGCACTGGTCACTAATCGAGGTGCATCGTCTCGATAACGTGCAAGTTTTGTCAAGGTTCAGCGCCTACCGTAGTGCCATTACTGAATGTCCGAAATTCGAACAACAATCAGTCGTCAATAACTGGACTAAATATAAGTGAAGCACTACAATGAAGATATAATACAGTGATTAATATAAAAATAACCGATTTAAAAAAATTATTATAAACCAAACAAATAGTGTTAGTAAATAATTTTTCTGTAACTTATTGTATCTAATTTCCGTGGACGCGAATGACCTTTATAGTCGAGCGTCCTAAAATAAAATAAAAAAATAAAATAAATATATATATATATATATATATATATATATATATATATATATATATATATTTACGATATGAATGAAATAAAATACTAATTATAAACTTATTTTATTAAATTATTTAAAAATAATACTTTATAGAAGAAGAAATTTATTTATTGACATAAATGCATTAAAAGTACAAAAGTACAAAAGAATAAGAATTACGCGTACCGGAATTATAATAATATCCTTACCGCTAATAAACAAAATTCTTTATACGTAATAAATCTTATAGTATATTTACTAGATTACAGATATAGGATATATAAAACGCGGGAAAAAATTTGAAAAAACCCACTCCATAAAACGCGTTGTATCACATTAAGCATACAAAAAGGAATATTATTCGATATAATAACAATTATAAAGATATATAATACTTTATAGACATTTTTTGGATGCAATCACCACTTTGTATTTCCTTTCAGATGTGCTTTTAAATTAGATTATTGTTTATCGGCTTATTATTCGTTTTAGTCTTTAGAACAGTCCGAATTCATAGTTAGTTTAATAATCGATTTAATCGCGTTTTTTTTTTTTACACGTTAGCCAATCAATTTTGTGTATGTTCCGATAGAAAGCCTATAAAGAAAAATTAAACCGAATAATTAGTCGAATTTAGATTTAAAAAATCGAATTGGTAACTTTTTCTGAAAAATCGAATTAGTTATTTGTTATTATTCGATTAAGTCCATCTCTGGTCAGTGCGTCTGTCGAAGTTTTCTTTACATTCGATATAATTCTGCAACACGAATTTTATACCGTAAACTTCTGTGTAAGTACTAAGATTGGGAAAGTCAAACTGGACGCTGTAATATTTACAAAAGATAGCTATCGTGAATATTGTAAATATCGTCTCGCGCCGAAAGGTGCATTTTAAAACAATCGGAACGTTCGAAGGTTGCAAATTTTTAAGATGCGGCACTCAAGAATAAACGCTGAAGGGGACGATTTATGAAAGTTTCGAATGAAATCGGAAAAAGACGAACGTCGCTGGAATAAGAAAAAGGAAGATCGGATAGGATTTTCGACGACGAGTGACGTAATCGAAGAAAATATCTATTGGAAAAAATATCGGAGTCGGTTGGATATTTCTTCGGCGCTGTAATATTAAAAGACGTCACGTTACTTAAAATTGGATAACCTCGCAGCATTGGTGAATATAGTTTATATATATATATATATATATATATATATATATATATATATATATATATATATATATATAATATATATATATATATATATATTATCGCCATTTTCATCTTCAATTCGGTAGGTCGATGAGGCAACCCCGTTTCACTGCAATCATCTTCGATGGGCTTTTGGTATTATTTCCGCTGTCGAAGTTGTTCTGTGTGTATGTTTTTTTCATGCGTTTCCTTCTATATATGTTTTTCCCGTGAATCATCACGTAAGTGTTCTTCGCATATTGTACGACTAAAGTACACACTTTTCTTATTTCGTTTTTCCGATAATATTCACTTGGTTCGGCTTACTTATTTTGCTACATTTCTTTAATACCTCTATGTTCATTACTTTTGTAATTCGTAATTTGTAATTTTTGTAATTCGTAATTTGTAGTTTTTGTAATTCGTAATTTGTAATTTTTGTAATTCGTAATTTGTAATTTTTGTAATTCATAGTTTGTAATTTTTGTAATTCGTAATTTGTAATTTTTGTAATTCGTAATTTGTAATTTTTGTAATTTGTAATTTATGTAATTCGTAATTTTCGTTGCAGAACTTAATATATAAAATTGTATATTTTAAATTCATTAATAAAAAGTTATTTAAATATAAACTCAGCTCTTCTACGCTTATTTATAAAATTTCTTATTATTAAATCATAGAATTCTGATGTTGTTTTAAGATTACTTAATAATGACTCTTTTCTTATCGATAGGAGTGAACTCATTCTGGCTTTCGACTGGGTTGAGGGTGCAATAGTTTTAATCGGTTTTAATGCAGATAATAAACGCTCAACTGATACTGTCGCGGTTGATATTGTGCAGAAATAAGATGAGACGCAATTTGAAAAGCCAACGATTATTAAATTCGTGCGTTTATTCTCGATTAAATTTCATCAGACTAAAGTCTGTATAATGCAGATATTGGTGTACTATTATGTATTAAATAAAATTCTTGATGTCAAAAAATTTATGCGGATATAAAATAAAAAGGTAAAATGATCAGTACAAGGTTACGTTGAACACTCATATAAATCGATGTAACTATAAGAAAACCAAGTCGATCAAGTACTTGCGCACGGCCGGACCTCTGATTAGTACGTATCAAGGTCAACACGTAACAACGCGCGCATACCATTACTAAATTGGTCCAGCTCTAAATATCGCAGCGGACCTATCTGAAGGGCACACAGCAGGGTTAGTTTAGTTGTCTACATGAAATACAAAAGACACTAATTTACTTAAGTTTCCCGCTTATTGAATTCACGAAAGATTTCAAAGTATTAAATAGTTTCTATCCATCAAGTGTATTATATAAGGGAAGTTATTATAATTTATAATCTTTATATTTACTTGGTTCCGCTCGGTGTGACTAGCGATACCGGAGAATTCGCCCTATATATGTATATATATATATATATATATATATATATATATATATATATATATATATATGTATGTATCAAAAATTTTTAGTAGTCGATGACATAGCCACTCATATTATCAATATTACTTACCGTGTAATATAAAAAAACAGAAGTGATCCGGATTTTTTAATTCGCGTTCTTCAGTATTAAGGCGTGGTTCAGTATTTAGACGCGGTTATAAAAGTATACTGACAGTATTATTGATCGTGTAATGACAATTCTTCAGTACTTTCATTCATTCCTCACTATTTCCTTACGTTGTTAATATAATGATTGTTTTGTGTTTAAAATAGTATAAAGCTGCTCACTAATTTTAATAAATCATTTATAATATTAAGTAAAGTTGATTTTTAATATTACAGTGATCATTTTATCTTAGAGGAATATTTTTATAAACTTGAATACAAAATTAACAATAATGGTAAGTTCATTTTTATTTCTCCAAGTCCGGAATGTGATAAAATTAGTATAAAATTTCAATTCCCGAGATTACAATATCGGTTTACATTACGTTATTTAATTGATTTTATACACATTTTGTTTTACATGAAATTTCTTTGAATCGGTTCCATATGAAATAATTACTTCTAACGTAAATGTTGCAGAATATGAACGATTATGATACGATATTAGGATCTTCGTGACTACTACATTACGCTACATATATATATCTGTTCTTTTTCTTACTATTTTTGTCCTACTCTAAAATTCCCTAATCTTAACTTTTTCTCGATTTCGTTGGTAAACCGTCGTCGAAAGATTTCACACTAACGTAGAACAACATTCTATATATTTACATCCTTTATTTAACATACATATTTAATTTATTTTATTATTATTAAGTTTTTTATGAAATTTAGATTTTTAAATTAACTTTCTTCGTGTGTTTATGTATTTAATTATATCAGATTTTACACGTGTGTAACGTTATGCGTATTAATAGACATATCGTCTGAAATAATGTTTACTTTTAATCATAGTTTCACACCGCACGTCACACATATGCTCGACTTTTATTTATTTTTAACCTACAAAATGTACGTTTATCTTGATCGTACGCATATTAGCGGAACACGTGTAATGTTTACTATTTATTCATTTTCTATTCCGCTTGATTTTAAGTATAATATATTTTGTTTGTTCTAAGCATTAACTAAACAAATCGAGAGAAACAAAAATGCAAATCAATGTGTGTGTGTGTGTGTGTGTGTGAATTAATGATCCACCTGGAGTACAGAGTTTGCATTTGCAAGTCGCGAGTGTGCGAACCTTCTTTATTTTTGTAGTGTTTATTTTACTTCTATTATTATTAATTTGTTTCCGGGACGAGCGGTTCCTATCTGACGAACAGAGAGAAAATAAAAATCATTAATAAAAACATCTATCTATTTAATCTATCTAACTGTCTATCTATCTGTATGTCTCTCCAAACATCTATCTATCTAACCTATCAATGTACTTATCAATCTATTTATGTATCTACCTCGATCCATATATTTATATATCTAACTATCTGTCTGATATTTATCAATCCATCTATCTATCGATCGCTATCCATCTATATACATATATATGTATGTATGTATTTATCTAACTCTCTTTCTATCCACATCTATCTATGAAACAATAAACCTATCTATCTATCTACCTATCAATCTTTTATCTATTTATCTCTATTTAGCAATTTATCTATCTATCTCACTATCTATCAATCGATCTATTTATCTATCTTCTATCTATCAATCTTTTATCTATTTGTCTCTATCTAGCTATTTATATATATATATATATATATATATATATATATATATATATATATATATACCTCTATTTATGTATCTATCGGTATCTACCTATATATATATATATAATATATATATATATAATATATATATATATAATATATATATATATATATATGTATATATGCCTCACGAATTTTATCAGGTTCTAGCGATGAAAGGAAATCCCGGTTTCAAAGTTGGTTCTTGTACGTTTTTTCATTCCTTTGTAATTTATAATAGTTCTTTCTTCCCTTCTGTAAAATAAGATTTTCATTTTCAATTATTATTCGAGCCGCCGTGGGGAAATGTTTATTTTTTTGTAACAGATCATTTACTTCTTGGAGTTTTGTAGATTTCATGTTATTTTCCAGATTATTATTTTTTGTCTTTTTTTACGTTGTTTTACCTTCTAACATTATTCTTGCAGCGACGGAGATATAGGGAGACACAATTAGACGTGCAAACTTCCGCGTAAGACGATACGTGAAAATACGTAAAGGAGAGAAAAAAGGAAAACCGGAAACGAAGCTTTCTGAAAATCGACAAAAGTCGCCCACCCCTTTCACTCAGTCGCTCTCTGTTTCGCAAACCCTCAAAAACCCCTCAATGTATTTGCTTCTACGGGTTGCAGACCGACTAAGTTATTTCGAAGATACCGAACAAATGTAAGCGAATAACACACAGGACGTTGAAAGGTCGGAAAAGGGCGAAAGGTGTAAAATTGTCGGACAAGTATATGCGAAAAACATTTAAATAGGCATTTACACACACAAAAATCCATACGAACGTGCTCGTATATGTAAACAACTAGTCATGACACGTACATACAGAGACACGTATACATATAAATACAAACATACATATATATAATACACACGTATACATATATATACATATATATATATATATATATATATATGTATATAAAATGTGCAAAACATTTCATTCCAGTTCAACATTAATGGTGCATAAATCAGTAGTTTCTTCTTACTATATAAATAAATAGCACTACGATGTATATATATATATATATATATATATATATATATATATATATATATATATATATGTATGTATTGTATGTACGTATATATAGAACGGTAGAATGACTACACGACATTATACTTTGCACTCAATAAATAACACGGTCGGCTCGCGTTCCGTTGAAGAAAATACTTGGGGAGAGGTTTTTGGATTTTCAGAAAGCTTCATTATATTATACGAAGTGTTCTCGCGCTTTTGGTGGCGCTTGTATAGCACTAGACGGCTAGAACAGCGAGCCAGAAACACAGCGGATGAAATGAACTTGCTCCACAATTAAGAGAAAACGTTATATAAGTAACAATAGTTTGTATTCGTAAATAACCATTTGAATCCATCCATATCTTTATATAATTGTATATATATATATATATATATATATATATATATATATATATATATAAATATCTATATATATATTAATATATATATTGTGCGTTCGCATATACACACATACACACATTAATATATATGTATATGTATGTACCGTTGAAAGCTATTAGGTAGGTTTAGGGTAAATTTTGTAATGCTATCTTGTCCTTTTTAAATGCACGTACCACAAATTGTAAAAGTATTTTCACGCTGGTATGTAAGTCATTTTATTTGAGAGATACTTTGGTTTACATTATGGTAAAACAAGCGGCGATAGGCGATAGTAACTTCATATGCTATGAAGTTTCTTTACTATTTCATAGGGCGTGTTATCACTTTATCTCGCTATACAATTGCGTTGTGTGTATGTATATACGCAAAATGCAATAGTTTATATAATTGCTGTTACGTTTTACATTTAATAAAATAAGTCTTCTGCCGGAATTTATTTATTTATTTATTCATTTACTAATTTTTTTTTTTGCGTATCAAAATTAATCGTTAATAACGCGTTTCAGTTATTTATTTATTTATTTATTTAATGAAGCCACGCAATTTTTTTCTGAATTATAAAATTAAAAGTAAAAAAAAAATAATTGAAATACAAAAAAAAAATTTAGCCAAGGTAAAAATTTCGATGTCTAAATCTTTATTTTAATTTTTATAGCGCCGTATGTGCAAGTACCGAGACTATTACGGCGTACCGATGACTGAACAGTTAGATGTAGTAAATGAGGTTGGAGGAGGAAAGAAATTGTATAATTGAAGGACTGAAAGAGAGGAAAACAAGATATTATGGGGTGGATAGAGATGGAATGTAGGGCAGTGTAGTAAAATATGACTAATAATATGATTTTAAACGGAGAAAAATCACGGTGGCGAATACGATGGAATAAATCATCACGAGAGAGCGATATATGACCACGAGCCTACTGAGTACTATATAGTTGGAACGGGGGATAAATTAACAGACGGCTCCCAGAAGTCAATATTAGGTTTGATAGCAAGAAGCAAGTTAGGGTGATACGAATTCAACTTTTGTTGCTAGTTGCGGTGGATGAAGTATTTGAACTATCGATGACGGGGATTTGTTGCAGGAACACACTGTGGAATGGGCTGCCATATCTACCGCTTAATTTCCTACGATTTCCTTACGACGTGGAATCCATAAGATAAATACCGGCTCCGTATCTAGTGATAATCGATGAAGAAGGGATCGTACGCGATTAACGAGTTTAGGAATAAATGTTGAACGCAGAAGAATCATACCGTATAGTTCTGCGCTATCGCACGTCAAACAAGAATTATTGCAACCGAATGGGATAGCATAAATCGTCGATATCTGTGCGTATGAAACAACTCACGCCATATTCTATTAATCGAAAACGAGTTTTAAGTATTTGATGAAAAAAAAAAAAATTAAACCTAATACGCTATTCGCCAAAGTTTCAATAGAGGAAAATGTACGTAACCGGATACGAAACAGCATCGTGCATTTATCGAGCCCGCGGGTATAGTTTGATATTGAAAAAAGTCGCGATCGAAGGGCAGTTAAACGAAAGTAATCGTAAATTTGACATAAGTAGAGGAATATAAGCGATGATCTGATGAACTTGATACTCGGACAGGTTGAATGGTTGGTTAAAAAGACAGTAACCGACGTTTGTATTGGACGCGTAAAACTTTCGAAAAATAATCTGCAGGGCTAATTAAATCAAATATTTAATTATAAGTCTAAACAACAAATGGCGCCATCGAAGGAAACAGAAACTGAATTGAACGACGTAGTCCACGCTGATGAAAAAGAAACTATCATAATATGGCAGGCATGAGGACAAACTGAAATTACCGCGTATGGAAAGTTCGAATCGAAGAAAGAAAAGAGACACCGATAAAAGTTTGGATGCAAAAGAAAGCTAAACAAAATCATGACCAATCCGAAAAAAATATATATGTATAAATACATATATATATATTTATATGCGCACACACACGCATACATGCATACATATAATAACCATCGTCGTGTTGTTCGTTGTTGAACATCATGAATGGCCTATTATTTATTTCGTACAAAATGGGACAGCATTCAAGGCATCATACGCAACGCCCGTGCGTGTTTATATGAAAGTTATATGGAGTAGATGCCACCGCCTTCTTGTTAACAATTAATAGTGTTAAATGATGATTAAAAAGTTTATGAATTTTGTATCACGTACTGGGATTGAACCTTTGAAAACTATGCTACAGTGATATATATATATATATATATATATATATATATATATATACATATATATCAGCTATCCTCACTCGAATCCACGTATGAGTTCTCCACTAAGATTTATGCTTATAACGCACGTGTGCGGCTAGTCCTATGCAGTGTGTTGATGTAAAATCACAAGAAGGGCAGGTTATAATCTGTTTTGTCGTATCATCATTATTAACCGGTTTCTTATTTTTCTTTAGCGGCTTAACGTTTGTTAGTCTGGTCACCATTTCGGACCACACGAGCACATTGTTCCCATTTGTCCTTCTTCGGATTTGTGTCGATTCTTTTCAGATAGCTCGCGATGACATCTTTGAATCGCAATAGAGGTCTAAGGTCGTTTGCCCTTGATTAGAGTTCCATACATCAATCTTTTTCGTATTCTCTCATTTTCAATCCGTATGACATTTCCCAACCACTTGAAACGCTTTGCTGCCAGCAACTGATCCATCGAGTGACAACTTGTTCTTTTTAGTATCTCTTCATTCGCAATGTGATCAAACTATCGTACGCGAACTATTCTTCGTAGAAACCGCTGATGGCACACATTAAGTTTCTTAATCTGTTTCCTCATTGTTGGCGAAGAGTCACCCCATACAAGAGCGCAGATATAATCATTGCTTTATATATAGTTACTTTTGTTTCCGTTGGCAAACCTTTGTTGGTGAACACACGATGGTGTAGCTTACTGAACGCTGTGTTTTGCTTTTCTTAAGCGCGATGAAATTTAGTCTTCAAGCGTTGCACTTTTATTTACTGTGCTTCCTAAATATTGAAATTTCTCCGCCAAATTTATTCTGTTCTCATTTATTTCTACGTGATCCATTTCGTCGTTGATTTGAAGAATTTCTTCAAAATTTATGCCAAGCTCAAAATCTTTGTATATACAATCCAAGCGTCTTAAAACTTCCTGCAAATTTTTTGCATCGTCAGCGATCAAGACACAATCGTCCGCATATTGCAAACTCGTTATTGAAAAAGTTTTCGTTACCTTGATGTAAATCGGTTCAAATTGTATAATCCACCGTCGAAGCGGAACTTAACCTTTACACCTACATCCGATACGCGTTGTTTGAATATGGTGAACACCATACTCATATAGAAGTTAAACAGCGTACGCGCCAGTACACAGCCTTGTTTTACCCCCATATTTATAGAAAACGACCTGGTTAGTCCCACATGCTACAGTTGCTTTGGTATCCTCATGCAGTTGTTTTATAGGTGAATAAGTAATTTAGGCGAGCATCCTACTTCTTTTAAACATGCCCATAACGCTTCCCTGTTCACAGAGTCAAAAGCTTTTTTGATATCGACGAATGCTAAATATATATATATATATATATATATATATATATATATATATATATATATATATATGAATATATGTAATTATATGTGTGTATATAATGTGTATATATATATATATATATAAATATAAATATATGTGTTTTACATACTTTGTACAAAATGGGATAGCATTCAAGGCATTATAGACTACGCGGGTGTACGCTTATATGATGTCTATACCGTAGGGCTGCCACCGCCTTCTTCTTAATAATTAAAAGTGTTTAATGATGATTAAAAAGTTTATAAATTTAATGCCACCAGCTGGGATCGAATCCTTGATAATTATCCTATCCTGATATTTTATATATATGAATGAATATATGTGTATATATATATATATATGTGTGTGTGTGTGTGTGTATACAGTAAAAATGATTAGGCAAGGAAAGAATAGGGCGAGACTGACGTAGATTCGAAAAACGTCTATGGAGACAAGTTGGTGTGACTACGTTTAATCATTATAGTATGCATAATTCACGACGCTAAACAAGATGGATGAATATACATATATATATATATATATATATATAGATATATATATATATAATCATAATTTTATTGTTCTTTTCCAAAGATTATAATTAGCCTATTGTTCGTAATTTTTGCATACAAGATATTAATTATATGCGAGGTAGATTGACGCGTATGTGATTTTCTACAGAGTAGGACGTCACTGTTTACAAGGTACTAATTGTATGCAAAGCAAATTTGGTCGTAAATGATTTTCTACAGAGTGGGGAATGTCATAGTTTCACAAGCAGAATAAGATAAAAATTATGAGCTGTGTAAGAAATGGTATTATTATTCGAAATATACCGGGCTTTATGTAAAATAGGGTTGACAAATGTGAAAGGTAGAATAACTTTGTACCAGTAACAGCGTTAGGTGGCAAGAATAAGTCAGTAAGAATAAAAAGCGTGTATTCGTACGTTAGTATAGGTGTAGAGGTAAGTTTTCAAAGTTGGTTATTTTGATATACGAGGTTCATTAGATGTTACCAGAAATTCACCGCCTCGCGACGTTTCATTCCGACGCGGCAATTCGTCCCAGTCCGATATATTCCAACTTTTTGTTTTTTTATCCTTCTGACGCCGTTAGACGATTTTCACACGCCGTCTACATTTCCGCCATATCCCAGTCCGCTAAGTAATTTAAACGAGGAAATTTCCCCTTTTCAACATCGATGTTCCGAGTCCGGTGTGCGAATGAGGAAATACGGATATTCTAATTCTCCTATAGTTTCATCTTTTGCTATTCCATTTGTTCAGACACTCGCATTGTTTTTCGTTTTTTTTCCCCAGTATTTATGGCACAATTATAACGAAGCGTATAAATTTGAAAAACAGCGCTCGCGATATTATATCTTTATCACTATCTTGGTTTTCTTTGTCTTTCTAATTTAAATGTGTTCCGCACGTGTTATTTCTATCACAATTTTGATTCTGTATTATATATATATATATATATATATATATATATATATATATATATATATATATATATAATAAACAATAAAAAGTAGTTCAAATCACTAAAAAATTATTTTCTTTATGAACAAACAAAAAGCTTTTCGGCTGTTTAGCCATTATCAAGTGAATATAAAAATAATCTAAAAAATATGCAAATTTATAAAAATATAAAGTGCAAAAAAGTTTTATTATACACACAAATGTTAAAACAGTATTCTAAATGTCTGATAGTGAATGTGGTAAACAACACAATCGATAATCAGTAATATATATATGGCTAAAGAAAAATTATCAGTAAATGTTCCGATCGAAGCTATTTGTAGGTCGCATAGGATTGGAAAGCGACAAGTAGATAAACTGGGGATTAATACTCGACCAATTGTAGTAAAGTTCGTCAGCTATAGATATCGAAAATTACTATTCAGTAATAAACGATTATTGAAAAATACAAATATAGTAATACGGGAACATTTAACGAAGAAACGGATGAACATAGTACGGGTAATAAATACGGTCGTAGAAATGTCTGGACGGAAGACACTAAAATAAACTATTCACAGTACGTCTAATCAAAGGATTGTGATAAGAACGCTGGCCGATTACGATAAATTGTCATTTAGAATTTCGGAAGAGAAGACGATTTAAAATTTCCCACTCTCGCGTTACGCATTATATCGTCTTATATTAAATGTACTTTATGTTTATTTGTAGTATGTATATGTATATATATTATGAGTGTGGTTGGTATATTATGTATTGGTGCGCATGTATTTTATTATTATCATTTTTAAGCGTATTTTTGTGTTGTATGTCAGTGTATTTAAAGTATGTACTTTCTACCGTTCATTTAGTCACTTCATTAATACTAATACTAGTTTTATCTCTCTTTATGCTATACGCAGTTTTGCTGAAACTATTCTTAAGAGAATTATTACGTGGATTTTTATTTATTCGTCGATATATATTTGGATGTTTGTTACCCTTACGAATTAGCATATTCAGGTGGTTTTTTGATTATGCAAGGTGGATATATTTTAGGAACTGTTTTACTTCTTTTCCGTTTTTTATATGTAATAGGTTAGAGTTGTCAAATTTCTTACTTAAACTCGTCTATTCTTATTTATTGGAGTTCTTATTTATTCTATTATTTATCGCCAAATTTTCAAACAGTTACTATAATGGGACTCTTAAAGTGTATTACCAAAATGTTCGGGGATTAAATACAAAGTTAAAAGAACTTCATTTAGGAATGTGTAGAAGTAACTTTGATATTGTAGGATTCACTGAAACTTGGTTAACTGGAAGTGTTTACAACAATGAATTTTTAAATCAAGGTTATTTTGCTTATCGTCGGGATAGAGTTGGTAGGAGGGGAGGCGGAGTCTTGTTAGCGATTAAGGACACATATGTTGCAGAAGAAATTGCGTTTCCCAGTTTTGGGAATATAGATTCAGTTTGGATTAAGGTCAGGAATGTTAGTCTGCATGTACAAACACTTATCGGTTGTATTTATGTTCCTCCTGGTACATCTTGCTCTTGTTATAGCAGATTTTTTTATGAATGTCATAATTTATTATTGAATATGAAAAATAGAATTAATATTATGATTATGGGCGATTTCAACTTATCCATCTCTGGTTCGGGTACTCCGCTTGATTATCTTAATAAAAATATTAATTCGCTTTCAAATTTCATTGAAATTAATAATCTCAGTTTAGTAAATAATGTCCTTAATTCGCAGAGAAAAACTTTAGATTTGATCATTACTACTTCCGTTTTGAGTGTTGATGTACAGAGGTCACTTGATCCGTTTCTTCCTGAGGATAAGTATCATCCTGCTCTGGATATCACTGTTCGCTGTAGTTCTTTATATAAAGTGGATTTTAGTACAAGCGTGGCACCTTACAACTTTAGGAAAGCAAACCCTTTAACATTAAAACAAAAAATTTCCCTAATTGATTGGGAACAACTTTATAATATCAGAAATGTGGATGATGCAACTTCTTATTTTTATAGTCTAATATACAATGAACTTCAGAAGCATCTTACCAAGAAATCATCTAGAAAGTCAACATACCCGCCTTGGTTTACCCCAAAAATTGTTCGTAAACTAAAACTGAAAACTAAGTTTAGAAAATCCTATCGTAGAACCCGCAAGGAAACTGATTATTTTAAGTTTAGTAAACTACGGGCTGAAGTTAAAAAGCTAATAAGGAATTCTTATGATGATTATATTCTTAAGACCGAGGCTGGTATTCAAAAAAACACTAGCAATTTTTGGGCTTTTGTTAAATATAGACGTCATGATCGGCTACACCCTAGCGTAGTAAAATACAAAAATATAGATCATTGTTCTAGTAAGAATATTTCAAATGCTTTTGCAGAGTATTTTTCATCTGTTCATGTGACTGACAGCTTCATGACACTTAAAACCTCTTTAATTAAAGATGGAAGACACTTAAAACTTGCTCCAATCACCATAAATGATTATAAAAAATCTATTAAGATTCTGAAACTTAAGTGGAGTGTCGGGCCTGATGGATTACCGGCAATATTGTTTAAACTATGTTCGGTAGAGTTTGAAAAGCCACTTATATACTTGTTCAATCTTATTATTGGAACAGGTAAATGGCCTGTATTGTTAAAAACAGCTAAGGTTGTTCCAATTTTCAAGTCTGGTGATCGTTGTGCAGCTGAAAACTATCGTCCTATCTCCCTACTATGTGTACCCAGCAAAATATTAGAGTCAATTCTATATGAAAGATTGTATAAATTTTTTTTGCCTAGAGTTGTTCCTGAACAGCATGGTTTCTTAAGGTCTAGATCTACTACAACTAATCTTGTTACATATACAAAATTAATTACTGACTGTTTGGAGCAGCGTCTTCAAGTTGATTGTATTTATACGGATTTTAGTAAGGCTTTTGACAAAGTCAGCCATAGTTTACTTCTGGTTAAGTTACATAATTACGGATTTTCTGACGATTACATACAGTTATTTAGATCATATTTAACTTCGCGTGTGTGTTACGTATTATTTAACGGATACCAGTCCCAACAATACACTCCTACTTCCGGAGTACCACAGGGGTCTAATTTGGGTCCACTATTATTTAATATTTTCATAAATGATATAGGAATTAACTTACATTCAAAATTTCTATTATTTGCGGACGACTTAAAAATTTTTAGATCAATTAAAACTGTTAGTGATTGTGAATTGTTGCAAGATGATTTGTGTAGAATGGTGACATGGAGCGACAATAATTATTTACCTTTTAATTATAAGAAGTGTGTTTATATTCGATTTTGTCGTACAAAAAATAAATGTCTCTTCGATTACTCTATGGGTAATGTTCCAGTTTGTAATGTAACCTGTGTTCGGGATTTGGGGGTTTATATTGACAACGAGCTTAAATTTGCAACTCATATTGGTAATGTTACCAAAAATGCTTACAGAACTATGGGTTTCATCATTAGAAATTCATGCGTATTTCGTGATCCTAGGAATCCGCTGTAAGATAAGTAAGTTGAGGTTCCTGCATGATCTTTGTAACGCTCGCATAGATGACAATTATTTATTATCTACAATTTCATTTATGGTTCCCAGTGTTAATAGTAGGTCACATCGTATTTTCTATGAATCGCATGCTCGTACAAATCTAGGTTACAACTCACCACTTTTATCCACCTTACGTCTATATAATAACATACTAAATATTTATCCACAGTTAGATATTCATTTCGATAGTAAATTTGTATATAATAAATTTTTTTAGACTCTATATTTCAGTTGTTACTTTTCAGTAAGTTTATTTTATTTTGGTCATATGTGCGTGCCTTGATGGAGAGTTTGTTTACATGAGAGTATGGGTGTATGACTGGTATATTTCTGTTTGTATGACTGGTATATTTCTGTTTTTTTTTTTTGTGCTTTTTGGATGTATGCTTGTATGTGGGTATTGTATTACATTAGAATCATTTTTCGGCTTGTATTAGTAATTTTTTGTTTTCAATCTAAATATTATTTATATTAATTAGCGTGTGTGTGTGAGTGTGGTTCAGTTTTATTTTTGTTCATACTTTTACTTTATAATTATTCTGTAAGAGCGTACACTGTAATTGGCGTTATGCTGTTGTGTACGCCGTATTGTTTTGTAAATAAATAAATAAATAAATATATATATATATATAAAACAATAACACAAAGCAAAGTACAACAAAATAAAATTTATACCAAGTAATAACACAATCGCAAGTAAAATAATGACATACGTCGATATATCAGAGAGTAGTGATTTTACGAATTAATAAAACAAAGTTAATCAGTGAAAATCTTTTCGACCATTACGTCATTATCAGGCGTACACGATAAACCTTATATATGTTTGATAATGACGTAATTGTCGAGAAGTTACGCGTTAATGAATGCCCTTTTTAGTGATTATATTTATTTTCATTTCGTTTTATTAAAATCATAACATCCAAATAGTATGCAATTTTTTACCTAATCTACAACGCATAGCTAGTATAATATAATAAAAATAAAAATTAGCTGTACGTGTAAAGATAAAATTTATTATATATTTCTTAGAACTAATTCTTCATCAAAATTTATCACCGAATTCGACAAATTATCTTTTATCTCTTTCCTTCGTTATTTCCATTTTTTCTTGTAGTTTTCTTTTTAAAAATGTTTTTCGGCATGTAAAATTCTATAATTTCGGTTAATATTATCCGTTTCGCGATTTAATTCTTTAAATACACTTTTTTAAACGCTTGTATATATAGTAATTTTTTACGTGTTATATTTTTATAAGTTTGTATATTTTTAAAACTATTTTTATATTAACTTGATAACGGCTTAATAACCGAAAGGCTTTGTGTTTGTTCGTAAAAAATATTTAATTTTTTAGCGATTTTAACTACTTTTAATTGTTCAATATTAAAAAAAAAAAAAAAAAACACTACATTACAAATTTTTCAAATTATATTATCGTCTTGTTATTCGTTATAGAACGGTATAAAATGGGCTAACATTCGAAGAAGTAATTACATATAGCGCAGATGTGCACGCCTATAAATCAAAACCGGAAATGTTACATTGTCTCATTACACATTCCTTCATATTGGAAAAATTGTTATACAGAAGCCAGGTAAAAACCTTTCTTGTCTTGGGGCGTATAGGTCTATTTCAATTTTAAAATCAATTGGTTAACTTCATAAGAGGGTGGTTAAGGAGACTTTTTTTTTTTTTTTTTTAAAAGAAGCTGACAACATGAATTGTTTCTATCGAAAATATTTTGTCATTTGGACGGTGCCCTCCACAATCTAGTCACTGATACTAAATTATCCTCCTTAGTACCAGCGAATTTATAGTTGCAGTTCCTTTTTGATACCAAGAGAGCATTGAATAGTCGCAGGTGGTCAGCTGTTATTGATATTTCGAATATTGAACAATTTAATACCAATATCATCGACATCGTAAATCGTTATTTTCAAAATAGTTATTCTAACCTTAAAGGAAATTTCAACGTGGTGTAAATGTGGGACATGTATTTTGTAATTTACTCTATTCTAGGGAATACACCCTATTGGTAAAATTTCTCTCATTTAACCGCCGGTATATTTTGTTCACAATAGATAAACACGATAGTCTCAACTTGAAGTAGTTTTCCAATATCTAGAGATAATTTTAAACGATTTGGGTTTACCGTTTTCTGTTGTTACCAAATGTCAAATCATTGTGTTCAATAATCATCGGATGGTAGGACACAGTTAAACGGGGTTGGTGATAGTCTCCAAACAATAAATTGCTCATACCGAAGAACGTAAGTATTTAGGTTTAGTCGTTTATTCCAAACTAACTTTCTTACGTTGAATGACCTGCCAACAATCTGTCAATTCTATTAAAGAAACTGTTGTTCGATTGAGACGCTATTAAATGTTTGACTACAGGAAGATTAAGAATTGTTCTTGGATGAGAACAGAAACAAGCCAGAAAGAAAATATCGACGAAACTAGTCCTGAGTCGTTTAATAAAATAGCGGTCGAAGCAGTAATGCTCCAGAACAGAGTCTTAAAGTTGTATTATTTATAGTTTCAGGCGATTGTAAGCGGGATTGTTTCGTATCTGCATATACTACTGCTCCATATTTAATTCTGGAGAGTATACACTAGCTTTTTGTAAATAGAAACGATTGATCTGGTTAGCAGCTTCGTAACTAGTACGAGCTAATTGCCGCGGTAAATTAAGTTTTAGCGTACATTTTGTTTTTTTTTTTTTAAATCACTTAAATATTTTCCATAACAGACTTATTATCGAACAGGAGACCTAAATAATTAATTGAAAACATTTAAATATTAATTTCTGTAACGGTTTTTAGTTCATGGTACGTTTAAATCCTATCGACATAGGTACTGCTCACTCTATTCGAACGTTATGCTCACACGTTTAATTGTCCTATATTTCCCGATTTTCCATCTAAATATAAAATTGACAATGGCAAGTTCTTAGCTTTTTCCACTTATTGCTCTATCAATTTTCTGCAATACACGAAGTCCGCGCAGGGAATTTAAAATTGATTAGCCTAGTTTTTCAACTGTGAGTTTTGTTTCATACTTTCGTACTCTACTAGCTGTGTGTTGGCAGGTCTATTATTTTATAGAATATATGAAGAAAACGAATAATTTATTTCTATTAATTTTATTTTTATTTTTTTCCAGCGTTTGAATTTTATTTTAATTTTGTTTTTACAAGTTTGTAACTTTTAAATAGTTGACTTAATTTTGCTTCATTTAGAATTAAGTTTTAATTCTGTTATGCGCTCATTTTTACATCGGATTCTTTTATGTTATTATTAGCTAACTTTTTCTAAAATGAATACGTTTGTTAATAGTTTCAGCTAACTTTTTCTTCTTTTCGTATCCGGTTCGCTTGGGATTCATATTTTGTCGCACCCGTATCCGGCTAGGATCTTTTTTTCATTTTCTAGGGTAACATCATGTATCGTACACATCGTCGGGTTCTTTTTACACTCCAATAAAAGATATGTTGTATATTGTCCGACGTTCTCCGTATTGGCATTTTGGATCTTCCACCAGGCCCCGTTTCATCATTTCTGACGTTGTACGAGTACAGCCTGTCCGTATTCGGTTTATTATTGACCATCTCTCCTTATGTCCTGGTGCCGGCGTTTCCTCTGCCGATGTCACGGGGTTTGGTTTAATTTATTTACTTCATTGATTTATCCGTTCTTTTTCCGGTTTCGATATTAATTCCTCGCTAGTTTTCACGAAACTGCTCCTTCACTTCAGCCTGTATGATACCTCATATCACGAGGTAAATTTTTTCAGTTAGGTGAATTTTTTCATTGTTCTGTTCACGTGTGTTATAATTGTACATCCATATAAACACGCTTATAACGTATATACTTGATGATTGATAACACCGTGCACCCATCGCTCTTAAATTACGTACTTATAGCAGATGGCTAATACACGCCTCGTGTATCGTTCGTTATTGTTCATTATATTTTCGTTTTCCGTTTTGAGCAGAGCTGCTCACGCACGCACATATTTATAAGTAATTTTTGTACTCGTCTCAACCGCTCGGTCGCGAGAATGGAGCAAACCCCTTAAAAACATAATATAGTATAGCGTGAATAATGACGTGTAATATAATACATAATAATAATAGCGATGATAATGATATGATCGACTACAACAATTTAATCTGCGTCGAGTAACTTTATTAGAGAATTTTCTGGAATGCGACATCTAGATTCTCAGAGTTTCTTCCGACCCTTGAGATAATTTTTCATCATTCGATTTTATTTATGCGTACATTTAATTTTTTTTTAAAAAAAAAAAAAAAAAAACGTAATGCAAAATGATACACAACCGAAATAAAGCTTATTGAGGGTTACATATTACGCGTACGACGCAGCGATACGATTGTCAAATACGTGACGAGGATTTTTATACAGTGGCCTTACAATTGTTTGTTTTTCATTATAATTCGTGAACTACGTCATCGATACAAAAATGGGCAAACGTTCTTCTTATCCCCTTTTACTGTCTTTTCATACTTGTTTTAAATAAAATTTATTCATACAATTTTCAACATGCTTTACACACACACACAGACATATATATATATATATATATATATATATATATATATATATATATATATATGTATATATATATATGTATGTTATGTAATCTAGATAAAGCAAGAACACAGCTAGCTTATCCAGTTACAAAATAAATATTGCTTCCATAATGAAGCTAAAAATCAAGATTCCGGTATAATATTATTTTTACCCTTATACTCTATAATTTCAGATTGATATATCGTACGAGTTTTTTTTTTATTTTATTTCGGTTCGAAACGATGAATTTTTTTAGGAAGAAAATATCATTTATTTAAATTGCAAACATTAAAAATACAACACAATGTATACTAAGAACACAGAATTACCCCTAGTAACTGTTATTATAGTAATAATAACGAGAGCTGCGATGATATAATACGGAAAAATTTGAAAGAAAACCTGCAACAATGAAAGAGAAACAAATACAAATAGCGTGCGATTAAGTTGAAAAATAGATTGCAGTTAATTTACTTAATATATAAACTAGGGGCTACCTATCGGGAGGTTAATTATTTAGGGGATGATTACGAATAAAACAAAAAAATGTTTGCAAAAATCCGACTAATATCAGCCGAGTTATCCACGAATATCCATCCCAATGTACTTTATCTGCGAAAAAGCGCGCCAAACGCTTTTTTCTGCATACCTAAAACATTGCAGGCGCTAAAGTATATGTAACGCGAGTAAAAAAAAAGTTTATCAAATTGCGATCATTATTCAAGGAGTTATCCCCGAAGATCCTTAAAAATTACAGCCGCCAGATAGGTTAGTTGGAATGTAAACCTGCCGATCGAAAAGCCTCTGCAAGTGGGAAGTATCTATACAAAAAAAAAACACACACATATATATATATGTATATTAAAAAAGTGCAATTTTTTTGTTTGAAAACTTTTTCAAATCCAACTATTACCAACATATATCGATCAAACATTAATGGGCTACCCAACATGATAATCGCGATATTGCATACCATCCGGACGCATTTTACAAAACTTCCTTCTACTACCGTCCGTACCATGTCTGACCATCTTGTAGGAATACGACCGTGTACTTATAATATCGACTTGTTGTTTTTTTTTGTCTGTCCAGGGGATTCTTAACATCTATAAACAATATACTTTTGACTACCATAGTAATAGACATTTATTTAAAATTTATTCACTTTGGCGGCATTAAGCGAAATTGACGGTTTTGTAATAATTGTCATTTACAATGTGTATTGTTTTTTTTCGTAAATTACGATGGAGTAAATTTATTTATAAGTGATATACATGTAATTTATAAATAATGAACTGAAAAGAGCCCATCCAATTAGGTGCTCAGTTCAGCCCATTTTACATTAAGGTGATTATCCAATGAATTTATTAAAAAATTTCACAACTTTTTCCGGTGTGCTATTGCAAAACTTGTAAACTTACTTTTTGAATTTGGTCATTATCCAGATGCATGGAAAATAAGCAAAACAGTCATTCTGCCAAAACCAAATAAAAACCCGATTCTGTCTACATCGTACAGAGCCATAGCATTATTATCCAACTTAAGCAAAATATATGAAAAATGCATATACATAAAAGACTAAAAGAATTTGTAGAAAGCAAAAATATAATTAACGAAAATCAGTACGATGCGTTGCCAGGCAGATCGTCTGAAATCGCGATATATAATATTTTGCATAATATTAAAACTTTTAAAAATAAAGGCTTTTGTACTTGTCTAATTACAATGTGTATTGTTGGAAACTGAAAACGAAACGGGACGCGCATATGTTATCCGGGGATGAATAAAATAGTTGTATATGAATAACGCCAATCGAGGATGATCGTTAGAAGGATTGCATTGATGCGATTAGAGTACTTATTGATTTAGAAATAGAATTTGCATGAAGTGACGGGTGACATGCACACATATACGCATATACGTATAACGCATTCCTACGTATACGCGTATATGCACGTTGATGTGTATGTGTGTAATTATAGATTATGACCACTTGAAAACCACCCAGAATTTCGGCCGTGTCACGCAAACTGTTATAAATTTCTTTCAAGGGTTGTTTCCATCCCTTTTCAGATTAAAACTAAAACATGCAAAATTTCGCCAATGTTTCACTAGCCGAGAGACGCGGTCTGTACTACGCTTATTTTAATTACGTAGCATTCCTCCGAATTAACGACTGTAACAATAATTTTATTTTATTATTATATATATATATATATATATATATATATATATATATATATGTATATATATACATATATATATATAATGCGTGTGTGTGTGTGCAATCGTGTTTGTGCGCATTTGTGTGGGATGAAACTAAATTCTGTCTGGTACTTTATTTCGGATTTTTTTTTTTTCGGTTGAAAAGAGATTGAAATTAGTAGCACAGTAAAATCGGACATCCGAGGTGAAGAAAATTCCACGAAAAACTACATTTGTACGAGTAATTTAAATAAAATGTCAAAATTCGTGCTGTGAAAACGATTTCTAAAATTTATTTCTAAATTCCCTATAATAAAAAAAAAATCACTTTTACCTCCATCGCACACGATTGTTTCAGTCATCATGTCCACTATATGGTACGTGAAATTTTAATACCAACAAATTTGTATATTTTCCAGTTGACCATGAAATGTCTGAATTTTAATTATATTTATGTGAAAACATTGAAAATCATCGAGAGTTATCTAAAAAACAGCGTTTTATTATAATAAACAGCCCGGGCAAAATTGATAATTTTCCGCCAAAATTTCATGTATGACTGAAATGATTAATAGGATGGGGAATTTGCTACAACGTGAATAAATGATATTCGGCTCACATATCCATCAATTTATTATTCATCAATTTCATTTCTTATTTCTTCTACATAACCTTTGTCGTTCACTTACTCTATGCGTATAACAGTACATATACTAGTATGCCACGGCTCGGCTTTGACCGAGATTAGAATGTGACCGATTTTTGAAATTGGGTTTAAATTTTCACATCATTCTTTTAGCCCACAAATAATTTTTGCCGTTTCCCGACTCTTACTGCGTGGAGGTAAAGAGATAAACGCGAGTTGAAGAGTCTTTTTTTTTTTTGTATTTTAAAGTTACATTTGTAATATATGGAAATTACACAATAATTATGAAAAATAATATTCTTTGTGTCCATTTGGTTGCGGGAAAATAAAATATACGGACTCTACATCACCAGTTCTAGAAACGGCTATATATAAATTGTCTATGCGAAAAACATTCTCATCTTAAATTAATACGAATTCTCGTTTAAATGTCTACCGCTGTGCTTTATCGATTGTGATGACGACAAAAGAGAGTTTTATCGGAAATTCTAGTCTTTTAAAAATTGGAACGGTAAATCGGATGGAATCAGCGCAATACGGGGGATACGAGAGTAGTCTTTCCTGCAGCTTGGCCGGTTATAATAATAACTTTTTGAATAAAACGAATGCCACAACGTATAAACTGATAATAGATTTCGTAGAAATGGACAAAATGACGTTATTGAAAATACCGACGATACTAACAATTATAACGTCCATACAAATACTTCTCATATGTGTATTCCTGAATACACATATGAGAAGTATGTGTATTCCTGAATACGAATACATACCCACGCTTCCACATATTATTAATAAAATTATATTACGTATGCTAGTACGAAACGGAAGCAATATTAATTTGCATCGAACGAGAATTTTTTTGAATTAGGTTTAGTAGAAGAGACGAATTATACAAGTTCGATCGGATTTAGGCTTATTAGCGCTGTTAGAAGATAGTAAAAGAGATTGCGGAGAAGACGGCGAAATATCGGAAGGATAAGAGGATTATGAAATATGAACCGCTCGAGTGTGGTGGACTTTATATTAACCTCAAGAAGATTAGAGGCAAATATGGGTTTATGTAGATAGAAATGGAATGATGTATAATGAAATAAAAAAAGGTTCGGAAAGAAGTGCGGCGTACTGGGTGATTATTAATTTTTTTTTAATAAGTCTCTTATTCATATCTGTTAGAACGTCGCAATTTAGGGTCAAGAAAACGTGGTGGTGGACGTGTTATTCATTAGTATTTCCGTAGCTTCTTCGGGGGAAACATTTTCAGTGGCCACAGTCTTTTGTATTTTGTATTGTTCAATATACACAACGTTCACGAACGTTTAAACGTTGCATGATTTTCATTACAATTTAAACATACAGGCAGAGTAGATGACGTTGTTATGAGCATATATATATGTATATATATATATATATACACACCCACCGCGGGAGCAAATCCTAAACATAAAGCAAATAATCGAAAAATGTACACAGTTTAATGTTAATGCGTACTTCTGCTTTATAGACTATGCGAAAGTATTTGACTCAGTACAATGGCAAATGCTATGGCAAATACTTAGTGAATATGGAATTACAGGGAACTTAATTGATTTAATAAAAACCTTGTACGTATCTAACAGCGGCAAAGTAAAAATTAATAATAGTCTGACAGATGAATTTAAGTAAGAAAAAAAAGAGTCCGTCAAGGATGCACAATAAGTCCAATCCTATACAGTGAGTGGATACTAAGAAAAGCAGTGAGAAGATGGCGTAAAAGTTGCTGAAAAGGTAGTTAGTAACATGCAGTACGCCGACGATGTTGTGATTTTTTGTATCGTCGAAAGAAAAACGGCTCCATCTATTTCAAAGGCTGGATAGTGTAAGCGAAGAAGCAGGTTTATTAATCAATAGAGATAAAACGAAAGTAATGATCGTCGATGGCAACAGCAAAACAGAGAATCCACAAAGCTTAAGCAGCCTCCAAGTGGTTGATAAATTTGTTTACCAGCGGTCACTTATCAAAAAAATGGTGGTTCATATTAAAATACGAATAATAATAGGGAAGGCTGCATTAACTCAATTAAGAAGGATCTGGAAAAGCTATGACATAACGATGACCACAAAAAATGCGCCTAATGAAAACGTCAGTGTTAAACGGTTAGATGCGCCCAGGACAGGGATAGATGGCGATCAATTACACGAAACTTTTAAAATGAATCATAATATCACGATGTTCTGACCGAGCCCATGACTATAATGATGATGATGATGATGATATGCACCCTCACACAGACGCACACAGATATATATATATATATATAATATATATATATATATATATATATATATATAAGAAGAATAAGTATTTATTTATTAATTATTTCATACTTAGGAATGCAACATTCATCGGTTAGTATTAATAAAAACTCGGCAATTAAATTACAAATACGCGAACGAAAAAATGTTTGTTTACTCAATTCTATGTCATTATTAGCGGGAATCCTGTATGAGACACAACTCACAGAACCGCATTCTCACCTGCTTTTTTCGTTTCAATGCTTCACTGTCTCTTCACGTTAGTTTTTGCCAACTCGGTCATAGTTTGTTTCTTTAGTGAATTGTGATTTTACTTTTGCAACATTTATTATAGCAGTGTGCTTGTTTCATGATTCGTGATTTGATTTTATTTTACAATGACTTATAAAAGAAAAAAAGTGGTTTTTTCAATTCAAGAAAAACTAGAATTAATAAAACAAATTGAAAATGGTGCTTCGATAAAGTAAATTAGCCTACGGTATGAAATAGGGGAATCCACTGTTAGGGACGTTTTAAAACAAAAAGATAAATTAATTAAATTTTGCATCCACATCAGACAATTCCTCGTCGATGAAAAAAAGAAAAACCATCAAAAGAGCAGTTATGAAGAATTACACGCGGCACTTTAGGAATGGGTACGATAACTACTGCTGCCTCATAACCTATTATTGCTGCAAAAGCAAAACAGTATTTTCAGATGCTAGGTTTGGGAGGAACATTTGACGCATCATCAGGTTGTTTCAATGAGGTACAAACAACGGGATAAGAAATATTTGACTTCACAGCGAGAAATTAAGTGCCGGAAAATTTCAATACCGATTTTAAAGGGTTTCTTCAGAGTCCAGGCTGTTTCCGGAATATTTGCCGCCGTGTATATTTGCCTTTGAGAGCGAACGGCATGCTCCAGTACATAAGTTCAGTAAAGAGCGAACGACTATAATGATGGACGGTAATATGCATCAGGCTCTCGCAAATTACAATTGATTGGTAAATAAAAAAAAACAGATACCTTTTAAAGGGACAAGATCTAAAAACCTCCTTGTACACTATTTTAACCAGAAGAAAGTCTGGACGGACTAGCAAGTATTTAAAGAGTGTTTTGAAAAAAAAAATTTACTACTTAAGTCAAAGAATTTACCAGAGAAAGCTCTACTGCTGATTGACAATGCCCCATCCCATTCGGAGGAAAACGTTTTAAAACCAGAAAATATAAATTTCATCGTGAAGTTTTTGCCTTCCAATGTCACTGCTTTTATCCAACCGATGGTCGAAGGTGTGATTGCGCCAATGATAAAAGTACAAAAAAAAACTTACTGAAAAAAACATAGCCCTCAGCAACATTGAAGCACAAAAGCCCCCACCAAGACAAGGTCATTTCGACGATTTAGATTTTATTTTATGAAAAATCTATTACAAAAAATTTAATTAGGTGGGAAAATATTTTTAAAATTTGTAATTAAAACTTTTCAACGATGTATATATACATATACATATATATATATATATATATATATATATATATATGTATATATATATATATATATATATATATATATATATATATATATATATACATATATATATATAAAGTTGATAGAATTACGGTCGTAGCGAAATATATATATATATATATATATAGTACACCGTTATAGCAGAATTTTTATTAAAATTGAATTTTCAAATGTGATTAGCGGCATTAGTATACCCACTCCTCTCCACTGAATATTATTCTATGGTCATCTCCCCAAAAATCGTCACTTATTTCAACTCGGATAATCCCATTATATTCATTTTAAGCCTTGTCATTTCTATCTTTTTAATTTTCCCGTTTTTAAAAGCGTTCTTATGTTCTTTAGTCTAATTTGCTTTTTACTCTTTCCTTTGTTTGGCTTTCCGTTGCTTTTCCTGGGAAATCTTCTTTTTGATCAACCTCAACAAGCATGCTCCCTCATGCAAAGTTCCGCTCCTATGCGGGAAGGGGGGAGCTCGAGTCGATTAACGTTGCCGTCAGTGACCGTCCAATGGCTAATACACCGTTTCTGGTATACCCCTTAGATGCTGCAGTTATAGTTTTTCTTGTACTTGTCATATTGATAAAAAGAAGGTATAATTCGATGGTGGTTTTCCGTTGCCTTCCATTTTTTCAGAACAAGCCGCCCCTAACATGGGAAACCAACGTTTACTAGGAAGCAGTCCAATATGGAGCAGACGCTTCTGAATTTGAGGTAGGATTAGGTTTATAGGGGCCATACTCGTTTTGACACGATACGTTTAACGGGGTTTATGCAGCATTTTTTAAGGAAAGCTTTCCTAAGTCTTTCCACTGCATCCTGTTGCATCGTCGCTCATTATTCACGGTTGCTCGTTCGTAATGACCTATTCGCAACTAACCTCCATAGCTGAAGGCCGTTACGCTATCCACCACCTGCGGACGCGTCGCTTGCCCTGAGCATGGGGACGGTCTTTCGCTTACACATATCTGTGTACCCCCGATGGAGGGGGGGTTAATCACTATAAAATAATTAGTACTTTTAACTATTTTATTACATCGTTAATTTTTATGCTGTTCTGCATATTGCTGGTAGTTGTGCAACCATGTAACCTTTATGTACGAGCCGCCAGTGCATGCTTGTTTTATATAACATTTTTATCGGACGTTTCATCCGTACGAACAAATTGTAAACGGAACGAGGACAAATATTATTCTTTTGTAAACCTATTCCGGGAAAATTTATTAAATAAAAACTCTTTTTTTTTTTTTTTAATCCATAAATAGAAGAAGAAAAAAGGCGCGAATTTCGTCGTACGATAACGTTTTACGAGTAGAAAAGTAAATATTATAAGAGATACCCGCTAAGAAAACTGAATGGAATATGTTGATGTAAAAGGTAAATGATGAGCTCGCGTTACTGAGGCGCTGCTTGATTATAGACTGGGTATCGTTAATACCACTTAATGGTTGCGTCCCATCGTCGGCATAAGTAAATAACTCGGCAGACAATACATTTAAGTTGTGCGAACGTACTTCAATCTGCTTGTGTCTCGCATAGCAGATTCATTAGTCTAAACGGTAAGAACTAGCAAATAATCTGTATAATATATATATATATATATATATGCACCTATTTTAACAGTTATTTACTCTGCAGTTTAATGGCGTTTATAATACGCTACCCTTTTATACGAAACTTCTTAATGATTGTTATTTACTATTCTGTTTCAATATGTGTTAAATATTTCAATTTGGTTTCCTTCGAATATACTGCCAGCAGTTTAGTTTACTTCTGGAATAACTCCTATTACGTTTCGTAACATCCATAATTATATTTTTAATTTTTATTCATTAGAATCGATCGAAACGCAATTAATATATACGACTGCGGACTCTAGCATAACTGCTGTTAATAAATCGTTAATTATAAATTATAAATATTTATTAACTTTGTCAAATAATTCATATGTAAATACGCAATAAATTGGCAAATAATTCGTTCTTAATTAATTTAGCTCTAAAATCGCGACGGAATTTGAAAATAATTTATCGTAGTTTCAAACTGTTAAAATATACTGTTTCGAATCTTCGCGTCTTAAATTAATACCGTATTAATGTAAAAATCGGTAAATATAGGTGTGTCGCGTGTATTTACTCGGTAAAAGGGGTTAGTTAATACTAATGAATTAATTTTATAATTTATTACTACTACGTTATTTTATACATAAGTCGTCTGTGTTTATTATTTGCAATACATTAAACGAAGTTGCCTGGAATCGTATAATTGGGAATCGAGGAGACGAACTCGTTATTTTGAGTACGAGCATTCATTGAAAAAGTCAGTCGATAGTTTTAGAACAAACTTCCTAAAGTAGGGCGTACGTATACATTTTCTATAGTAACAGCTTTCCATCTTAGAAACAGAGAAGTAAAAAGAAGCCTTCAGATACAGTGGGAAGGAGAAAATTTGAAGAGTGTTTCCACACCTATGTATTTTGGAGTCACGCTTGATAGAGCGTTAACGCGGAAACATCACTGCATGAATGTAAAGCAGATCAGCTCTAGAAACGGTATTCTGAGTAAACTATGCGAAAACACATGGGTGCAAAACCACATACATTGCGCGTATCTGCTCTGGCTCTTTGTTTCGTAGCGGCAGAGTATGCATGTGCAACATGGAACCGTTCAGCACATACTAAGCACGTAGATATCGTGCTTAATGAATCATGCAGGATAATGACGGGAAGCTTAAAACCTACTATAAAACAGATCCATTATGCGAACTGTCCCCGAATAGCTCCACCAGGCATCCGACGAGATGTCGCAGCTAACGTTGAAAGAACTCATTATAAAGAAAGTAAACGATCATTTTACCAATCTTTTTTATACAATTATCAACAAATGCCTTCAATTGGAAACTTTTCCTTCCATTTGGAAAACTGCTGATATAGTCTTAATTCCAAAATCAGGTAACTGCTTAACTGAAATAATTCCTTCAGACCGATTTTCTACTTAATAATTGCGGAAAAATTTATGAAAAAGTTATCAACCCAATTTTAATAATAGTTATACAAAGATGTCAATCGTCCCTCATGAAAAACATGTGATTCAGTTTGTTATCGGTAAGTCAGATAGATTAATATTTTAAAATTATTAAATATATAAATGTAAACAGATATATATATTAAATTAATTAATTAAATTATCCACTCGTTAACCGAGTATGGGGTACCATCAATTATTTATGAGTCCTGAGGTGGCTAATCAAACCAATACACCTTTCCGCATGCATCGCACGTAAAAGCGTCCTTATTAATATTATCCAATCGAACCGTTCCAATCGAGACTTTACGTCGATTCCTTTTTCTTTCTTCCGCAGCTCGAGCATTTTGATCAGGCCATCTCGTATTGTCTGTCTCCAGATGTTACGATTCATCGCTATCTTTTCCCAACTCCTGCGATCAATTTCGCATTCCTTTAATATCCGATGCAAATAGTCTTTATATCGCCAACGAGGACGTACAATGCGGCGTTTACCAACCAGAAGCTGACCATAAAGGAATTTTTTCGGAAGTCTTTCCTCGTTCATTCTGATTACATGTCCAGTCCATCTCAAACTATTACTATAAAGCAGCATCCGAATAGACTTGCATTTAGCCCGCGTTAAAATTTCGCGATTCGTCACTCGGTCCTGCCAACGAACACGTAGCAATCTGCGCAGCGCTCTCTGATGGAACCCTTCCAGCGACCGTATGTTCTTCGTATATGGAGCCCATGTTTCTGAGTCATAAAGTAGTGTCGGTAAAACAATGGACTTGTACATTATCAGTTTTGTTGACAATAAGATATGTGTATTATTAAAGATCCTTCTATCAAGCTTATACATTGCAGCTGAAGCAGCTTGCATTCTACTACAAATCTCGGTGTCCAAGTTGAACTTGTTGTTAAGCATACTACCAAGGTATTTAAAACTTTCCACCTGTTCTATTACACTATTGCCTAATTCCAACACGTGTACATTTTGCCGTTTGTTTGTGGGAGCTACCTGCACAAGTAATTTGGTTTTTCCCTTATTTATAGCTGGGCCAAAACTGTTGTATACGGCATCAAGTATTTTGATAGTAGTCTGCAGTTCCCGTATGGTGTGTGCGACCACAGCACAATCATCTGCGTACTGGAAATCGAATACTTCTACTCTGGAGCATTTAGAAGCTGCTTGAAATCGATGTACATTAAATAATCCGCCATCAAACCTACTGATCATTACTATCTTTTCAGGTCCCAGCTTTTTAACTGCGATCGTATGTATGAAAGCCATATACACTGAAAACAGCACAGGAGCCAGCACACACCCTTGCTTGACTCCTGTACTAACTTTAAATGATTCAGAATTGCCATCTCGTAGCATCACCATGCTTATATTGTTGTCATATAGAAGGAAAAGCAATCGAATAAATTTCGGCGGACAGCCAATTTTCTCCATGCATTTCATCAATAGCTGCCTATGCACCGAGTCAAAGGCTTTACTAACATCAATAAATGCAATGAAAAGATCCCGATTTTGTTCTAAGCACTTTTCTTGTAGCTAGAATATTGAGTCGATGGTACCACGACCACTGCGAAATCCATTCTGTGTCTCAGGAAAGGTTCGTTCCAATATTGGTAAAATACGATTAAGCATAATCCTGGCAAATAATTTCTCCACAGTTGGAAGCAATGAAATTCCCCTGTAGTGGTTACAATCGCACCTGTCGCCTTTATTCTTAAAAATGGGCACTATGGCAGCTAATTGGAAATCAGTTGGCATAGATTCTTGTTCCCACATAATAGAAAATAATTTATGAAGCGTGCTTAGCAGGTTGCTGCTCTCCCACTTTAGAATGTCCGGTAACACTCCATCTGGCCCGGCAGCTTTCCCATTTTTTTATGTGCTTTAATGCATCTTTAACCTCTTTTAAGGATATATCCTCGTCTAAAGCAGCGAGTTGCTGAGAATTCAGCACTTCGTTCAGCACTGAGATTTAATAAATTCTCAAAGTGACATTTCCATTTTCGCGCTATTCTATGATGATTATTTATGATATTCCCATATTCATCCCTTAACAAAGCATTTCTATATGGTATAGGTCCATATATTGCTTTAGCTGCTGAAAAGAACTCCCTATAACGGCCGGAATCTGCATATGTTTAAATCTTTTGTGCCTTGTTTTGCCACCAATTGTTCTTCATCCAGCGTGTTTTCCTTTGAACTTCAGCCTTTATTTCAGAAAATTTTTGTTTCAGCCTTACGTTGCTTGTATCATTCTGCCATTGAGTGAAAGCTAGCCTTTTCCGCGCAATTAGGTCAGTAATTTCTTTATCATTTGCGACAAACCAGTCCTGATTTTTCTTTTTAGATGTCATTATCGCACGGGAACAAGTGAGGTGTATTGCTTCCTTCATTTTAGCCCAAACTTGACTACTATTCGAGGCAGAATCAATCTCCAACGCACTGAAAGCTTGGTCAATGAGATTCGTTACCTCTTTGCGCGTATTATCGTTTCTTAAGGCATCAGCATTATATCGAGCAGATTTGGGTTTTAAGTATTTTTTATGAATCTTCTGCTTCGTCAGCGAAATCACTGATCTTACAAGCATGTGGTCTGTTGAACATTCTGCGCCTCGCATAACTCTAGTTATTCTTACCTCTCTTTTATATTCAGAACGCACAATTATGAAATCTATCATATGCCATTGCCTTGACCTTAGATGCATCCACGTGCCTTTATAGATGGGCTTAAGCTCAAATATCGTGTTTGTTATGACTAGACCAAGGCTTTCACAGAACTGGAGAAGACGGTTGCCGTTATCATTTACGCCTTTTAGACCGTGCTTACCAACAATATTTGGCCAAACATGCACATCATTCCCTACACGTGCATTGAAATCTCCAAGTATAAATACTCGTTCTTTATGCGGAACACTCTTAACGAGATTGTACAAGTCTGAGTAGAAAACCTCCTTATCATTTTCTTCCGCATCCATTGTGGGCGCATATGCACCAATAACATGTATTTTGGTCCTTATATTTAGTTGTAGACATAACTTCATTAATCTTGATCCATGATTTTCTAGTGAGGATATGACATGATCCGCATAAAAACGCTTCAGCGCTATACCAACTCCATGCAAGCGCTTGTCGCCAAGAGCATTGCCGTGCCAAAACAACACGTAGTCGCCTGCAGGCTCATAAAGGTTTCCATCACCAAGTAATCTGGTTTCACTTATAGCTGCAATATCAATGTCGTGTCTGCGTAACACCTTCGCTAAATGAGCGGTTCTTCTTTCTGGTACATTGTCGCAATCCGTTAAAGTTCGTATGTTCTAAGTTCCAAATTTAAGTATTAAATCATTCCTGTTCTTCTTACCGCATGATTTGGGTTCCCGCCAGCCGCGGCATGCTGACCAGGATAGTTGGAGCAGCCGACGTTTGGGGCATCTTTTTTAGCCCTCTCCACATTTGCGGTTGGCAGCGGGGACCCTGAAGAGGCCTGCCCATTCGCATAACCCACTGCCGAATTCAACTTCCGCTCCATTCCAGTTGAAAGCGACCATATAGGACATGCCGCCTGCCGTGCAAGTTGCAGCTAGTAGCTTCCAGCCGACCAGGCCTGCTACCACCACCACATACTTATCGCCGTAGGACTTCTTAAAAGGAGAGTGAGTTAGATAGGAAAAAGGAAAATGGGAGGAAAGAGAAAGGGGAGAGAGAAGAGAAGACGGTACAGATGCGCATGTTGGAACATAGAAGCTGTTGCGCTGCAACTCCCATGCTGCCTATACAGCTGTAGCGTGCGATCCATTGGCATGGTTAATTCAAGACAACCGGACACACTGTAGCTGGTGTATAACAGGCGAGGAAGTACATGTATTGGAAAGTAGAGGTAGGATAAATAAGGAAAGGGGAGAAGGAGGAAGGGGTTTGCCACTTTATTCGGGGTGACGCTCTAGCCTTTGGATAAAAATCCTGACCACAAGGCAGCGGTTTTGCTACTGAGGAGGTAGCAGTGTTTGGCTTTTACAGCGACCAAATCTCGCTAAGGGTGAGACAGTCGTAGGATGTTGTGGACTTTTAATAGGCGGTTCCTTAAGCTGCCCATCCACATCCTCTTGTCTCATTGCCCTGTCACTACTGGAATCGTCTGCCAGAGACTTTCTACCAGTAGCCGCTGTTGGTCTGCGACTGTTTATTTGACAATTGTCTTATTCGCAGCTAACCTACATATCTGTAGGCCATTCCATTATCCACCACCTATGGACGCGCCCCGTTCCGGTTACAGCTCCAGCCCGGAAGGTACGAAGTACCCACCGGCGGGGATATATATATAGAGATGGAGCGATAAATTAACAACTGAAGAGGTGTTAGGAAAAATTGGCGAAGGAAGAACATTATGGAAAAAAATAATAAAACGAAGAACTAATAGGATCGGTCACATTTTAAGACATGAAAGCTTATTAAAGATAATTATAGAAGGACAGATGAATGGGAAACGCGGAAAGGGAAGACCAAGAAATCAATATACACAGCAACTAATAGAAGACACTGGTAGCACAGGATATACGGATATGAAGAGGAAAACAGAAAACCGTCAGTTGTGGAAGAAATTAGCAAACCAGTCTTAGGACTGATGACTACATGATGATGATATACATATAATTATTAAATATTTAAGATCCGAAGGTAGTTCGATGTATTTGATCTACTGTCGTGATCGACAAGTTTACCATATATTAATGAATTATTTTCGAATTCCGTATTTATTAAGAATGAATTATTTGCAAATTTATTATTATGTATTTATGTATGAATTATCCTCGTCGTATGGAACAAAATTTATAGAAAATTTTAACTATTTATAATTTATAATAATTTAATCTTAGATATATCTAAATAAACAGATGCACAGAGGTATAGTCCAGTGACTATGCTCAAATAATCATATTATCGTTATTGACCAAATCAGGAGGCTTGAAACGTTTAAGCCTTCTAACATCCCGGCCTGCACCTAGAAGCGCCAATGCATCCGGATTCGGGTGATGACGAAGCCGCTTCTGATGCTATTGAGCATAATCATGAATTACTTCATTGACCCATTTAATCTGTAAATCTGTATGAAGAGCTTTAATCTGTAAATCTGTATGAAGAGCTTTAATCTGTAAATCTGTATGAAGAGCTTCATTTCGTTGAAACCGACGCGCATTAGTAATTAGCCGAAGAAACCTATTCTGCGCCGCCTGGATTATTTTCCGATTCGATGTTTTAGCACATCCCCATATTTGTATTCCATAGGTCCACATTGTAATAACAGTTCCGTATATTAAAAGTTTATTATCAAACTTCATTTTTAAGTGTCGTCCAATGAGCCAATACATTTGACCCATTTCAAATCGCATTTGATCAACCTTATGTTCAATATGTGTCCTCCGTGTTAAATTTGCATCCAGATTCATACCCAAATATTCAGCGGAATTTGCAACTGGAACCTATTTGTTATTAACACGGACTGCATAACCTGAATTGCAATTACGTAGAGCGAAGGTAACATGTACAGACTTCTGCTCATTTAACCGAATTTTCCAATCGTTCGTCCATTCCGTTAAACGATCTAGAGCATGCTGTAGATTATTAGTCGCTTTAGCTTGAGAATGATTGACAGATAGTAAGCTATTGTTGTATTATACTATGGTGGGATGTCCGCTATGTACAATAAATACAGAGACACTGCCTTGCGGAACACCTGCTTGTATCGGATGAAACCATCGATCGGATAAAGACGATTGTATAACACGGCACAAGTTCATCGGTAAACTTTGATTTAGTTTAAAGATAAGTACTTGATGCCATGCACGATGAAATGCCTGCGCTACGTCGAGGAACACAGCTGAGCCATATCTCCTTTTTTCAAATGCCTTTTCCATTACAGATGTAACGCGATGCGCTTGATTATTTGTTGAATGTTTCTTACGGAAGCCAAACTGATGATCAGATATTCTCGCAAACGGTGTAATACGTTTTAGAAGTAATTTCTCAAACAGCTTTCATAAAGCCAGCAACAGTGATATCGGGCGATATGTTTTAACTTCATCCGCTGCTTTGTCTGACTTCTTGAGCATAATGATTTTTGCTAACTTAAAACACTGTACTTAATCCGCAGTCGTGATTGACTAGTTTATTATAAATTTTATGCGAGTATGAGGCCAATTTATTAAATTTTTATTTCATTGAGTATGGCGTTTCTTTATTTTATTATACAATTTTATATTTAATTATATATATATATATATATAAATAGTGGTGGTCGCCTTTTAATTTATTAAAATTATCAATCATGTAAATTATCTGTTTTAACCAATGTATAGTAACACACACACACACATATATATATGCTCTATTACTTCAGCGACGGCTTAAAACACGTCGTGATTCTCATTAGTCTAGTGTAATAGACAAACAAGAGTGCATGAATATCCGATCTTGTTGTCCTCTATGCCAATTTATCAAATATTACTAAATTTATATTTTAAAATCAAATAAATGTTTTATATCTCTTTATTATTATTATTTTTATTTTTACAGATAAACATGACAATAAAAAATCACAAAATTATAACACGTATATCGGGACATGCAAAAATATAAATTAAACAATTATGATGTGACTTTTATATTGGCTCTTGTAACTGAATTCACAAAATTGCGCCCTTCACTGTTTTTCGTATTAATTTCAGTTGCGGTTTACTTATGTTTTAACGGTTTCTTGTTCTCTCTTTTTTTTATATATATATATATTTACAATACAATCTTAATCATACAGATTAAATAAGTATTCTTATTTGCATAGTGCTCATTTAATACACAGACTTATATACTAAATGCAAACGTGAGCGATCCTGTAGCTCAATAGCTACAATCACAGTTTTTTGAATTTTAATTTATTTGCACGACAGATCATGCGGGTGTCGACGTTTTAATCGTCTGATGTCATCGTTGGTATCCAACAGTTTAGCAGCCTCAGCATTTACACGCTGCTGCAGCCGCTGTTCATGTTTATTTGCGAAATCCTTGATGACTTCCTGTACGAAAGATACGCCAAGATCTCGATGAATATCATCGTTGCGAGAATAGCGATATGCATCAACTATGGCTCGCAAGATCACGCTTTGCCTAGCCTGTTGATATTTGTTTTGCTGGCACATGCCCATAATTGAATACCATACGTCCATATCGGTTTAATAATTTGCTGATACAGTAGTCGCTTATGGATGGTGCTGAACTTTGAATTTCGTCCAATAAGCCAGTATAATTCTTTTGTTTTGATCTTCATCTGTTTAATTTTTGTCCTAACATGCACTTCCCATGTTAGTCGTTTGTCCAAGTGCATACCGAGGTATTTAGCAGATTCCGCATGCGGAATGAGCTGATTCTCTAGGTATACACGGTGCTTCAAATTGGTGTGACGATATGTAAACATAACGTGAACAGATTTTTGTTCATGAAGCTTAATCTTCCAGGTTAATGCCCATTTCTGTGTACGATTGATAGCAGACTGCAGTTTAGCCGTTGCTTCAAGCTGGCTATCACTAGCTGAAAGTATCGCGGTATCATCAGCAAATGTTGCAATTGTTGCTAGTATACAGCAGATAGAGCAGAGGTCCGAGGACACTCCCCTGCGGTACACCTGCCAGTATACAATAAAGACTTGATACAGCATTCTGATGAATGACACGAAATTGCCGTTCATCCAGATACGATTCTAACAATTGACATATATTACCTGACAATAATCTACTCAGCTTATATTTCAGCCCCTGATGCCGCACTTTGTCAAAGGCTTCGGCAACGTCAAGAAATACAGCGGCGCAATATTTCTTATTTTCAAACGATTTGTTAATAATCGCTACGATGCGATGTATTTGTTCGACTATAGTGTGCAGTCTCCTAAATCCAAACTGGTGGATCGGTATCTCATCTGCAACTAGTGGCAACAGCCGTTTTAGTATTAACTTCTCATAAAGTTTGGAAATTGTTAGTAATAGGGATATAGGACGGTACGATGTAACTTCCTGCTCCGGCTTACCTGGTTTTTTCAGCACTATAATCTGGGCTGTTTTAAAACATAGCGGCACATGTTTCGAGTGATTTTATTTTTCTAATAATAATGTTTTTTTAATACATTCCTTCGAAATATTTAGCTTCTGAGTTACTTATTGAAATATATATATATATAATATATGATCAGTAAATTCATTTCCTCTGCTAATAATAATAATCAAATCAAATCAAATCAAATTCACATTTATTTGTATTCAATACAATACAATACAATACAATTTAATACAATTTTAATTACAATTTCAATTACAATAATAATAATAATAATAATAATAATAACAATAATAATAATAATTGTAACAAAAACCGATTCATACTTGCATGTGAACACTAAAAAACTGGTTATACGCACAAAATGCGCGAGTACCAACTCTATTTGTAATTTATAACTTATAAAATACACAGGGTTACCCGAAGTAGAAAAACGTAAAATAAAGCGAACGCAAAATCTTATCTTCTATATGTAAAGTTTAATGATGAAATACTTAAGAAGAAAAATTTAATCATCGGTACAGCAATAATTATATAAAATAATAATAATAATAATCAAGATTAACATAAATAACACCCAACGTAAACTTAAAATATTAATCTTACTATATAGAAAAATTTATGATAAAAATTTTTAAAATAACGAAACATACTAAAAACAAATTTTCCATAAATCAAATAATATAATAATAATAAATACTTTTTTTTTTTATTAATACTTAATTATTCGAATTAATGTTTTATAGCTTGTTACATTTACAGAGGTGCAATACACTGCACCGCTAGTTTAGGCTTCATCAGTGTACTACTCCCCTTTACAATACGCTATAGTGTCTATAGTAGTATAGTAACCACTCGTGCACTCACATTTTCTGTGTGCAGGATAATGGTGATGATGATAATGATAATCACGAATTGAAAAAAAAAGACGAGTAGAGTAAAAGCTGACAGGAAGGTTTGGAAAGTCCGCGCCTATATAACGCGAAGAGTGCAAGATATTAACCAATCAGCGAAAAAGGCTCACCCTGCTCTTACGAAGCACTTGATGCGTTCGTACGTTAGGGGAAGAGCGGGGTTCAGGTTTAAAAGAGCGATTCGTACTGACTGATTTCACATTTTGAATTTGATTTTCGCAAGTCTTCATCAATTTCGTCTTGTTCTGTTCATTCAAGAAAGCATCGTCCCTTGGTTTAATCTCTTTTGCAATCTTTTTTTTTTTTTTTTTTTTCGGGTTTTATTCGAAAATATTCGCCAGTTTAGGAGGATTACCTGGATACAATTTTCCTGATCGGGTAAATATTATTTTATTTTTAATTTTTATTTTTTTATTTTTATATTTTAAAAAAAAATTACGAAATATTAAAAAAAAAAAAAAATCGGCGATGTGCTTCTTTATTTATTAGATTTATCCCGGTTATTCGAAAATAAACGATTAACCAATAACATTTCCTTTTTCTAGCCTTCAATATTATATGTATATATGTATTTATATATATATATATATATATATATATATATATATATATATATATATGTATATCTATATAGAGAGAATAAAATAAGATTTGTTTCGATATAAAATTCTATAAATCCATGACTAATTTTATATACGTACACAAACATAGGCCAAGTATAGCTTTAAAGGTCGTGGCAGTGTAGGGTTCGGTACAAAATGTTAACCGCAAACGATAATATTAAATAATATACGTTCGTATATAATTCGAATTAACCGTTTTACAGTTTGTTCCATTTACAAAGGTGCAACACGTGCGTCAATTTAGAATTGATCAGCGTGTACTACTTTCCCTTTACTTCGATACTTTTTATAATGTATAATAATATAATCGCTCGAACATATTCACATTTTCTGGAGGTCTGCTCGTCAATAATACATATACACACTCGCATATATATATATATATATATATATATATAATAATAATAATATAATATATTTTTCATTTGATTTTACATAATATAAAAATTTATACAGTGGAGTACATATATAACAACCTCGACCGTATTAAAAATAATAAATAGTTACTTAATCTATAATAATAAATAGCTAAAAGTTAATAACACAGGAAAAGTGGAAAAAACCTGCACAAAAGGAAAGATAAAAGATTAAAACTAGAAAAAATAAAGTATTAAGTAAGTAATAGTTAGTAGGAAAGTATTTGATTATAGATTAACAATTATCTTAAGAGTAATCTATCTTTAATACGACGATGTTTATAACGAGTGCGCCATGTCGTAGTCTCCCACCACTGTGATCAGTTTGTTAGTATGCGCCTGACAGTTTGTGTAAAATTTTGCCGAAATATTACAGATATAATTCGAAATGTATAAGGGAGGTGCAATCTATAATGCACGTCTTTAATTCTGCGGTATCTAGTGGCGTTTAAGGAAATTCTGCAGCAGATATTTCGAACCAACTGTAATTTTTTGATAGTACTATTCGAAACTGAAAACCAAACAGGACAGGCATAAGTTAATCTTGGACGAATAATGGATGTATATATATCAGTTTTTTGTTTAGGGTATTAAGGTGCGACCGACGGTAAAATATGGGAGGAGAAAGCGTACGAATAGCTTTATGAGTTTTGTCAATTACGTAATTAATATGGTTATTAAACGTTAAACGGCGATCCATAATGACTCCTAGATAACTTCTTCCTCTTCAAAGGAATTACCATTAATAATAATTTCGGCAGGTAGTGAGCCATATGTCTCTCGGTAAATATTACGACTTCTGTTTTATCAGTGTTAACTTTTAGTCTGCAGCGTTTATAATACTTAAAAATTGAGGACGCAGCTTTTTGTAGATTAATGGACTCGGGGGTCTATAAGAAGAACAATAAAGTGCTAGATGATCCGCGTAAAGCGCAGTATTAACTAATGATAATTTAGGTAGGTCATCGATTAGAATTAAAAAGAGGTAGGGCCCGAAAACGCTGTGGAACCCCGGAGGTGTACATTCTAATAGAGGAATTATGAGTGAGGTGAGTTACAATAAAATTTTCGATTACTTAAATATGACTTAATTAATTTGATCAAAATCAACGGATTATTGTAATAATTTATAAATAATTCCATCGTGCCGGGCCGAATCAAAAGCTTTTTCCAAATCAAATAATAATAGTCCTGTATATTTATTTAAATTAAAGTTATCAGTGATATAGTCAGCAAGCAACTTGGTGTACAGTTGAATGACCAGGCCTAAAACCAAACTGCTGGTCTATAAGAATATTATTTTTAGTTTGCAAAATATATATGACGCTACGTGTATATATACGTATCAGTAGTTAAAAGTACGAACAATTTTAAACGTAAGCATTATTTCGCGAAAAGTTCAGCCTATATAACTTTATACGACGCTGAACAAAAAATAAAAATATTTTATCGCTGTTCCGTAAAGTGCTAATGCGCTAGTAACGGACAGTTTAGTAACGCTGGAATTTCTCGCGTTACTGCTACCGTCAAATAATTGAAATTGTCAATGAATTCGTCTTCTGAGAGTTAATTTTTACTCTATACACTTAAGCGGTCCTAGATAGGACGTATAAAACTAGTAAACGGTGTGAAGTTCATGTCGATTTCTACTCTATCTAGCGGAAATAATGTGAAAATAATGAAATGCGACATAATAAATCGTTACTGAAGTAATAGCGATTATACAAGTAAAAGTGATCGTAATTGTGCGAAAACAGCGAGAAAATTATAAAATTAATTTTTCAGAATTATTATTTATAAAATTTAAAACGTATTTTCAACGCGGCGGCAGTTTATTATCATTATTATTTATTAATTAATAAATAATAATCAAATATATATATGCGTTTAAATGCGAATACCTATTAAATAAAGGCAGTTGCGCGAAAATAATAATAATAATGCAATCGATCGAATCAAATTTATTTTTAATTTCAATACACCAGTGTACATTTGAAAATAGAAGAAATATAAAATAAAAATTAATTACAAATCAAAAACGAGTAGACTAATAAAATAAAAAACAAAAAAAAAACGAATAAATAAATAATTAAGAATATAATTAAAGTACTACCAACTAATAATAGTAATACACTGGAATGATATCGTGCACATTGCATCTTTGACTGCGCATATGAAATTAAAATAAAACCGCCTATGCGCAACACTATGCGACGGCTGGATTATTATTATTAATTCGTAACAATCGAAATATTCATCCGAACTTAATTATTCTAAATTCATAGCCTTTATATAGAGAAACGGATGCGTGACGTTTCCAGATGAACAGTTAATCAGTACACTAAACTGACATGTACGAATTTAACAAAATACACTAGGCATTGACGAATGTAAAGTTTCGTTTTAATTTTCCTAATTTTCTGTAATTAATTTAGTTAAAACTGTATTCAACACTTTTCTCATCTTTGCTTGCGGCAGATATTTAGTTCAGAGTGTTCGTTCCTTTGTAATTAATTTTTTTATTAGCTCTCTAGGTAACGTATTATTCTCCACTTGTCCGGTATTAATTATCTATAATCTCATTCTTGTTTTATTATTATAATGAGGAGCTACCGTTTTTTCGTTATTATCCATTAATATGTTACGATTTTTGAGAATAAAATTAACGTGTATAAATCCGACAAGGATAGAAGTTTATATTCCCGATTCGTGATTATATTCTCTTCCAGAGTTTTTTCTTGTAAAATTTCAATCGATTTAATCTCGATATCGCAATACAAAATTCTACATTCTAAGACCGGTTGATGTAACGCCAGAGATAAATACGTCGTAAATGGTCGAACGGGGGAAGCTTTTAGATAATAAAATCGATATGAATTAATTTTTTAGAAATATGAAACGAATGAGCGTTTCGTGATAATCTACTGTCTATTTGAATAGATATTTAATATCATCTACTCTAAGTTATAACCTAGTATATTTCGGTATCGTTCCAAATCCTGAAATCTTGATTCGTGTATATCATATATATATTTCGTTTTAGCGGCGTTAACATCTAACGTATTACTTTGCAGCCAGTTGAGAACGTTGTTCGCATTATATTGTGTAATATCTTGAAGTTTATCGGGAAATCTCGAATCACGACCATATATCATCAGCGTAGCTAATATTCCTGTCCAATCTGGTGTAGCGTAAGCGAGACAACTTTGAACAAATTACAAGCATTCCAAAATAAGTGCTTACGAATTGTACTGAATGCTCCAATTTACACCGGAGAGTATCAGAAATGCACACTAAATTAAAGCATCCATACATATTTGAAACTGTAAATAGCCAGTCCAACAAATTCTATGTAAAGTGTAGTACTAACCCGCATCCCATAATAAGGAAAATCGGCAATTACACACGACAATCACTCCAACTACAATACAAAAAATATAAACATAAAAGAATTAGGCATGCGCTTCTCTAAACTGCATGGTTACCTAAACCACGCTATACACATTAAATTTTGTTTATTATCTTAAGCTATATAATAAGAATTATGTACACGAAAATATGGATATATATAAGAAGACGCGTTATGTGTTTCACTATATATATATATATATATATATATATATATATCACTATAAAATAGATAAATTAGTAAAGTTAAACCGGGTTTTTATTTGTATTTTTTCCCTGCGGTTGTTTTTTATTTTCTTATTCCTATATTAGTATTAATATTAAATCAAATATCGCACAGTATGAGCAATTATGTAAGCTTGGTATGTGTACATAAATGGGAATTGTAATTTATTTATTAAGCTGAAATATACTTGTTATTATTATTATTATTATTAAATATTTTTCCATCAACAACTGAATCGCGTAAGCCATTTATTGATAGATTAACAATAGATACAGACACTGCGCGCGGTACTCTCGAAATTTTTGTGCATTACCTTCATCATTGTATTCATTGTTTATTTTGACGACGTATCCCCTTGTACCGGAGATTAAACCAGTTATCTATAATAACGGTAATAATATTAACTTTTCGAAAATTATCCACTAATCATTTAAAAGGAAAATATAAAGTCGCTGGACAAGTTATTCCATAAAACGATTACTAGTCATAAAATTTGAGATATATATATGTTTAAAACGCGGCAGTTTACTCGCTTATTTACTATTAATAAACGAATATATTTGTTTAAATTGAAACGTTTTAATATAGAATAAATAAAATCGTGTACGCGCTAGTAATAATAATTAATAATAATAATATATATACACACACACATATATATATATATATTATTTTTTTTTTAATTTATTTAAACCAATTACAAAACGAAAATGATAATGAACATGCTCGTATAAATAATCGAGTAATCTGACAAATTACATTAACGTATTTTATACGAATAAAATACGTTAACGTTAATTACTAACTAAAAATTTGTACGCTCTCTCATCCCCGAGCTAATCTGGTTATATATATATATATATATATATATATATATATATATATATATATATATATATGGCCGCTGATGTATTAAACGTCTTATAATTTTTACTAAGCAAAGGCTAAAATCGAATTCCGTACAACTGTCGGATAAATAATATTAGTTCGTAACATTTACATTATGATCAGCTTTTATTCAATTTCAACTTCAATTTATTATGACATTTCATTAAAAAGTTTACATACATGAAAATAAAACGCATACACTATGCGTATAAATTGCGCGAGCGCCGGCTAACAAATTACAAACATGTATTAATATATTAAGTAATAAGTGGAAAATTATAAACAAATTATAAAACGCTCCTTAATAAATTATTTAATTATATACAAATCGAATTAAAATAATCACAATGCGCGTGAAAAATAAAAAAAAAAAATAAAAGCATAACTAAAGAAAAAGGCATAAATTTAATTAACTGTGTAGATACACTCGCAAACTAACGATAAACCGTGTGAGACATTAATATTATTATATAAATCATCTTCTTCTGATACATATATACAAATAACGGCAAATACTTATACGACACATAAACATATACTTATGCGTATGCACACACACACACACACACGAACATTTATGTACCACATGAAGACAACAACAACGTATATTTCAGCATAATTTACAGTGAGTATACACAAACCAAAAATTTTAAATAATAATTACGTAACGCCCAGCATGGCTCGCAGTACATCAGAAATAATACAAAGACACCCTTAATAAATAAAACAAGTAATTATACTTATAATGACAGCAAAAAATAATTGAAAAAAAAAACTGTACAGCAAAAAACAAAAAAAATTAAGATAGTAATAATAAAACAAAGAAAAAACACGTTAGACATTAAATCAATAAAGGAAGGAGTATTAATTCCTAAAAAAAGAGCCGTGAAACCTTACAACAGGTTATGTTTGAGCCTCCTATGTTTATATTTACTATACATAAATTGGAGTTAATCGTAATCACCAATTAAACTATTATCGTGGACTAGTCATCGCAGAACTGACGCGATAAATTTAAAATATTATGGTCCATAATATAAGGCGCATGTTTCAGTATGCGTGTCAACGATTTTGTGGTATCTAGGGATATTTAGCACACATCTTCTGAGACACCTATTTTGAAATACTTGTAACTTGTTAAAGTTTGTATTTGAAATAAAACTCCAAGCTGAACAACAGTACGCCATTGTGGGACGTATAAGTGTTTTATACAGAATTAATTTATTATTTACATTAAGAAATGATTTTCTGTTGATTAGTGGCTATATGGCAGACATACTCCTGCTAGCTTTCAAGGTAGTATGACTGACGTGTTCAGAAAAATTTAGTCTGTTATCCGAGACTATCCCCAGGTATCGAACATGTTTTGACCAACTCACAATGGTAGAGTTTAACTACAGCAGGTAACGTGGGACGCCTGCGGGTGAAAAATATAGCCTCCGTTTTATCACAATTAATATCAATTTGCCATTTTTTATAATAACGCAAGACACAATTTATTCCTGACTGTAATTTATTAGTAATTGCTTTAGGTATATAAGAAGTACAGAAAAGAGCTGTATAAAGAGCAGTCTGAATATCAGGTAGGTTTGGGAAATCAGATAAAAACAAAGTAAACAGAAAGGGACCCAGAATACTAAACCCCGCTGAGCACGTTTTCATAGTAGACCTTGAATCGTCGATGGTAACGTAAAATAGTCTGTTTGCTAAATAGCTGCTAATAACGTTGATTACATAACGAGGAAACTGATATTTTATCATTTTTTGAATAATACCTTTACGCCGAGTAGTATCGAAAGCCTTCGCAACATCCAGGAGAACCATACCGGTATGTTTATTACGATTAAAATTATGCGTGATAAACTCCGTGATTCGTGCTACTTGTTGTGGGTTGTGGAATAACCCGGACGAAAGCCAAACTGTGTATTAGGAATGATTTTTTGGTTATCTGCATGAAGTCTTAAACGGGATAGAATAATTTTTTCCGCTATTTTGCTTAGATTGCTCGATAAACTAATAGGACGTATGTTACTTGCACACGAGGCATCCTTTCCTTGTTTAGGAAGAACAATAATTTTGGCTATCTTCCAACTGTTTGGATAATAACCGAATCTAAAGATGGCATTAATTAAATTTGTAAGTTCAATAATAGATTTTAGCGGCAATTTCTTAATAATGGGAGTAGACATATTGTCATCCCCCGACGAACCTTTTATAACTTTAATATTGCTAAGGACTTCACTTGGGGGTGACAAGAGGGAAAATATTGGGTAGTTGATTGGCATTGAGAAATTTGTTAACAGCTGAATGAATTTTTCTCACTCGATAGCCAGATGCAAAATTAGAATTACGATTATGAACTTTGGAATACTCTGATGCTCTCAGCTTTCGCTTCATTTTTGTAAACATAGTTATTTAAGTGTGAATCGTAGAGTGGTGGAAGAGCTGTATGCTGTCTCGTGTATTGTCTGCAAACATAGCCGACTATCATTAGGCTTAAGCTTAGAAAAAGTTGAATTGAAATTGTAATTTTTAAATTTACGCAAAAGAAAACTAACCAATTTATTAAGAAAATTAAACATGTTTTTCAAATTTTGAGAACGATTAGAGAAACGATGCTTAACGATTTCCTAATATAATTTTTAAATTTGATGAGAACCACGATACAAGTTGGTAGTGCCATATGCGGATAATTATTAAGCGGTTTATTCGGAATAAAAAGTTCCGACGAAGGAATTAATTAACTTCGTAAAAGTTGATAAATGATGGTCTGTGCCACTTTTGTAAAATATTAGAAAGCATCAGCTCATCTCTATGCTTTAGAACTTTCGGACAAAACCTAAATTCGATGCTCGATACAGTCCTTAACACACGTGTCACATGGACCATCTGAAATTATGCCTAATTCAGCAAGATGTGAGGGGGAAGAGATCTTGTTGATATCTATGTACATTTATGAACGAATATACACATACACCTATAAAACCAAAGCGTATAGTACCTGCGCACTTATCCACATTTACACTCGTACATAACGCTCATCCATCCGTAAAAAAAAAAACAAAAAAAAAAAGAAAAAACCTGCAAGAAAATAAATAAAATATGGTAAAAGAAAAAAAAATACATGAAGTACATAATTGTACACATATACACACATGCATATACACACGTACATGCGCACGTACAATATTAACTACGTAATAAAATATTTGAAGTAGACACACAAATTGAATAAATAACCTATGCTTAATTCTACGATGTTTGTACCTAGTCATGGCGAGACCTATATCGTAATCTCATATGAAATTAATTAAATTATTTCGATGTATACCTGTCGTAAAAATTTTTTAGATAATTTATTATTATAAGAAGATAGGTATAGCAGGTTTAATTCTGAGTGCATATCAGAAATTTTAGTATACCTGTGACGATCAAGTATAATTCTGCAACAGTGATTTTGAATCCGTTGTAATTTTTTAAGTGTACTATCTGAAACCGATAGCCAAACGGGACATATGTTAATCGGGGTCGAATGATATGTGTATATAATAATTTTTTATTATGCGTATAAACATAGAACATTCTATCGCTTAAATAAGATTTAATTAATCCTATTCAATAAAGGGGAAATTTATAAACAGTTTAAAAATGATACCGTTATGCCAAGCCGAATCAAAAGATTTTCAATTAGTAATAACCCCGCATACATATTAAGATTAAAGTTGTCGGTTATATAATCAGCTAGCCTAGTTATTTGGTGTATAACCCGTTCTAAATGGGCAAACTGTTCGTCTATAAGAATATTGTTATTTACAGAGTCTCTAATCGATATGAAATGACTTTTTCAATTATTTTACTAAGGGAGCTTAGCAGACTTAATTGGCCGAATATTATCGTTAGCAATAGCTTTACTTGGGTATAATTACAATTCTAGCAGTTTTCCACTGTGTAGGAAAGTAACTCACTTTGAGCACTTCGCAATATTTATCAAATATACAATTGCCTTGCGAGGTAGGTGTTTAATCACTATTGCAGATCATCATCGCCACAGGATGATTTGTTTTTTAACTTTGTAACGTATTTATTAATTTCGGAAGTAGCAAGGTGAATAACGGAGAAGTTGAAAGAAGTAGTCGAGACTTATTAATCCATATAAATGAGTAGGCGGAATTATATCATGACGGGTACCTATATCAGAAAAGTGGGAAGCCAGTAGTTCGAGCTTGTCATTTAACCTATATAATACCGGCTGATTTGTTACCGGATTATTCAAGGGCGGTAAAGATTGACTCGGTTTAAATAAGTTTTTACTAGTTTTCCAGAGGTTAAGTCCGCGAGAGTGACGTTAAAAAGGTGGTTCCATTTGGAGTTTTTCCAACTGACCAACGAATATGATGAAAACTTGACTAAAAGTAAATATTTCAGTCTGACATTTTTGGTAAAATGGAGTGAATTTGTATTTAATAGTTTGCAGTCTATAATAATTTTTAAGCGACAGAATATTTCTTATATAGAAGGGAATACTAGATTTAGGTGAATAGTTTGCAACCCTAGGAATACTTAATACAGCTGCGTCTAAAATTAATTTACTATAAAATTTCTCGCAGCAGAATCAACAGCGTTATAAGTATCAATTTTATCGAACAAATTTTTTATTTTCATTAAGATACGTTTTGAATCTCTTCCAATTAGCAGCCTCATAGGTAAATATTCTGCGCGAAGATACTGTTGCACTGTTTTTAATAACAGGCGTAATATGAGATATTATAGGATTACGATCTGTAGACAGTGATGACAAGGAAACGGGTGTGGTGATGAGAATAAAATTTTTTACTAATACTAAATCGATTTAGGTTTTTGATTATTTTGAAGTGGTAAATACGTATAGGATCTACTACCGGTGATATACGAAAATTATACTTGTAAGACGCATTCAGCGGAATAACACCGGTGACGTTATTATTAAAACAGTTCGACGCTGTGTGTTAAAGATCGCCTACAAGCATAAGCGAAGTAAATTTATGAAATAACAATTTTAAATCGTCATCTAAAAATTTCATATTTATAAGATTAAACGCGTATTATATTAACAAATGTGCGAGATCAATCTGTATTTCAACACACCTATTGCACAATAAAGAGATTTTAGATGTATAAAAAGCAATTATATTTAATATCCTGTTATGTACGAGAATAGCTACCCGTTCGCTACGTCTGCTTTTGTCTAATCTATACGTTTGATAACCCGAAAATTATTTTAAGGGGATTTTATTATCAAGTTTAGTTTCGCATATAGCAGCGATATCAACTTTATTCTCCGACAAAAAGTGGTGAAATAAATTCATTAATTTTTGGGAGTCGCGTTCCAACCAACTATGGAAATATCATCATCAGTAGTGTTATTTAGGGTCTTTATATATTTATTAGTTTCTAAAAGCATTGCAAAAGACTTTGAAAAACAATCGTAATTCTAGCGAAAGTATCGACCTTACTATGGACAACTTTCTATTAAATCTGTTTAATGACACAGTGAGAATTTTACTAGTATTTAAATTCTGAAATAAATTAAATATTTCAAGAAGCGAATAGGAATTAGAGGTTCGTCTTCATTCACAGGGTTATATTAACACCTGTGCAGCCTCAGCGTACGATAGGAAAAACATTGCGAGTATTATCGCTTAAATTAGAATTAACATTATTTCTAGTATGCAATAAAGTATTTAAAAAACTTGACCCGAGTTGGTGATTATTGGATTGAATTCGTGAGGAAAACTTCTTCCGGACCACACAATCGTTATCATTCGCGGCGTGAAGTTGCAATTAGCACATTTCGGAGGGTTGAACTACACATTCCCAGATGATCTAAACCGCATTTCACGCACTTGCGTGGCATATTGCAATTTGACGAAACCTGGCCATATATAACCGGCATCTGTAGCATTGTAGTACACCAGTTCGGGGCCTGTAAACAGTGTTCGATGATATTATGGTCTAATACTTTCTTAATATTTCTACCGAACGGAAAGTTAGATAAATCGGTGACGAATGATTAGATTTCATATTTGAAAGGAATGATGGAATCAAATTTAACAGAAGCCGAAATCGAATTAGAGATATCGGAATAAATCAGGTGGCAGACCGTTCCATTTTTAATGGTTTTCGGTTAGACGGCAAATGCGTGTAAAAAGGATTCCTCTAAAACGACGTTTTAATCGAAATGTTCGTTAGTGTATAAATAAGATATTTATTTGCACGTGCACGAATTTTATAATCCGATTTAATTAACGAGTTAGTTTCGTTATCTCTATGTAAGATTGTTTTTCAGTCGTAAGAACTACTGGGCGTATTTTCAATTTATCGTTTTAATAACGCATTACGAATATTTGTTTTTTGTAGCTACTTGTAATAATAGCACGATGAAAACTAACGGAATAATATAGCACTCGTTTCCCAAAAATCCTGAACTTAAAAAGCGATGGGTTAATTTATGCGAACGAAGTGGCAATTGGACTCCAAATTTGTGCCGTATTTGTTCGGCTGCTCATTTTTCAGAAATATCGACTACGAACGCGATCCGAACTTTTACCATTCAAAAGAATATTAAAGAAAGGTTCCGTCATTAACCGAATAATATATCAAAATTCGCACTACCGAAATTCGATAGTAATAGGAAGCCGAGATTGGAAAAAAGGGAGCAACAACATTTTATCATTAACGACGTTCTAATTATGACGACAAAATATTAATTCCCCAGAAATCTGTAGAAATAAATACACAAGAAGAAACTGCTAATTTATATATATATATATATATATATATATGAACAAATTGATGAACTGAAAAAAAATGCGTACTTTGTATAAGAGAAAATTGTTAAAACGGACAATTAGTAAATTAATGACAAAAAAAGGTAAAAGTTCCCCGTTAATATAAACCGTAATTCGATTAAAAACGAAAATTTCTAACATCAGCTGAATTGATTTTATAAGAAAAAGAATCGAGTAGTAAACTGGAGTACAGAAGAAATATCTACCGCTTTCAACACCTTAGCAGAAAATGCTACGTATACTTAAGAGAGAGCTTGAATTTTTCTTTACCGGGAATTTCATCATTGCAGCGATGGTCGTCTAGAATAAATATCAGATCTGGTATAATGACGGATGTCATCAACACGATGAAAATTAGAGGTAATAAAATCGATGAAAGAGATCGTTCGACGGTATTACTCTTTGACGAAATGAAGGTTAATGAATGTTACCGAACACGATAAACTAAAAGATGCAATTGTCGATCATCATTCACAAATGCAGGTTATCCGATGGCAGGGGGCTTGTTTGGTAAATGTAAACAACAACCCGTATATGTGGATTTCAGAAATATTGAACACGGTAATAAGTAAATTAAACGCTGCAGAATATAGAGTAATAGCTCGCGTCTCAGTCTATCGCTATGGAACAGTTTAGGAATATCGACTGAGAAATTCATCGGAGGGGAAATTCATCGGAGGGCGTTTCGATCGAAGTTATCATTTCGTGCGTTTCGATTTTAACTCGCTTTCGTACTATTAGTTCGCTAAATGGGTGATTTATGTACGGTTACTGTGTGCGTTCGCGCCGCAACTACGGTGTTGTTTGCCGCGTGCGCGTGTGCTTCAGCCAGCACTAAGCGTGTCGATGTTTCGTTCGCCTCAAAAACAACGTAAGAAGTGCACGGCAAACGTGGACGTGTTGCATCAAATGTTCCCTCGCCGACCGCCGAGCATCGACGATATGGAAGGTATTAGTGATATGGCAGAAGATCCGGTACGGGAACACCAAACTACAAGGAAGGGAAAAAGTAATTCAACAAAGCGTAAAGCAGTTGATAATGACGATTTAATTTTACCTGTAGATTTACGTGCTACTGCACCTAGGCCAGAGGCACCGGAAATGAGAGAACGTAGGGTTAGTGAGAATCAGTAGAAAGTCGGAAGAATAAATTGAAAGTACGGATTGTTAAGTTAGATTATATAAATTGGAGGATTTAAGAAAATTGAATAAACTATCGGAAGCATCATGCGTGTAGGAAAGAATGTTTTGAAGCCTGAGCGGTTTGTCGAGGAGGATAGAACGTTCGAAGTCGAATTGCACACATTCAAGGAGAATGTGGTCGACGGTAATGACATTACAGGTTGAACATAGAGGAGGAGGAAGATTTTGTGAGATATAGCTGTGTGGGGAGATATTAGTATGACTTAGGCGCAGACGAGCAAGTACATCATCTCTTCTGTTTGTTGAGTGAGATGGAATCCGGAGGCATGTTGTATATCGAACTGATCGCAGTTTGTTGGTGAGTGGAAGCCCACTGGAGGTTCCATGATTTACATGAAGGGGAGAGAAGTAGAGAACGCTGCCTATGTAGATCAAGAGGGAGTTCTTCAGCTTCGCGTATGACGCTGCAAACTGCAGTCGTTGGGAACGCACCGATGGCCAGTCGGTTTGCTACGTGATGGATTGTATCTTTATACTAGCGGAACTGTAGATTTCGACGCCGTAGTCAATTTTAGGTTTTATAACAGCGTGATATATTTTTAACCGAGTTTGAACGATCGAATCCAAATGTTGAGTGTGAGAGTATTTTGATTAAGTCTGGAAGTGTATTTCGATTTAATACGCGCTACATGAGGTTTCCAAGTTAAGTTGTTATCAAAAATTATCCCGAGATATTTAACGACGTTTGAAGATTTTAATGCGGATGCCGTATGATTGTTGTATGTTAATCCTAGCTAAGAGATGATTCTATATTATTTAAAGTCGGTAAATAATTGGAAACTATCGATATAATAATTGTGTAAATATAAAGCGATAAAAGTTAAATATACCAGAATCAGTTCTACTGTAAAAAATAATAAAATAATAACGTACGACGAGTAATTCAAAGCGCGCAACAAACTGTATAAAACACTATGACGACTGACCGCGTGAATAGTCCGAATACGTCACGCAGTGACGTCACAAAACACGATTTTTACTCTTATTTCGTACTACATAAAAACACCGTTGATATAACCTTGGTTCATTGGTAAGGCCGCTTAAATCATTGATACGTTATAAAAATCATTCTTCAAATGTATCTGAAAAATCGGTATTGCAATATGCGATCTACGAACTAATAAATTACGTATTGAAAAATAGATTCAAATTGAATATAAACTTAAAATCCGGAACGGGCGGACCATCTCAAATGGTAATCGTAACCTTTCATTTATAGATTGATACCTCGTATTTGATCTAAAATAATTATCAATGTATTCGTATAAATATTTTTAAAATCGAGACATTTCGCAACAATCACAATTATTTGTTTCTTATCGTACCGGCAGCAAAGCACCATAAATTTTTTTTATTTTTTTTTTATATAAACTTTTAAGATCTAGAACTGACGAGACTCTCATCATCAACTAGATTTGGTGAACGAAAATTTTTTTTAATAGGAGTCGACCCAACAGCCGAACACCTGGGTGGTCCTATTAATTATCTACACCGACTCTACTTGAAATCGGTGATGCGTTTTCTTCGCAATCTTCTGGTTTCTTCTTGTTCTAACAGCTTCTTTGCTAACGGATTCCCATGAAAGTCCAGTTTCGACAAAAGCACCATAAATAAAGACGACGAATAAAGTAATAAGAAAAATGCGATTAATCGAACGTATCCAGTGAGACAACTAGACATTCTCAGTGACGGTATCATTAAAGTTGGAACTCTGAATTATTGAATTATTTTATTGCTAAAGCTATTCGTAAATATATCATTCAAATTTTAATCGATATTCCGAATTATTAAAATCGTTTATTCTCGTGATTTGAACTCTCACTTTTTCATCTTATTGAAAGAGTATCTCTGTACCATGTTCTCTCTTTTAATCGTATCGTAGGCTTGTCAGTGAGTGTAAATAACTGCATTTTGCGGGGCATATGGGTTAATATTAAATTGCAATTTATCAAAGAACTTTTTATACTAGTTTATATATATGTATATACATATATACATATATATATATATATATATATATATATATATATATATACCTCATTAACATGTGGTATATTTAGATCATTATGGAAGTTTAATAATAAGTATCGATGTAATTATACAAATATTTTTAAAATCGAGTCGAGACATTTCACATCAACCAGAGAATAAAAATGTTTGCTAACAATCAAATTTCATGTGTACCATATACAGCGGACATCGTTCGTGATTCAAAGGGTTAAGTTATTTATTTATTTTTACGTGTATATATGTGTTTACATCGATTTATGTAAATCAGCGCATGTGTGCAAAGGTAAAATCATTTATATATTCCGTCATCTGTCATAATAACGTGCATCACAATTATGTGTCGTCAATTATTTATGACTTTATTCGCTAGCACTTAATTTATATTTAAATATTTATTATTAATATTATATATATATATATATATTTATTCACTTTATTCCCATACAAGCGAGTCTAATCTTTCCATAATACCTTAGTAAACGCGTCATTTTCATGTAGAATATTTTATTTTTGTTTTGTTCGATGATTAATTTATGTATACAATTATATATATATATATATATATATATATATATATATATATATATATATATATATATATATATATATATATATATATGTAATTACTTACTTTTCAAGGATAACCTCTAACGAGCAGAGACGTGTTTACAATTTTTCGTATACTTAAATCGGCGTTCGTACAGCTTCGCACATGGTCGGTTATTAATTAAAATTATTTATTTTACTTATTATTTTATTAATAGTAATATTTCGTTGTTTTTTCAATGTTCCTACAATGACGAGTAAAAATTAAAAGTGACGATTACGTAATAATTACCCCACAGAATAATAGTTGTCTAACACATTCGGAAAATAAGAATCTAAAAAATGGATAAGGTAGAGTGTAAGGGGGAAACGAGAAAAGTTCATCTGTTGGTCTGGTCTGTGTTATTCGGCACAAACGTATATAGCTACCAAAGCAGAATCGACATCTTTGAAATATAGAGAACGTAATCCTTTGTATAGATAACGAGTTACAGTTCGCGGATAAAATAGGAGGGGAAGGGATTTTCAAACTAGTCAAAATAGCACATAATAGAAATCAAGGAAAGGTACCTAAGGAAGAAAAAGAACGGAATTAATTACAAAAAATATAGAAATTGCAGATTTATATATATATATATATATATATATATATATATATATATATATATATATATATATGTATATATATATATATATATATATATTCGGTCATTTAATACGTAGCCAAAAAGGTATGGGAAGCACCGTGATTATGGGAAATGTTAAAGGAAAGCGACCACCCGGACGTAACCCCTATGAGATGGACGGATATTATACTGAAAACGACAGGCCTGTCTTTCGTTGAATGCATACACCAAGCAGCAGATAGCGATGAGTGGCGGAAAATTACACAAAAACAGACCGTTTGTTAATCACGATACCCTATTTAGGGTGACGACTATACATGATGATGATATAATAATATGTGTAATATATATATATATATATATATATATATTGCGTTCGCGATGTACAACTTGCCGAACGGGGTGTGTTGCGATGACAAGTGACGTGTAATCCGTTTCGGTTCATATTTAAACTAGGTAACCGGAAAACCGAAGGAATGATTTATTTTACAATCAAAAAGAAACATTTTTAAAGACATTAGAAAATGTGAAAACTATGAACACAAGTAGAAACGATTGATGAAAGAAATAATTTTTCTTCGCTTATACATTGCGTAATTTTATCAGAGTAAATGTAAATTTAATTCCGGGCTAGATTGCGTATCCGTATTTTATACTACTTACCGCGTTTCATTTCTTCTTGTTTCTTAGCTAGCGTTTAAACGGTTAAAAAGTTCTCGATTTCTTGTCATATCCGTCAATCTTTTTTATTTCATAAAGTCTCGTCCAGCATATTTTATATTATCCATTCCATCTTTGTCCTACCGCGTCTGCGCTTCCCTCATATTCTTCCCTATAGCATCGGTTATAATTCATCAAATAATACGTCGCACTTTGTTCTATTTAATCTTGCGTTTTACGTTTATTAGTTGTAATAATATGTTTTCTATCCGTTTGCGCCGTCGTGGAGAGACAAGATAGCGTGAAGAACTTGCTCTGTCTTACTTACGATTAAAAGAACAGATGGAGTTACTAGAAACACTTCTAACTGTTCATCTGCATTTAATAACGCTGCGGTTGGAGAATCATGATTCGGATAAGAATGGACGACAAGAAGGAAAAAAGAAAGGAAATAGTTCTCCTGAAAAGAAAAAAAAGAGAGAACGATAAAAATCGTCGAAATAACGATGAAGAAGTTGTAATACAGTTAACAGAAGATATCGATGTCGTTATTCGCAGCGAGGATTTCACCTGTAATCGTAACGGTTAACTTCATACTTAATAATAGCAACTTTTATATAAATGGCCAAAGCGACCTATGGTACAGGCCAAAAAAAAAAAAAAAAAAAAAAAAAGCAACTTTTGAAGGGTGTAGAATGTAGTGTTTTTTTGTTTTTTTTTAAATTAAATTAAACAACGAAAAAGAAGTTAAAACCGCTAAAAGTTTTTTCTTTATGAAAAATCGCAAAAAGCTTTTCGGCTGTTAAGCCATTATCGAGTGAATATTTAAAATGATCGAAAAATATAAAATGAAAAATTATCAATTTTGAGATTACAATTCAGAAAAAATTAGCAAAATGAAGAACGGTATTAAAAAAAAAAAAACAATGTTAAATAGTTTGTTTTTTTTTTATAATTTTGATTATTTATTTCGTATATCAATTCTATAGGACGTTTTCTAAATAATGATTTTTCATCATTGTTTTCAAATGAATTTAAATCTTATTCGGAATTATCCGTCTGTTTCAACTATGTGTATTCTTTTTCAAGGTCAGATTGTTTTATTAATACTGTTCTTCATTTCGCCGATTTTTCTGAATTGTAATCTTAATATTTTTTAATCACTTTAAATATTCACCTGATAATGGGTTAACAGCCGAAAAGCTGTTTGCGATTTTTCATAAAGAAAAATTTTAGCGATTTTTAGTGGGTTTTTTTTTTTTTTTTTTGTTTATTTTAATAACAATAACGATGATAATAATAGTAATAATAATAATAATAATAACGTAATTACTAATCCCACTCATAATATACTTCGTGACAGATTGAATGAAAACCGCAACGCCTTTTTGTTATCGTAGTAAATAAAAATTCGAAACTTAGCGTGAAAATGAAGACAAGTAGAAAGTCGTACGTCCTGTACGGGTACCGAAAAACATAGGAAACCGATAGAAAAATAGTACTAAAACGAGAGTACCAATTAAGGTTACATCGAACTAAATTAAAAAGAAGAAATCGAATCTAAAATTAAGATTGATTATATTAAACAGTTTACAAAGAAAAAGCAAAAATTCCGATAACCAGATAAACTAATTCCTAGCGACTGCTGTGAGTGTGTTCATTTATTATACAGTATTATTTGCCACATCTGACAAGACGCAGTTTTCATTTCATGTTTATATATCATTACAGTATAGAATAAATTTTAGAAACGCGTTACGGACTATTTCTATCCTGCATCTGATGTCCGAATTCCCATTTTCCGTTATTAACCGTAAGTATTTCTACCATCAGAAAACTTAATTTCAACTGATGAACTTTACGCAGTATACCTATGCAGGAGATAACCGCGCGCATCTAATCAATCCATCATATATTAATAGACTCGATTAACGGCCTGGCAAACATCCGAAGCATATTCAATACCAACCTAATTGTGCAAAACAATCCATCTCCAATGTTAACACAATTACAATCCACCTTAATAGATATTCAATTCATACGGATCCCGAGCCGTAAAATTAAAAGTTCATATCAGATCCTGAAATCACATTAACAACAGATGACCTGAGGACTAGTAATAACACTGCGGAATTCCGAATGGAGGTCGACCTCATCCACAAAAACCACCTCGGAAATAGAAAACATCGAAGAATGGAAGTTATCCGATCGAAAATCTCGGAACTAATTTTTGACTAGATTAAGTCTCGGTCATATACATGTAACGCACTCATAATTATTCAACAACGCATCGCACCCTTCCTGTACTTTTTGTAACACTCCACAATTCACTCTGCAACATATTCTAGTGAGTTGCAAACTATTTATCCAAATACCGTCAACAGAGTTTAACCTATCCGCTAAAAAACTTTCAATAGCAAAACCATCTCTTCCTATATACCATCTAAATAACTTCATACTATCAGCTTGATAACCTCATAATTGTGTTGAAGCTGATTAAAAGAAAATAACGATTAACTCTCCTCATTTATCTCCACTACGTCACCGTCGTATGTCGTTTTTTCCGTGTTGATTTTAATTTCCATTTCTTCCGCGTAACTTTTCTTATCATTTTCCTGTGTTTCTTATAATAGCACTTTCGTTAAAATACCTTCGTTTGGATTCAGTTGCGACTCTTTTAAATATTGGTAAAAATATTAATCTTTGTCTTAGTCCACCCGTTTCTAATCGTTGATAATATATGTTTCGGCTACATCCAAGGGTTATTTTTGCCTGATGAATGTAGTTTTTAGTTATCATCGTTAAGCTTGTCGAAAACCTTTTCGAAAATCTACACAATTTCGACCAAGTAAGATAAAATAATAAGCGCTGTTTTAATTAAAAAGCTGCTTCAAAATTCTTTTCGTAGGATCGAAATTGACGATAGGCCGACAATCGTTATAATTATCGCTAGACTCTTCGTTAGCTTGATGACGCTAACGAACATCGAAAATTTGATTATTTGATTATTATTATTTAAATTAATTAATTCGTAATGAATTGACGTAATTATTTTTTAACTATAGGCGAGCAGAGGAAATAGTCGTGATTATTTTTCTTCATCATTTAGCTTCGTTTATTAATTATAGTCCTCATTATTTAATTCGATTCATTTACTTTTGTCAATTCTCCACTTACCTCAAACCACTCGAAATTTCTCTTCAAAAAAAAAAAAAACACTTTAAAGCATCCCTCTCAGAAAGTACTTGATATAATAATATTTATGCATACACACACACACACACACATATATATATATATATATATATATATATTTATTGTTCATTAAATCGTGCTGTATAAAATTTAAATTCATTACTATAATTTAAACAATAATACAGTTTCCGTCGAACGATCAACAATGTACGTAATTTTTGTCTATTATTAATTATTATTATTTAGATTAATGTACTATATACAGCAACGCATCAGTATCGTTCGGGATGAGTCTGGATAGCGTAGAAATGTTTTCACCGAGGAGTAGTTGCAAGGAAGATGAACGACTGTAGTATGATCTCTGTATAGATTTTATCGAGTATATTCCGTTGGTATATGTTGGATAGATAGTATCCTGACCGTACATAACGGAGCTTCCGATTTGTTAAGAAGATATACATGTGTTAGCTTAGTACGTCCCGATCGGAATCTGGTGATAACCACGTCATCCGATGTTGTAAATCTGTATTCCAAGGTGTTATTTTTGTCTTGATGGATGGCAGTGTGTTTGACGTTGGTGCGGAGTGCCATTCTTCTCGCCGTAACTGAAATAATGATGATCTCATGCATCTGTTGAAGTCTGCGAATGGAATTGGTAAAGTAGACACTGGAAATACAGTTTCTGCTTCCTTTGGTGCCCTATCTGCTAGTCCATTTCCAGCAATTCCAGTATGTGCCGGGATCTAGGGGAATGTAATGGATCGTTTAGTACTTTTTAATAATTAATTCTATAATTGTTTTATAAGATGTCCATTGTTGTTATATGCATTATGAATAGCGTTCAAAGCTTGAAGAAATTCCGAGCAAATTATTTTTTTCGCGAGCTAGACTCGAGTACAGTATTTATACTGAAATCGACTGCCGCGTAAATTGCGTACAGTTCGGCGGATAAAAAATGATTACAATTGTAAGAATCGAATACAGATTGCGTTATCTTTAACAACGGAGCAGTCAACGAACGAGTCGAATTTTGAATTTTGAGCCATTTGTATAGAATGCTAATGATGGAGATGTTCGTGACAGATTGAATAATTTCTTAATCAGTATCGGAGTTTTTCTGCAGGTTATAAATATGCGAGTCCAAGTTGATTTGATTATTTGTCCACGACGGCGTTACTGGATTTAGGTTTTTGTAGAGTAACGGGTTGTATGTATTTGGTATTGATAGTATGTTCGAAAATTCCGTCAGTATTGATTGTTACGAATTTATAGGCTGAAGCTAGATAAATGTTAGGATTTTCTTTTTGAAAAGCGGAAAAAATTTCATCTGCGTTGCAAATCTCTTTTAATTTGAATTTTATAATCTCGTTGAGAAATTCGGAGAACTGTTTAAAATACCCTTAAACCTTAATACGGCTGTAAGTGCGACGTGTCGTGAATAACTGAACATTAAATAACAAGTTACGTTTGAAATAAATTATTAATAAAACCCATTTTGGACTATAAATCTTATTGACGTGTAACTCGATTTTTAATATAATTAAAATCGAATTTCTCGTCTTAAATTATTCGCAATACGATTAATGACCATTTAAAGAATAATTATCTTAAACATAAAATAAATATTTTTAACGCCTCCAATCTCTCCGTCCGACACCCGCACATCTCTAAAGTAACCCGAAGTAAGTTTAAAAGATGTAGGCATTTAATGACTCTCCTAACGCCTGCCTATCACTTCTGCCGACATCTGCACATCTTAGTTTCGGAGTTATAGTTTTAACTTTTTTCATCGATACATTATCAGAAAGCGGAGTATCTTCGTCCGATGATGCTTGGCTGGTAGATTCTATGCTGTTCTATTTTTTTATTTTTTTTTATTTATAGACGCTCGATTGCTAAGATCATTTGCGTCTGTTGTTGATTTTGTATTCGTTCATTACTCCAGTGGTTGTAATAAACTTTAACGCGTATTCACTTATTCGCGTATTGTATAAGGGTATCTATTGTATGATCCCGTTAGTTTATAGGTTAATGTTTGTTTTTTTCATTCTAGTAATATATGGTGTAAGCTTAGTTGTGTGTTACACGTTGAGCAGACAGGTGAAGAATCTCCGTGCAATAGATGTCGAGACCTAGCTTCCTGACGTCTGTTTTTTTGGTGTACTGTCATTCAATATCCTAACTTTGGTTTAATTTGATAGAGTGTACTGTGTTTTCGAGTAGTTCTGATACATTGCTGTGATTTTCTGTTTTTGATAGTTGTGTGTAAATCAGTTAAGTAGGTGGCTTTAACTATAATCAGGTTTCAGTGTTTTATCTGCTTTATCAGCATTTCCATTACCTAAAATTCTCGAGTGAGCTGGTGTCCAAAGGAAACTCAACTTATTCTGCCGTGAAGTCAATTTTTATATGTAATATATTTTAAGTTGTTAGCGTCGGTGTTTGTATTCTTAGTTAGATTTTGAACATAAATGCGCTATAATATATTTGTTAGGAACCCCGTTCGTTTTAGAATCTATTTTACACCTTTATAAATTTGCAAAATAAGTTCAACCGGATAAACGGATGTTATCGCGGGTATATACTTGAGTTTCGTTGTTTATATGGAAATCGGAGGTAGCTCGGTTTAAAGATTTAGATGCATCCGTTGTATGTGGTTCGCGTATCTTTGAATATTTTATAGAATTTAGATTTTAAAACATGGTCGGGGGTAGTGTTTTTAGCAGAATTATTCAATTCGGCGTTTATTGTTATTAAGAAGTTTATACAAGGTGGACGTTTTAGGAGGGGGTTATTTATTTTAATACTCTCGGTACCGTATATTGAAGATTTTGTATTTCTTGCACGCTCTGATATAGGTGTTTGGATGAATTTTTTTAATAAATGTCGGAAAATTGGGATAAGCTGGGTTGGAGGGGGTTGAAAGAACTTTACTGTAGTATCTTAGAACGAGTATTTGCCTTCTGTATTTTAGATTCGACATGCAATGATGAAATGGAGTTTGTATGAGAAGCTTTTAACGCTGTTGTAAGGGCTGTATTTTAGTATCCAGGTTTGTAATATCTGTGCTGCGCTATCATATACTATAGCATAATCTAGTTTGTTTAAAATAAAAGATTTAGATAAATAAGTGTTTTTCCGTCAGGTCCCCGTGAGATGTGCTCAAGCATTTTCGTCATATTTAATTTTTGCGTATAACTTATTTTCATCTCTATTTTATGTGTTTTTTTTTCAGTTTAGTTTCCTGTCTAAAATTAGTGTTCCAGTATCTTAAGCGTGTCTGTGTTTTCTGTCTGAAGCCTATTTGTAAACAAGAGGAGTGAGTAATTTATTATTTTTTTTTTTTTTTTATGGAAAGAGATATGTTTGGTTTTCGACGTATAGAAAGTAAAGCCGTTAGTTGTAGCCCATTTGTTTACGTCATTTACGGAATTTTGGAGCAATTGCTCTATGTATTTTATTTCACAGAGTGTGAGTAGTAAATTACAAGGTCATCGGCATAAATACGGTAATTTATGAAATGCGATATTTAATAGTTGACATAGCTATTACGAATAGTGTGGGATTAATTAATTATTATTTTTTTTTCAGTTTATTATGTCTGTATGTTTTAGTTTTGTAGACATTTATTCGATTTCGTATTAGCCTTAGGTACAGAGGAGATGTTTAGCAATTCACTGTTGTCAGGCGGTAGATTTACACTGCGAGTGTAGTTTGTGTTTTTTCATCAGGCGAAACAGCGATTAGAAGAGCCGAAAAATTGTAATCACTTCAATAGGATGCGAAGTAGAATTTGAACAATTCGCGATTGCGATTGAGTCGATTATAAGCTCCGTACGTCCGTATAGTCGGGATTTGAAGTCTACAGTTGTTCGCTTTGTGTGTCCTGTCGAGTTACATTTAAAACATACAAAATCATCGGCGGAAATAAAAATAAAGTTTTCTCATTAACTTCTAATGTAAAGATGCTTGGTGGATTTAGTTCTTTATAGTTTGTTATTACATACCTGTGACGGCGGAATGTGACCACACTCGTCATCCGACGGTCTAACTTGTAAGTATTATTTCATATTTCGTCACGAGATAGTGTTCCAGAATTGGTTATTACCGGGGGGATACGTTTGATAAAGTTATTTTAGTGGCCGGGGATTTCAGTTTATGCGCTTTAATGAGATGACCATCAATTTCGAATCCACCATGCGTCGTTATGAATGAGTGTGTACTAAGTGTGCATTCTTTAGAAATACAATAACTCGGTTTCTGCTCACGCGGGAAGTCGTTATAATATGTTTTGTCTCTTCAATGAAATATTTCAATGTCGCTAGGTAGTCTAATATGTTATAATCTAATATATGATTAAAGGCACGACGCTTTGTTCTTCTGTGATATGATCGAAATTTTGAACGGCGTTTTCTACGAGAGCGAAAAATCGTACGTAGGTTTATTATTAAATGAAACATTACTACCTGTTGGTTGATTCGATGTTATCGATAATGATGGTGGTTCGATCGACCATTGCCGACCGTTATCATCATAACGTTCATACTTAGATGGAGATAAAGAACAAAAATAAACGAACACGAATATAACTGAAGAATTATAAGTCTACGATATGTATAGATTAGACAATACGAAACATTACACGAAACGTGTAATTACACAAAACACGATAACGACGTATTGTTAATTAAGAACTTCCATTTCATTTGTTACACTGAAATATGAGCTGAACATAAAATGAAATACAAAAATTTATATATATATATATATATATATATATATATATATATATATATATAAATTGGACTAGCATCTGTTAATTTATTTACGTTTCGATAATACAATATATCAGTATTACACATATTAACACGGATGTGAAATGGACGAAAAGTTTGTTACATTTCGGCTCCTCTTTTGAGGATTATCAGGTTGCACCACTTGAAGGTATGTTGCAACCCGGGCCTACTGGAGTATCATAGAAAAATGCGACTAAAATCAACAGTGAAAATGTGCTATTAAGGGGATAGGCAAAATTTATTCAGTTTGGCATGAATTGCAAAGTGTAATTAGCACATATAGGAAGTACATAAAAACACATAGAAAATTATAACTGACTGGTTCAGTTGCTTAAAGAAAGAGAATAGAATAGATGCAAACTGAATTTTTTTTTAAATAGAGTAAGTATTAAAAAAATAATAATATTACATAGATAAACCTTAATAATAACAATACTAATAAGTGACCCACTTACGTTCGGTTCAATGGAAAATCGTTTACAATGATGAGACTCCGCGAACACCATTTAATATTCTATAAATATCCATGAACAATGTGTCAATACGCAGTTTGCATAGAAGTCACCTTTTAAATATCAACTGCTGTTATTTAAATAATCACTAATAATTGTAAACAACTCATAAGTAATGAGTTATGAATTGTTTATAATTGTTACCAATTATTTAAATTTTTTAAAATAGATTGGTTACATGAACCGGGTAGAATAATTCAACGAAGCATTTGGCAAGATCATTTAAATGTTTAAAATAGATTGGTGAACCCGATGGAATAATTCAACGAAGCATTTGGCCAGATGCTGCAGCTATAGTTAAAATAACTGGATAATTTTAAGAAAAAAGAGGTCCTATTTATGGACAAAAGTTCATAAAATGGACTTTGAAATGTTGGAAGAGCTTCGTGAAATGGACATGATTGCGTTTTGCAAGTAACATAAAAAGAAAGAAGATTTAAATATCGATCGAAATTTAAATGATCTCTAATCGGAAGAAAGTAATTGCGCATGCGCGTGAGAAATCAAAAAAATATTTTAATTCATGTGATTATCTAAATTGATTAATTTTTTATTTCGTGGTGAGCATAGGACAGACGGTCGTCGTAATATATATATATATATGTATATGTGTTTGTGTGTGTGTTACACCTGCATGTAATATATACTCTTTTTATTGAATATTTTCGTATCTAAATAAAAAATACATATCTACACGTATATATAAAATAAGCATCGTTATTCAAATATCCAGTCACAAAAATCACACGTTTGTAGGGTAGTAGCAGTATAAGTTGTTACGAATGATTGAGAGAGAAGTTTCAAGTAAGAAGGAAGATTGAAAGAACAGCCAGCATTCTCTACAACATTTGTTAATATTTATTTTTTGTACCCACACTTGTGCACACTCAAACATTAGGGATGAATGAGAGAGATATAAAGTAAGAAAAAGAAAGAAGTTTCTATACAGAAGACCATCGATCAAATAGAGGGTGGTCTAGATTGTTTATGGTTTTGGGATAAACTGGTAAATTATTCTTCGATCGAAAAGGGTCTTGGCCGGGGCCAGGCTGCTCGCGTTCGATACAGAGTTTTTTTAATTTTTACACCTGTGTATATGTATAAACACACATATATATACATATATATATATATATATATATATATATATATATATATATATATATATATATAAGAGAATAAGACTACCTATGTGTATAAACGTGGTTTGACGACCGATGATGGGAGCGCGGTACATGTGAATTATAATATATCGTATTACTTCGAATTTATGGCGTTCTCGAATTTAAGATTAACCCTCGTTTTCAACTTTAAGACGCATTAAAATTACTAGGTTTTAGGAAATGAAGTTTTAGAAGAAATAGAAATACTTAAGATACTAATGGTCAATTATACGTCTTCAACATGATACGAAATATTATAAACCCATAATTACATAAGCTTACTAACGCAATTTCATTTTCGAAAAAAAAGAAAGAAAAAAAAACAGGAAAAAACAATAATTTTTACGACTAAATTATCTATTTATTGTTTTTCCTAATTACGATTTTGTTGAATCTCATCGTCATTGCCGGACGTTGAAGTAGAATCGTTTTCTTCGTCACTGTGATTCCGTACACGATCATCTTCAGAGCCATCCACTGCATTCGATATAAAGCATTTCAAAAATGATTTTGAGGATTATACCCGGCGGTAAATGTTTCTAAACTTTTGAAATCCAGAGGATAATCATTTTCAGTCAACCACCGATTGTATTGCGTGCAAATACGATCTTTATAGGCTTTATTAACACCCGCATAAAATAGTCTTAACTGACTTGTCATAATCTCCGCGAATGACTATTAAATCTCGTTTTCCATTTTTATCAATCCGGTTTTTTAATGTTGTCAGATGACCGCGAAACACATCCATCACTAACACGCTATCTCGTTCGAGAAGTCCTCCTGGTCTTCGCTCCCATACGCGCTCCAACCAATCTTGCACAAGTTTACTTGTTATCCAGGCATTTTGTTGTGCTCGAACAATAACCCTATCACCGTTTTCTTTGGTACAGTTTTCCTGTGTTCAGGATTACATACGGTGGTAACTTATTGCCATCCGCAGTAGCACTGAGCATAAGAGTTATTCTTAATTTTTCGTAGCCGGTTGTTTTCACGGTTGCATGTTTTCGTCCTTTCTCGTTGTAATTTCTTGGCATGTCAAAGGAAACGGTAGTTTCATCTACCGATTTGAATACGATGGTATCGTTTCTTTAACTTTAGTTATATTACACGACGTTGATATCGCACCAATTTTGTCCTCATAATCAGATTTTCTGGACGACGTGCTGATAGACATTGCCTTTTCGTGAATTTTTCACATCATCCGTGACTAGGTTTAAATTGCTTTATCGCTGGCAATTTCTCTGGATTAAAACATTAATGCTACTCACGTTACTGGAAGACCTTTCGTGCGAAGTTCTTTAAAATAAGTTAAAAATTTTTTTTTTTTTTTAGATCATTTACACGGGAATAACTTATTTTTCATTTTACGCCAACGGCGACTATTCACTCCGTTAATCGAGAACTGTTTACCAGCGGCATAATTTCCGATATTTTCGGCGCATCAAATAATTTTACTCTTAAATTCCGCGTCGTATGTAAAACGCTTTTCCGTAATAAACAAAAAGTGGGATATTAACAAAACAAAGATGGGTTACTGTAACTGCAATATTTGGAAGAGCAACACTGACTGACAAGCAACGACTGTGATAAGAAATGGGAATAGGTTTACAATTGTTTAGTCATGATTTTTATTAACACCATTATTCAACTTCGTGAAAGACGATTCATATTTGAGTAGATGGATAATAGCATAATGTAGCAAATATAACTACTACTATTCTACGTATAATAGGATATTTTAATATGTTGGTAGGTAGTTTTACTCTCATACATGCGGTCAATTTAGATAGTACCTCGAATTAATGACGCACCCATGATTTTAGGACTTGAATCGTGAAAAAAAAAAGTGCGTCTTAAATTGCAATACATCCGTCCGTTACTTCGTTGACACATCTAACGTAAGAAAACGTGATTTGATAGGCGAGTGTTGGTATATATATATATATATATATATATATATATATATATATATATATATATATATATATATATATATATACATACATTTCTTCTTCTTCTTCTTCATAGTCCCAACCGGTTATGGGTGATGACCATCCAACGACACCTCAACCGCATAATTATAATGTATTCCATCATATACGGAGTGTACCAAATGTTCTGTGTTTTGCCCTGTCCATGTTTTAATATCACAAAACCAGGATTTTCCGTCCAACTTTCATTTTACCTTCTATTCTTCCCATTAGAATAGTTTTTGTAACGAGGAATATTTTGTCGCACGAGTTAAGTATCTAAAATATTTTAGTTTTCGAATTTTATCAACGTGATCAATTCATGATATCTTTCTTCATAGTATAGTATCTCTTTGTCGGTTCTCTTAGCTAGGGTAGTTTCAAAATTCGTCGGTAACGCTATAATGAAAAAGCTTGCAATCGACTCATGTGGTGGTTTTCTTCAAAGTCCACGTCTCACAGCCGTACAATAAAATTGACCAGATATTTAGAATTCGAAAATTCCAAATCAAGATCGTTCCCTGTTAAGATTTTCTTTATTTCGTTGAATGCATTCCTCGTCTGTTCAATCCGACTTCTGATTTCTCAATAGCGTACCTAAAAGTATATTTAAACGATTCAACTTTCTCCAAGCATATCCCATTAGTATACATTCTAGGGCTGGTATTATTTCCGATGACTAATATCTTTGTTTTCTTAACATTTAACGATATTCCGTATTATCTTATATACTTGTTCTATGATCAGTCTTTAGCACTACTAACTAATAAAACTGCGTTGTCCGCGTAACGAATATTATTGATGTATTTTCCACCTATTCTGATGCCTATTATCTTTCAGAGCTTCTATAAAGATTTGTTCTGCATAAACGTTGAACAGCATTGGTGATAGGACACAGCCGTGTCTCGCACTTCTTAATCAAACAAATACAGAAACGAAATCTTTACCGGGGAAATCCTCATGTTTAAATCGGGTGGTCTCTTTTCGAATTGTCTCGAATAGTGACATATTTTGTTATCTTTTAAAAACAAGCTTTGCAGTTCGAAATATGATTGAAAAGAATGGTAAACATTTCCTTAAGCTTTGGTATAACAAGGATGTAATAAACAATGTAAGAAACGAATATCGCGATGTGTACGTGTAATGTAATAATTATGATAATTAGGTGAATACGTTAATATTGATTCTAGTAAATTTAAACGATGAGCAGTTGTTTATAATATTACCACCTTTATAGTTGATTTGATTCATACTACTACTACTAATAATAATAATAATATCAATAATGATAATATATAAAAACACACACACACACACACATATATATATGTATGTTGTTTTAGTTATTTATTTATTTATTCTGAGAAACATATCCCCTTCGCCCTTTACAGGGGTTTACTTTATCAACTGACATTTTAATCTTAAACATATAACAATTTGCACGCAACTTCCGTGTTTAATAACGGTAATGTCTGCACGTACGTATATTGCTGGTGTTCGATTTGTGTGCGGTTATATATTATTGTTAAATGCGATGTGTAATATAGAAATATATATATATATATATATATTTATAATGTATCGAAATTTAACTTCGTCCAATCGGTGTCGCGTGTTGTATTTCGTGTTTATTTTATAAACGTATATTCTTAATAATTATTCGTCCTCCGATAAAGTTATTTACCGACGATGAACCTGCAGATCGGTGAAACAAAACCTTTTCATCTTATTTACATAATAACTGTTTACTTAATATTTACTGATATTTTTCGTTATTTAAAATTTAATATACCTACACACATATATATATATATATATATATATATATATATATATATCTGTTCTGATTAATACACATTACAACACGCATATATCCTACACGTATACACACACCATCCCGGGCATCAGTTGTTGTCGCTCATGGCAACGACAGCGACTCTATTTACACACCGTCATTGTCTAATACGTACACACAAATGCAGACATAATCGACGATGCAACCTAATATCATACCACATACGACACAACTATTCTAAATGTCGCGGTTCTCAGGTCACGACTTACCTGTCTGACACACCTATAGTTGTCTATCAGAAACTTTATGAAAAAAAAAAAGGGGTACAAAACTGACGTTAAAAGTGTCAATGAAAACTTTATAATGATAACTTATACCAACATAGTCGACAAATAGACCAGATGGTAACATGGAAAATTAACTAGTAAAGAAATGCAGGCAACTAGCGTAATTGTATTCTCATTAAACGGCAAAATTGCGATTTCCGCTATTTATTGTCCCTCCCCGAATAAAAAATTTTCAGATATTTTTGATAGTTTAGGCCCTAGATTCGTAACAGGCGGTGACTGGAATGCGAACAGTGTGGGATGGGGGTCAAGGTTTACAAATGCACAAGAGGAGGTAGCTTACTGCGCAAAATAATTCACGATACATTTTTAGGATGCTACAGGTGAGCGATCATATTGGCCAACCGATAGAAACAAAAAACCGGATGCACTGGATTTTTTTTCAATACTAAAGGCAAAACTCTATGCTCAATATCGAGACTAAAACATCTTTCTTGATCGGGTATCAGATCATAGCTATATAATTCTGACGGCAAGTACAGGCGTAAATAAGGAAGGAAATCCCTTCCAAACTGCATAATGAACACATCAACCGGAATGAATTTCGGGGAAGCTGTAGATAACGATCTCAAATTAAAACTACCATTGAAAAATGAAAATAGTTTATAACAGCGATACAGTTATAAACTAGTCGCGAGAATCTGTTCGCTGTATATAGCTGGAAGAGTTGGAATTTCATAAACTGGTAATAAGTCAGGAATTAAAAAGTACCGACCATGCATAAAATTTTTTTTGGTTGAACCGATGTTGAAATAAATCGACGACGAATAGATCGATTTAAACAAACTTTTGATGAGCCATGAAACTGATTTTCAACTATTCAGATTCGTAAACAAGCAGAACTGCCGCTACTGGTCGTCCGAATCTAATCCGAATTCGATCGAACAAAAGCCGTCACACAGCGACCGAGTAACCGTCTAGGCCGAAGTGGCGAATAGAATTTTGAAATGAAAAATCTTTATTATATTTTTAAACATAAACCGAAAACAATTTTCTTTCATAACTTAAAGCTAAATACATAAACCTTAGCAATTCTAAATATGTATAATTACAAAACTTATAGTACACTTCGAAATTGGCTAATAGTTGTGTCTTATTTTTTTACCGGTACATATTATGATAAACTCGTTTTTCCTTCCCCCACTTACGTCGTCGTCGGATGGTACACGGTTATTTCCCTAATTAATGAATTAAGTTCTTTCGATTTTTCGTTAAATAAAGACTTATAGACCGGATTTCTGTGCCATTTTTTTTGCGAATGTTTCTCTTTTCTTTAACTAAAGCAAGAACGTGACGCGGTAAATTATTTACTTTTTCGATATGTTTAATTTGCCGCGAAGATTTCCACGCTATGCGTTGAATAGTAACGAATCTCTACAGACAAGAATTATCTCCCTTGAAAATGACTATAGCCTGTGTGAAAGCAGTTCGAATTCGTAATCGGCCAATACAACCTTTTCCACTCATTACAAGTTCCGACGTTGAACTAGTGATAGTCGAAAGATGAAGTGTTTGCCAAGAATTTTTCTGATTAGACCAAATTTTGAAACTGATAATTCTGCTGAAGATATAATGACATTTTTAAGTGTTTTTTTAGTCTCCCTATTGCGCGCTAACGTCCCAGGAGAAATAAAATGTATATTCGAAAAATCAAATAATAAAAAAAGTCCGCGCTTCGACTCACCGGAAAATTATTATCAGCGTTACCGGACAAAGCGATTAATAATATTTTTAACGCAGTGTTTGTTACATTACTGATGCTGTGGGGGGCTGCGTAAAAAATAATCATATAAATAAGATTCGACCGTTACAAAATAAGGTCATTAGTACGTTTCGAACTATACATTATACATCGTAACCTTATTCTTTATGTTAACAAACGCGCCGTTGAGCAGTATAAAAAGCGCTTGGAGTCTCATATAAATACACTGGCCATCAATTTATTAGAAAACAGTTTTCAGATACGCCGATTGAAACCAACCAGGACGTTCGATTTATCCTAATTTCTACTGGAATTCCTTGGAGGAGCACTAATGGGTGTTGACCCCCTCTCGCGCTAATTCGCATTTCGTAACAATTACTAGATGGCCTCTCGGCTAGTTGTAATTAGGTTATTTAAAATATATATATGTATGTATTTTTTAAAACTATATTCTCCCGGTCGATATTTATAATTAGATAAAATAATTAAGAAAAAAAAACGATTTATTAATTAAAATAAAAAAATATATGAATAAACCCGAGTTTACGTTTCAAGATGCCGTATAATCAGAAGTAAACTAAACTAACTCCGACATTACTACCTTAACTATATATTGATAATACTACATCTGATCGGTTCTCAATTGTCCCATCACCGTTCTCCACGCCGGATCAAGTCGGAAGCATATATTGAAGTTTTTGAATTTTTCAATTTCTAAAGCTTTCCGAACAATTCTTTCACCTAACCGATCTAATTAGACTTTTGTATCCTCAAACCTTATTACATGGCCCGTAACCGCTTGATGCTCCGCCGCAGCTGACTTTTCCACGCGTCCGTAAGTCCGCTACATGCTTTTTAATCCTTACAGCAACAGTTCGGTCTGTTATAGCTAAGACCACAAGTATTTTTTACACGCCTAATTATAAAGATAATATCAGTATTAAATCGCCGATAGGTAATTTTGCTAGCAATGTTTTTTTCCGTTCTTTATTAGAGAAGGGTCAGAAAACCAAAGGTGGCATAAATGTTACATAATCCTCCTTAAAAGTAGACGTTGAAAAAAACAAAGTTAGGCCATTCGAAATAAAGCCGTTCTTACTACCGGCGATGAAATAATAAAATAATGATGATAATAACAATAATAATAATAATAATAATAATAATAATAATAATGATAAAAAATAACGAGGAAGTACACCTAGTTAAGTTATTAACGACTGTGAGTTTCAAAGAGAATATAATCTCCCTTTTTCCGGTAGCTATAGATACGCGTTTTATATATATATATATATATATATATATATATATATATATATATATATATATATATATACTTTGTGGAAGGATGAATAACAGCGTCATCGCCTCATTTGTGCGTTTACAATAATAGAAAAGATATTGTCAACCGGGAAAAGTTACAAGGCAAAAAACGACAAAGAAAAAAAAAACAGATTCGTACGTGTACGAGAGTGAGAATTAGAAACAGCAACGGTTGGGCAGCGAAGCGGAGAACGAAATACTGGAAAGTAGTAAGAGAGAGTTTCCTTCGGTTATCCGGGAAAACTTTAAAAGATTTTTTTCTTTGTGTAGTTAAAGATTGTGAACTGTCCCTCCTCTAATATCGAAAAAGGAAAACTTTACTATAAATAACAAACGCCCGTCGTCCTTTTTAATATAAATACTAAATTTTCTGTTTGTTTCGGGAAATTCGGAAGTAAGAATTTTCGGCGAAGTGACAATAAAACTTAGCACCGTCCCGAAATAACGGCAATTATCGACGTTTATCGAAAGATCATCATTTTGTCCATCGTTCGACTTTATTATTTCGATGAATCGAGTTTTTTTTTTCTTATGGGCGTTTGTAACTTTTTGAACTAAGTTAAAAATACGTTCGATTTAATTGGATTTGAATTGTCCTGAAAAAAAAAACCGAAAATTTTAAATCAGACATTATAAAACCGCCCAATCTTTTCGAAGATATGCGCAACTGATAATGATAATAATAATAATAATAATAATAATAATAATAATAATAATAATAATACGGGACACTAATCGCGGACATAATATTTAAATAGCCTTGATCCAGAGAAGACGGACGGTTTGGGTTTTTGAATAGCGCAGATGGTAACGCTGTGCTACAACGCAAACCGCGTGCTTCAGTTTTGTTTTTGTCCGGTTTCAGTTATGGCATCCTATAACGAGAAAGATCCGTTCGCCGAATATTACCGGAAGACTTGAAATTTCATATATCCCGGTAAAATGATAACAAGTAAGGAATTAAACAATGAAAACTTATAGCTGAAACGACGCTGAAAAAAATCGAAGACGAACAGATGGATTTAAACAAACTTTTGATGATCGATGAAGCTCATTTTCAGCTATCCTCGTGAAACTGCCGCTACTGGTCCGAATCTAATACGAATTCAATCGAACAGAAGCGTCAGTGTTCGGCAGAAACGCTCGCGGTACTGAAAGAAGCGTTTGATAACCGCATACTATCGCGTCGCACGGATTTAGCCACCGCGCTCGCCAGATTTGACGGTCCACGGGTATACCTTAAGACCCGCGTTTACGAAACACGTCCACGACATCTGGAAGACCTGAAAACTTGACAACGTCTAACCGAATCGGGTTTTTCTGATAATTTTATTATAAGTTACGGGGGAAAACCAACAAGCACTCACACATCTACCAGATATTGCGTATTTTCCTAAAACAGTGTGTACTGTTGTTTTTTTTTACTCGCAATCTGCCTATTTGAAGCAATAAGCGACGAGGATAACGTTTAAAAAGATCAAATTAAATTAAATTATTTATGTTTCAAATGTAAACACAATATGCGAACATTTGCTTTGGTCGACTTTAACTTTCCAATACGCGAACCATGCTTCTGGTTCCCTTAAATATGTATGCGATCGATTTAATGCTAACTCTAATGTCACAGTCGGCAGATAATATAACAGTGTCATCAGCGAACATAGCTGTAGTTGTGCTGTCATTTAGCGGAAAATCCGAAGAGAATATTTGATAAAGTACCGGCCCAAGTACACTTACTTCAGATCGAATAGGATAGATGTTAGAAACTTGCTCGTTGACAGTAACGTGAAAGTATCTCTCTTAGAGGTAAGATTTTATAAATAAATAGTAAGGAAAACCGGTAATTTGCATTTTATTTTATAAAGTATTTATCGAACGCTTACACGTTCATAAAGCTTCTTTTCTTCGAAACTTCTGTGGATAACATCAACAACCCTATGAATTTGTTCTATTGTATTATGCTGATCTCTACATCCAAATTGATACTATCGTATTATATTATTTGCGACGAGAACAGGTTTCAGTCTTTTTAACGGTAATTTTTTCAAAATTATTCGAAAAAATAGGAAGCAGACTTATAGGTCTGTACGAGGCAAATGGCTTCCTCGGCTTAGGTATAACAATTATATTCGTAAATTTCCACTTATTATAGGAATGTAGCTTATGCGAAACATGATATTTTTAAAATTTAAATGTTTTTGGATAAAATTATTTATCTCCATAGATGACATTGATCTTATTAGAAGAGACATTTGATACGGAGTTTGCAGGTAATATTCTACTTATTCATCTGCAGCGCTTGTATTATCTTTGTATGGATTGTATATCTGTGATATTAGCAAAGGTTTCTGCTTTTTCCTCATCAGTTCTCATCCATTTATGATCAATTTTTAGAATGTCGTGGCTGATGACTATTTTCAATAATTCTTACCGCTTTCCACAAGGAGTAATCAGTATTATCGTCAGGAGTTAATGAAATAACTATTTAATGCACTTCCATTTGAGAATTTTTCTTCTTAATACTTTAGATGCCTTGTTAAACGCAGTTTTGTCATTGGGGTTTCTGCTATTCTGCCATATACGCCTTAATTTACGTTTTTTTCCCTGTATCATATCCTTTATTACTTTTGGATGACCTTTGATTTGTAAGATTTTCTTTTCTTTCTTAGGCTCCGTGAGCAGTATCATCCGGATTATGTGTACCCTTAAATAGTGTATCGTCGTATTTTTAACATAACTTTTGTTAGCGAAATGGGTTTCGGAAATCAGCACTATATCTATTTTATTGCTTATTAGGAATGATTCAATATCGCGCTACTGTTTATGCGTCATTCGATTGATACGAATCGTAAAAATTTATTCATTTTGAAAGTAGTTTGTTGAGCACTGTTGATACCAGCTATACTATTATATTATTATATATATATATATAAATTTTTTGTTTGTATTTTTTCCCTAGCGCATGCGGGCATGGCTATCGGTTATTTCGTTCAAATCTTCGCTGCGTGCAACGTGTATTTGAGAACGAAAAAAAATTTGAGTCCTCGCCATGTCAAGTTTAGCATAAGTGGTGCCGTTCCTTTTATTTGTGAAATTTGTACGAAATCGTGAGTTGTGGGGAAAACGTCTTTGAGTTTCACCTCTTCCCTGCGCCTAGCCGCACACAGTTTTTTTTAATTAAAAGATTTTTATCCTCGAAATACACCGAAAAATTCAAAAATTCATTTTACGGAATATATGTATATATATATACATATATACATAAATAAAATATATTAGCCGCAGTATTTTCGAATAAATAATGGGCTAGTTTTTAGTTTCTGACAACGAATTTATTAAGAAGTCGCCGTTGTCGGCAACGCACAATAAGTCCGAGCCGGAGGTAAGAGTCGCTTGAGAATTTTACCGCAATAACGTAGATTGGCTTTTCTGAGTTTTGTAGTTTTTACCTCGATCAACGGATCTTTACGCCAATCGATGCGATCTCTTCGTTCGCTCATCATTTGATCCGGGCACAAGACGTATTCCATTTGGTAATTCGTGCCTTTCACCGGTTCCGTAACAATGTTTTCTTCTAAACATTATCGACGTTGTTCTTCTAAAAACGCCGGTAATTCGGCAAATCTTCTTTCTCTGTCTACTCTCATTTTTTACCTTCCTCTATTCGTCGTTTACGTTGTGCGTGCCTTCTTCATCGGACAATTCTTTGCACGTTTTCTCGTCTTAAGAGGAGAACGGGGGTATTTTTTAGTCTTTTCTTTTAGCTCTTCTTTAGATAACGGTTACTTTCTGTACCGTTCCACGTCGCAATAAATATAAACGGATGAATTAAATTAAACTGAAGGAAGAAAAAAATATATAAAATATTAATATAACAAGTGAGGAAAATCAAAAGGAAAGTTATAAAATAGGAAAGTTATAAAAGAGGAAAAGGAATGTTACTCCCAAAACAAAAGCCAACTGCTAAATTAGAATACGATTAATACTAACGAATTGAAATAATAACATCCAAAGATAAGAACGATAAGATGCAGTAAGAAGGGAAAACACCAAGAGAAGATCATTTACCAAGCAAATCCATATAATTATGTTCGAAACAGTTAACAAATAAATGATTAATATCTTCTCTAAAATGAACGGTGATTGATGCAACGAACATAAGGAGGATTTAGAAGATTGAAATTCACAGCTACTCTGGAATGATCAGAACGTATAGCCTACATATGACAGTTGACAAATCTGCGCAGAGTTTTGCGATCGGAATAACAGAGGGAAGACGATTGAATCGGGGTACGTGAGGAAGTTTTTTTTTCCTCTTATCTATTACAAGTTGACCAACAAGATCATTTAGCAGCATTTGAGAGGAGAGCATAACAGAAAAAGTTCCAGGGGTTTTCTACGTCTTAAGCGTCTGATATGGCCGGCTGTATAGTTCTAATGCAAGGGTCTTTGGATGATTATCCAGCCTCTCACAGCATGGCTCTGTGCATATTGCTTAATTACCTCGCACACATAAGGAATGTTCAAATCATGGTGAATGATCTGGTTTGCTACATACCAAGGCGCATTTGTTATCAGCCGAGAAGGATGTCTGTATAGTTCTTATGTTTGTCGGCTTTGCGCAATTCCACAGCTGCACTCCGTATGTCCAGACAGGTCTTAAAATCATAGTATAAATAAGACGTTTGTTGTCGATAGCACACTATTTCTGCGCATTGACCGAAATAGTTTTTTAATACGTACATCTAGAGTTCTTTCCTTTTCATTCGGATTTGATTTCGATATGTTAGTCGGCTATCCAAGTGTAAGGCCAGATATTGCTCTGATTGGTATTTCTGCGTTATCGATTCTTACTGGGGAGATTTAACTTTTCTGTTAGTAAACTATTTACAGATTTGTTCTCATTTATGTTTATATTCCATTTGTTAAATCAGTTTCGAGCTATTACTACTCGCTGTATTTGGATCAGTATCAGAAGAAAGAAGTGCCATGTCATCGGCAAATGTGGCTACCTAAACACTACCAGTCATAGAAAAATCGGCTGTGTAAACTAAATAGAACGTAGGTGGTCCAAGTATTGAGCCTTGAGGCATACCCGCACAGATGGATTGCAGCTCAGTGGACGCGTGATCATAGCGTACATGAAAATATATCTATCACTAATGTACGATTCTAGTAAGAGATAAAGATCTGAGGGTAGTAGGTAGTTTCAATTTATACAACAAAAGCCGACAGGGCAGACCTTATCAAGTGCCTGTTGAATATCGAGAAAGACTACATATCTTTTTAGTTTGTAGTGAATTTTCTATTATGTATATGCGACTGATCAATTGTGGAGTGTTTTTGGAAAAACCCGAACTGACGGTTAGGTATAATATTATTCGAATATACGGAAGTAACCTAGTTAAAATTAACTGTATGAGGAAGTTGATTAAAGAATTATGTATACTTTCAAGCCAGTCGGTTTTTTAAAGTCCTAATCTTATCATATACGCTCGAAGGGGAGAATATACGGGAAACGATCTCCAGAATTAATAGCGCTATTCGCTAAAATATCAAATCCGTCGTTCGTGGAAATACCGCAAAATCACTAGATATCCATAAAAACTTCAACATTCACGTTCAGTAATAATTTAGCCTTAATTTCCGAAACGAACGGGTGAGAATTACTGCCCTTAATAGCCGTAACTACACTAAGACTATTTCGGAGCAAATAACAAAATTGCCGATATAAAACAGTACTGCGCGCGCCTCGTAATGTATTTATACCGTATTGTCCCTTCTTCATCAAGTGACGATATTTCTAGAGAAGTCCGAGTTTATAGAAATATGAGTTAGTACGTTATCACGTTAGGTAGGCTGTAAGGACATACCCATTTAAAAAAAAAAAAGTGAAAAAAACGGTGAAAAAAAACGGTGAAAAAAACGGTGAAAAAAAAACGGTGAAAAAAAAACGGTGAAAAAAAAAAACGGGAAAAAAAGGTTTGTTATTATTCGATATGATAATTTCGGTGTTTGTTTTTCACGTCTTTTTTCGAATAACTTAAAGTTTGTCATTAGGAAAAAAAAAACAAAACCTTATCAGACGCATTATTCTAAATATCAGCGATGAAATTTCGAGGATTTGCCGAATATATTAAGAATTTTCTCGGATCGTTACGTACGAAACGTGCTCGTCCACCGTTTATACGGTATTAGAAAATTGTCCGTTCATCGCGAATACGGTCGACTCGATAATATTAATATTAATATTAATAATAATAATATGAAGTAATAGCGCCGGTTATTTTGATAATATAATCTGCTCTACTTCGGTTGATTCATGTTTCGTTTACGGCACATCAATTAGTAGGATTACCGCCAGAACTGCGCTAATTCTATCGTTGCGTGGTTCTTCATTCCGTCTAACCTCTTTCAAAAACGTTTCTTCCTATAGTAACTAAAACTTGACGCACCTGGGAGTTAACTAAATTAACAAGGCGTACCATTTCGGAAACATACACACACGCACATATATAGTACGCATCGGTAGGTATTTATAATTTCGGATTATAGAATTTTTTTGAACGGCTTTTCAACGTTCGAAAAGTTTCACTTTGCTCGCAACCTAGCTGATAGTTCGAAACTGTTGCCAGCTTGAAAATATTAAGTAAACTCCGATAAACTGAAGTTGAAGGAGCTATTTATCGATTACGTATATATTATGCGCACATACATACATACATATATATATATATTTATATATATATATATATATATATATGTATATATGTATATATGTATATGTAATGGAGGGAGAGAGAGGGAGATTGAGTGATGTTTATTATTTATTTATTTATTGTCAGCTGTTTGGTTCGCATTTGCTTGATGACTCTGTCGAAGTTTGTTTCAAGTGAACATCGTATTATACATACTTTTCGAAATTAGCTTTCGTATTTCACACTCTCACTGAGTTCAGAAGGGATTTTATAAAGCTATCGGCGGAAATAACGGCGCTAAAATAAATGTGAAAAACTTTGTCGAAGACAAAATACAAAAATTAATATTAACAATATTTTGTTGTTTTTTTTTGTTGTTTTTTTTTTTCTAATATTTTTGAAACCGTTTAAATTTATAAATAGTACGTGCACATTTATATAGTAACACAAAAACTCCTTCTAATTAACATTTCTCAATTTTACTATCAAGCACTTATTTTATTTTATAACCGAAAATAAAATATTTCACTTTAATTTCAAAAATCAGTTAAAATCACGCTAAAACTTTATTTTCTTGAAATTCGCAAAGCTTTTCGACAATTACGCCATTATCAAGCGATATTTAAATTTAGATAAAAATAAAGATTTGAAAAATGAAAACGCGAAATGTAAATTTAAATTTAAGATCGCAATTTTATAAATATAAAATAAAGAATAGATACTTAAAACAATCTGACAGTCTAAAAAATCGAACAAAATATAAACACAGTTTAATCACTATTAAGTTTTTTATTGCGCGAAGTTTTTCTTCGACAATTACGTCATTTTCAAGCGTACACAATAAACATTACATATGAATTATCCAAAAAATATTTTATATAACGACCACTTAAAACATATTTCGCTAAGCCAGACGTAATTTCATTGTTAGATTTATTTACAATAAATTTCATTTATAAAACGGATTTTGGAAAATAATTCTTCATCAAAATTGATGTATATCTCCAAACCGGGTTCAAACATTAAGCGTTTATCCGTCGACAGATTTACTTATATATAATGTACATCATCTTAATATAATTGTGTAATAATTTTCCTAACTTAGATATATTGAATTACAGGACGTACACGCTTGTTCACACTGACACATCATTTGCTCACATCCATTTCTAAAATTTTCACTCGCATTTCTTATTTTTAATTTTCATATTATGCAATTATTTTAATTCCTTTATATATATATATATATATATATATATATATATATATATATATATATATGTGTGTGTGTGTGTGTATGCACTAGTATTTGTAGCAGCACTTTCTAGTGTCGTTATTACCACTACTACTACTACGACTAATAATAATAATAATAATAATAATAATAATAATTATTATTATTATTATTATTATTATTGTTATTAATTGTTTGAAAAATTACTACAGTACAATTTGCCAATCCAAATGGGAAGAAGATGCTTTTAAAATAATCGCTAACTTTTTAGACAGACTTAAATGTTAAATTTTTACCGAATTTTCGTACGACCTAATTATTAACTGGACATTGGGGGGGGGGAATTTCCGAGTACTTATATCGTTGTGGCTTAAGCAAAAATGATAACTGGTACGACTTACGAAAATCCACCATCGTATAGTATGTTGTACGGTATTAGCGAGGTAGCGGAAAATATTTCTAAAGGGAAAAGCCGTAGGTAATGACTGACAGGTAGTAACAGAGGGAAGAGGTAAAAATCGTCTCGCTGAATTTTTAATAACATCGATAAGAATAATCACAAAATAAAACGACTTGCAATCGCCTACGACGTCCTTAAAATCAGACGACGATGTTAACGATGAAGAAGATATATCTTAATCCTAATTTAAGTAATCCTTCCCCGATGAAAATTCCTAAACCACGACCGATATTTGTCCACGGTGTAGAAAAAAATTTCGGAAAACCACCAAATTATAATTATTACGCTAAAGCTCACGCTGATAAGGTAGTTAAAATCAATGTATACTTTTAGGCGCGAAAATATTGTTCGTATAGGGTAGCGATCGGCTACTTGTAGAAGTGTGAAATAATCACGCGTGAGTTGTATTCTGTCGGTTTTAATTTAAAACTTAAAAACCTCATTCGCTGTTTTTTGTAAAGAACAGACGAATAATAATTGCGAACAGATTTTTAGATTTTTGATTTAACGTTTTTATACGTAATACGACTATCAGAGCCTACGAATACTAAAATGCCAAAATTGTCAGCAGTTGGGGGTCGCCAAAAAAAAATAAAAAAAAAAAAAAATATTTTACTATATCGCCAATTAGTGTAAAATGTTCGTATATCGCACGAAGAAGTTTTTTTAGTTAGAAGAAAATATCGATCAATCGATCAAATGCTAGCTGGCATAAATTAGACCGGACATAATATACTCAGCATGGAAGACGAACTAATTCTAAAAAGAATGTGTTGTACGGCGTTCTAATGGTAAACGTCCGATACGCGTGCGATTTAAAGGTATACTCTCGGGAGACCTTAAAAGATTAGATATTGAGCCAAAAAAAAGGGCAATTGGGAAAATAATGTGGTTCGAAAATTAACAAATATTAAAAAATGTAAAAATCCAACTGTCACAAGCGATATAATACAACAGACGATAAAATGTCTACTTTGTACTGTCACGACAACGCATCGCGTCGAATTACTTTCACACACACACACGCGACATAATCACTAACATCGATAACAGAGGACTCGTACGCGGACACGAGTAAGAATAGAAGAAGAATATATGTGACACTCTCACGATTAATGAATAAAGAAAGTATTAACAAACTTTGGAAGTAGAAAGATGTTTAATTATTTACCTTGCTATTTTTCTTAAAAGACATTCGATGAAAATAAAATTGAAATTGAAAACACATCGAGATGACTGCTCGATAATTCTAAAGTGGGGAAAAAAAAATTGCGTGAGCCGTAAGTAAGGCAGAAGGGCGTGGAATGTTCAAATTGTACGAGACCGCCTTGAAATAAATTTCTTTTTCGTAGGTTTTTAATTATTTTATTTTTACTAATTTCCTTTTTATTTCTTATTTTTCGGCCAATTATTTGTTTTCCTTTAAAGTTAGCTGGAATTCCACGAGCGTGAGGGACAAATATAAAGACAGAATGAACGGACAAATAGATAAGATAGATAGGGTGTAGAAGGGAATTAATAAACGTCCGGTATTAAAGCAATTACGATATATATATATATATATATATATATATATATATATATATATATATATATATATATATATATATATATATATCTTTAATTGTGATAAAAAAAAAAAATGCTTCTAAGCGACCAAGAGATACAGGAGACTAGTTGGCCTTTATCCATCAAACCGTTACTGCTGCAAAATAAAAAAATGAACAGAAAAGCAATTTAAAAAATGTCGGACAATTTAAAAACATTCCTTGTTTGTAAACTAATTAAAAATTTCGGGCAGCCGATATAAAATTAACCTGAGACCCGTCCTATCGTCGGTCCAACGCAATGCATTGTGACCCTGAATGTGTAGTTTCCGTTTCTGTTTTGTTTAATTATCTATAAGTCGATAAAGATTTTATTGCTACGGCTTTTTGTAGTGGGAAATATTACTTTTTCTTTCTTAGACTTTCGATTTAATTCGCACACAAATATATATATATATATAATACATACATATATATATATATATTTGTATGTATGTGTGTGTGTATTATACGATGGAGTATATTCGTGTGTTTTTTTTGTTTTTTTTTTTTGTTTGGACGTATTCTTCGTTATTAGAGGCTTACATTCAAATCGCTAAGCATGGACAGATATGATACAACCTGATGAATACACACATATACACACATATACACATATATATTTATTAATATATATCTATATGTATATTTATTCGTATATAAATAGAATTTTGTAGGGGACGTTGATGTCGAACACGGAAATGGGCGGTTTCCAATAACTCAATACAGGGCGGGGGGGCGGAGGTATTTTGCTATTTCTTTTACCGGCTTTTCATTACTTACTATTAAGTTGGTGTTTGTTTACTGCGTCTAATCGAACGGATAGGATAGCTAAGTTGATTAGAAAATTCTTTTCCACAGTCGAATTCCAATTGCCAGCTGAATGTAAAAGACTTATTACGTATACAACTAGAGGAAAATCCGAAAGTATTATTTAACCTAACTAAAATTAACGAGCCTGTTAATATGTAAGTCGTATATAATAGACGATATGCTTGAGATAGGGAAATGTGGAAATTATTAAAAATATTATTTGCTTTAAAGTGGAAAAAACTAACTGTGAATAAAATATAAGTTATCTCGTAAAAAAAAACAAAAAAAAAATAATTATAAAATCGTGTAAGTTGCAAATTAAGCTAATAACAATAAATAAGAATCGGATCGTACCATGTGTATCCTATTAAATATCAAAGAAATATCTGATAATAATCTGTAATAACAAAGTAGTAGACAGCAATCAGAGTAGTAGGATATCTTAGAAATTTGCCGGTTGCTAATTGTTGAAAGAAAAATAGTTTTTAACTAAAAATCATTTTAATTCGACTACCAGACCGTCGAATCGTTGAAAATAACAATAAAGTAAAATCCGATGCAATATTTACGCTCTCTCTCTTTAGCTAATCAGTTTATTGTTGAGCGTAGTTTAGCTACATTATCTGCAGCCACCCGCGTCACTAATTAAATGTTTGTTGTTGTTTTTAAATAATTATTTCGATTCTTTCTGGAATGTGGTAATTTAAAAAAAAATGACTTGAAATCATTAAAAGTCAGAATCTTGGCTAAGTCGTTATCGAGTGAATATATAAAAAAAAAATATGAATTATAAAAATATATACAAATTTATAAACGTATAAAATGCAATTAATATTAATTTACGAAAATTATAAAAGTGATAAAATAGTATTTGTAAATAAAACGATATAGTAAATGTGGTAAACGTGACAGTCGAGAATCGGCCATATAACATTTATAGACAAACAATAACGCGATAACGGAATAAACAAAATAAATAAAAACCAACCGACGATATAAAATTAAAAGCTTTGCGATGTTTCGTAAAGAACATTTTAAACGATTTTAACTCATTTTTAGATTATTATTTCGTTTTTTAAATCATCTTAATATCCTACAGTTACAGTTTATAATTTACATGAATAATAAATCGAACATTCCTAACGCACGTCTGTTTAGTAGGATTTGCTCAATAATTATTCTTTTATTTCTCGTCGGAGCTTGCAATATGCAGACGATTGACCGTCATACCGTGTGAAACGCCGACGGAATTGCAGACCGCGTTAAATCCACTACACGATATGTACCGGAATTACGGACTAGATATCAATGCGAATTTAATAGAAGTAACACGATAGTAAACGGCCTAGAAGAAAATTTTCATCTAACTAAAATCAATACAACAATGGGTTTGAACTAAGGTTTAAGTGGGTTTCTGCCACTGTGGCGTTCGTGGAAATCAGATAGCGGATGCGATTACTCGATCGGATCTAACTACGGCCATTGATGAACATATTAAACTACGATGAATACGGTTTATTAAGATCTTAAATGAAAGAATTTTACAAAAGCAAACTGCGTGTCCATAGAACAATATATATATATATATATATATATATATATATATATATATATATATATATATATATATATATAATATAAAATGTAAATGTAAAAACGCGTATATTTGACATTATATTAAAAAGTTATAATCATATTTAATATACCGGAACAAATGCCATCTGAATTTATGAAAGTATCTAATAATATACTCTGGTAAATAATAAATATACAAGATGAAAATAGTATCGATGGTCAGACAAAAAAACCATCACAAATTCAATAGGTTATTTAAAAAAATAATAAGTTTAATTATATAACGAATATGTAATATCATTTATAAGTAATGGAAACGAAAGCAAACTATAACGTTAAGAGAATAATACATTATGTTTAATGCGTCGATGCTTATATATACTTAGTATATCTAATATCTATATCGGATCGTAATTTCCTATTGCTGGAAGTAAATTATTACGGTGCACGCTACAACTGAGAAAAAAATTTTGGGATAGTTTGAGAATATAGTCTTTTTACATATGGTATCTGCAACTATGCATATATGAAATTTTAGTGTATACGGGGACATTGATGATACATCTAATTGCAGTCTATTAAAACTAGCATTTGAGACTGAAGACCAAACTGGACAAGAATATGTTAAAATCAGGACTAATGTTTGATTTGTAGATTATTAATTTATTATTAATATTTAAGCGAGATTTACGTTTGAAAATGGGATAAATTGAACAGATTGCTCTGTTTGTCTTCAATGATGCATGGTCAATATGCTTGGAAAACGTTAGTCTCTTGTCTAAAATGACACCAATATTATCTGGTCAGACCATTCTATATCAACGCCACTGATGTATGAAGTCTGGTCGGTAAAAACGATCTTCGACGAGTGAAGAAAATTGCTTTCGTTTTGAAAGGATTAAGAGCAATTTGCCATTTAGAAAAATAACACGATCAACACCGGATTTTAACCTATTGCTGATTTGGTCTAACTGCAGTACAACGCTGTGTCATCAGCGTATAAGGCAATCTCGATGTTACTTATATGCGGGAAATCATGCGTGAAAAATGTAAATAAGAATGGCCCCAGCACGCTACCTCGAGGCACGCCGGCAGAACACGATTTGCTACTTGATTTCGCATTATTTATAATGGTATAAAATGATCGATTACTTAAGTAACTCTATTAATCAGTTTAATTAGATAATTGGAAAACCCGGTAGCAATCATTTTATAAATAATACCGTCGTGCCAGGTTGTGTCGATAGCTTTTGCCGCATCAAATAACACCATCCCAGTATGTTTATTGAAGTTAAAATTATCTGCGATAGAGTCGGCAACTCTTGCTATCTGTTGTGTTGTGGAATGCTTTGGTTGAAATCCAAATTGACTACTAGGTATTATATTATTAGAATTAGCGAGGTCACATAGTCTTTTCAGAATACATTTTTCAGCGATAAGATTGCTAAGCTGATTGGACGGATATTGTCTATCCGAGAGCGATCTTTACCGTGTTTTGATACTGGAATTATTTCAGCCACTATCCAAATGAAGGGAAGTACCCAAATTTAAACATTGCATTAATCAAATTAGTTAACTGATGGCTTTTATACGTGTACGTATACGGGAAATTTTCCTAGATTCGATCGTTCGTTAAGACGTAGAATATTTTTTTGGATTTCCGCGAAATTTTTTATTTTTTATTTAGTGTTTTTGTTGTTTTCCATTACACTGAATTTTTGTGATAAGATTTTTGCCAAAAAAAAAAAAAAAAAAAAAAATCTAGAGCTTATACTTCGAATATGTAAACGAAAATACGTTAACGCGCGCATACACACACACGCATCATCTAGTACGCATTATCGAACGACGTGAGTTCCTGAAATAGTCGGTTCCGTCGCTTGCGTGACTCACGAATTTTTAAGACCTAACTAATTTACGACCTAAGACGAAAAGCAATTGCTCTTATTTATTTCGATTCGTTCCGGTTCTTACGCGTGCCTTTTTCCCCTTTTAAATCGTCTTTCGGCTTTTAAACTAGTTTCGCTTAATCTGTACGTACGTCAAAGTGAATCACAACTATCTATAGCGAAAATGGATATTACCATCGAAGAAGTACAGGAACCGTTCCATTCGTTCTTTGTATTTTATATTCCTACAATGTTTTGCGCTCGATCTGTACGTATGTGAGAGTGAAAAAGAACTACCTATACCGAAAATGGATATTACCATCGAAAAAATACAGCAACCATTCTTTGTATTTTATACTCCTTCAACGTTAAGAAACGGATTTTTTCCAGCGGCACGTAAAAGGATCACGTTCCAGTTCGTGGGTCTTTATTAAATAAAAACTAAGCCAGAATTTTAGCGTGAGATGACACTTGGTACGAATGCGTGTTAAATTGTATATATGATTCATCTTTATATATATATATATATATATATATATATATATATATATATATATGTATGTATATGCAATACTGAAATATGATATTTTCGAATAGTTGTTGTACCGGTTTAGATTTTTCAATATGTATGGATTGTTCTTCACATAAACCACGTATGGCAATAATAACATTTACGAAACGAGCAGAACCAAAAATACGATTATCCAGATATCGACAGGAAAAAGCAGTTTTTTGTTTTTGTTTTTCAGACACGCACACACATATTACATATATATATATATATATTGTTTTGTTTTATTTTGTGTCCTATTCATCGTGTTTTCGTCATCGCATTTCGTCTATTCTCTGACATTATGTTCTGCAGTTAGAACGGAGTTTTGATAGATATTTTCGATGCATTTCCTTTTCAATTATACAGGACAGTGCGTTAACCTCGTGCGACCGGTTAACAATCCATCTGACATCCACTTACCTACGTTTCTTCCACGTATATCGTTTATTATTCAAATATACGAATTCTTCGACGATGCTCGTTAATGTCTTCTTCCTTTGTACAGTTTTAATATGTCTCTCTGTGGCAGCTTATGTTTTTGTTTTTCAACATATCTACTTTCCGCCGTCTCAAAAACTTAATTTAAATACGGGCAAATCTTAATTAATATACCATTGTTTCGTTTAAATTGAGTGATAATGATGATTAGTTGTAAGTGCGCGTACACGTAGTGCGAAAATTTATTAAGTAAATATCGCGGGTCGCGGTCTTTTGCCTGATCTACGTAGTATCCGTCGCTTGTCGATAGAAGTTCAAATAAAAAGCTATATCGCTATTTTCGTTTTTGAAGCAGGAACCGATTTTCGATATTATCTTCTTGATCAAAAATCTACCAACAAAAGCGACAGTCGCCTTGGAGGTTCTGTTTAATTCACGTTTACGCCTACGCTATTATCCTGTGTCGTGGAGAGTATCGGTGTACTTTTGGCAAAAGCTGGGAAAGATTCCTCTTCCGTTCAAAATGTTAGACCTGCGAGTTTACTCAGTAATATAAGTAAGGTTTTTGAAAAAATAATACTAGTAAGATTGATGGAATTTAGTGACAGAGAATCCATCATAGCTGATTCGCAATACGGTTTTACACCAAAACTAAGTACGACAATCGAACTGGCCAGTGTTTGTGACAAAGTTACTGATAACTTTAACCAGAATAAACATTCGGGTGTTGTCTTGATGGACATAAGCGTTTGACACAACACGACATGACGAAATCATTTGTTTTTACTATTAAATCTTATCTGATGAATAGAAAATTCTACGTGAAACTGAAAAACCATAACTCTGACATATTAAAGCTGGGGTGCCTCAAGGCAGTAGGCCATTCCTTTTTATTATATATATATATATTAATAATTTACCAACAATACCGGGAGTAGATATAAATCTCTACGCTGATGACGCCTTTCTAATGGTATCTTCTTATAGAATAGACACTATAAGTAATAGATTAAAGCAATTGACGTCGTGTCTAAATTCTTTCCATAAATGGAAAAATAAAAGCTAACGATGAGAAAACCGAGTCGATACTTTTTACCAGATCTTTGTTAAGTAGTTTCGTTAAAAAATAAAAAAAAGGTTGAACTGGAAGGAACATGAGAAACATTTAGGCGTCATCGTGGACAGAAGACTCGCATTTACGAAACATATTAATGATTGTGTAAGTAGAACAATACAGAAAATGGCTTGTCTATTTCCTATATTTAATAAAAGATCCGCGCTTTCAACGTAAAACAATTTTTTATTATACAAAAAAAGGTAATTTTACCGAAATTACTTTTTGCCTTTCCAGTACGGTCTTATACTAGCAGTAGTAATATAAACTACGTGCAAACAGTCCGATTGCCTTCGAATAATTTTGAATAAACCTCGATTAACTTCAATCGAATCTCTCCATGATGCGTTAAAATTCCCTTAGGAAATGATTAAGGATAAAACGAATTTTTTTTTTTGTCGACTGTAGAAATTCCGAGACATTCCAATGGTAAATTCTATAGGGGATTTACCAAGCTTTACGACGCAGGTATAAGAGCACATAGCTAAATGACGAAGCTATTAAAACGGTCGATACACGGATTAATATTGTATAAACTTGACTGGCAATAACGATTTTACTCATTATATTTAATTTTATATATTGGTCCTCGTGCATCTCGGGGACACGATAATAATAATAATAATAATAATAATAATAATAATAAATCACCATAAGGGGCTACGAACCTCACACGTACGTGTTCAATATTTCGCAGCTTCAACTGTATCAACTATTATCTTAATATGCCTCTTTTTTCACGAAACGCGCATTTTGCTAGTCCGACGCTATAAATAATTTCAATCTTACAATAGAGATATTCCGTTATAATCCGGTCGACGTGTTTAAATCTTCGCTCGACTTTTTGCGCAGAACGGGTTCGTTTTCCTAACCAATCGTCGTTGCTTTTGTTATTTCACGCATTTATATCTCTAGCCATCTCAGATGCTTCATTTAACCGCCGTAAAATCTTTCGAAGCATATCCGCAGTTACCGCAATTAACTATACTGATCATTTAATTCGTAGGAGTTTTTTTATCACTATTCCTAGCGCCATTTTCGACCGTATTTCTTTCGTTCGAATATTTTATCGTCTTTATTATCGTTAAATATTTTTAATTACGGTTTTTTTTTTTTTTTTGTTACAACTCCGGAAATTTATGAAACGAAATTCTACGAGATTAATTATATAACGGTTTCCACTTTTTTAAAAAAAGTAATCTACTAAAGTTAGAAACGTCATGCGTGACAATATGTCTATTCATTTAGTTAAGGTGTTCTTCAATGAGGCTCAATCTTAATTGTTACATTAATTTTCCTTTTCAATCTACGTGTCTTTTAATGGTTATCCACTAATTAAGTCTGTTTTACTAGCAGATTATGGGTGTGATCTTAGACGCTGCGGATATGTTTCACTGTATGTTCTTATTACATCTTCCACAGTTTCTATTTTTAGGCCTCTAATATATATATATATATATGCCGTCACTTCTGATGTACCAAGGTGCATATTTATATTTTGATTGGAACCTTTCAATTTTAGAAATGTTTGAATTGGACGCCGTTAATTGAATATACCGTACCGAGGCTTAAAGATAGTTTTGTAAAATAGTAATTTATTTTGTAAATGGCGATTTTCTTCCAATAAATCGGTGCTATTTAATTGAATATCCAATTGCTTTCGCTTAATATTAATATGTCTTCGCCGAGTTAAGGCGCATTCGTAGGTACTTTACACAATCACAGTGGCTTGCAGTTTTTTATCCTTAGTAATGGGTTCGGCGTTATGTTCGCATTTTGTAAACGGTATATAATGTGATTTCGTTTCATTAGGACTTATCCGTGTAATTTCTTAGTCTATTTCTCATTCTTCCCTAGTAGTCGCTTCTAAAGGATTCTTGCTTATAGATTTTTTTTCTTTTTTCGCGTATCCGATCAATTTATACACCAATATTTTTCCAATAATCTATAAATTTTAATGTGTCTTCTCCGAAATCACTATAAAGTTTTGACGGATCAAATGCTCCAATTAATTTAGACTCGAATAAATGGTTCCCATCTTGCCTTTCACCACATTGACATTGATCATGCCAAACCCCATTTAAATAGATTGTATTTCGTCCACGCGGTACCACTTCGTAATCTATTTAGTGTTCTGCAGGACACGAATAATTGACAACCTGCTGGAAGTGATTCTGCTGCCTGTCAATTTGGAGTCTTTCTACGTGGTCTGTATTTTTTAGTTCCTCCACTGTTGCAAAGAAGCTGCGTCTGGATTTTAATCGGCTTTTGGCTACTCGCGTATAACAGTGTAATGGGCGGCGCTCATCATGAATTGTCTTCCATCTTTCCTTCTTCGCTGCCACGTGTCTATTTCTGGTGGTGCTATGCCAGCAAGTTCGTATAATTTTCGAATCAAGTTCGTTCTTGTCATCACTTTCATCTTTTTCACAGTGCTGCTTGAATGTCAATGATCTATCAAGTAAGAAACCTAGATATTTAGGATTATCAGTTTTAGTTTCACGCCATTTTACGCTTATGCGTTTTGCTTCCCTATTTCGAAGATGGAAAGCGCAGGTTTGAGTTTTCATTAGACTCAGTTGCAGCTGATTTTTTTCATAGTAATCATCCAATTCCACGATTATTTTATTTAATCTTCGACTCGTTCGAATGCGTTATTTTGAGCTGTTACTACTAGATAGTACAGCCGTATCATCGGCAAATGAAGTGACGATAGTGCTTTGTAGATCGGCAAGTCAGCTATAAATAGCGGATACAGTACAGAGAACACTCTCTTAGCTTGATTTAATTTCACGAAGCGACGTATGCTTCATATAGCACTCGGAAGTATCACGAAGATATGATTTTATGATAGTGTACACATGGCAGGTGTTTAATTTTTTCCACTACTAAGTATATTTTTCGGAAAAAAGGCGTTTAAAAAAAAAAACCGAATTAATAAAGACGAAGTTTCGTCACTTGGGTAGTGGACTATTGAACGGGCAAATATATTTATACTAATATCGTATAAGCGTTATTTATACAAGGGGTGCCTGCGGTTCGTGATATTTTAAATGAGAGAGGAATTTTTTAAATTATTTAGGTAATACGTTTTACTTTGCAACGTTAGCATACAGCTACGTCCGTAGGCAGAAAATTTGTGATGATAATAATAATAATAATAATAATACTGATAATAATGAAAATAAAAGAGATAATTCAAATGGATAATTTAAAAAGTTGTTCGAAGAACGGCTGTAAGATTAATTTCAGTTCTAGACTAGTCATTGCTCTAAACTCGAAATTAAAACGAATACACACTTTCACATACACCCTCACCGGGACGTGAAGTTTCTCAAAATTACGTTCACGTACGAACCGGGCGTTATTTAATTCCGGCATTTTCTCGTTCAGCTATTGTAACGACATCGTCGTTAAGGAGTTCGCATTTAACTCACTCACGTCACCTAAACGCAATTTCAATTGTCACTTGGTTGACGATGCTCCTTCTAAAAAGTCGCAAATTAATTTCGCAATAACGTCGCTATTATTAAACTCAGTGACTAGAGAAAGAAATATCGACATTTTCGAGATGCTCGCTAACCTATTTTCCAGCTGTATAATTATCATCGAGTATAAATAGTGTTTTTTTTTTTTTAAAATATTTATACACGCCATCCATGTTTACACACAGAACACACACACATATATGTATCGTCGATCAAAGTAAATTGTTCTCGAAGCAATTCGGATTTATGGACTTTTTATTAAAGCTGCAGCGCTCGTCTGAAATACTCGTCGTTTAATCCTTATTTTTCTCTTATACTTAGATATCTTTTAGTTTAGTTACATAATGTCGGTGGTACATCAGTTGTGCCTGCATGGATTCCTGGCCACTCAGGCATTATTAAACTCTTCCTTACTGAATCGACCGCCTTTTCGATCCTTTAACCCCTTTAATTCCGTAATTCGTATCGATCTACTTATTATCAAAATACTGATCTCTTAAAGAATATTACAAACGATGCGATCAGTTTCTTACGGTGTCTATAAGTTTATTATTTTTTTAATTTTTTTTTTATTCTTTTTTTATAGTGCCATGTTTAACTACCGAGGCTATTACGACACTGGTGATTTAACAGTTAGATGTAGTAACTTGCAGGAGGAAACGAACAGTATAACTGAGGGAATAGTTCAAGAACCGTTGGAGAGAAAGCAGATATATTTGGCCGCCGGTAAGGGAGGAGTGTAGGGCAGTACAGTAAAATATGGCAGATAAGAGAGGGGTTTGGGAGTAAAGTAAACGGGCGAAAAGCCGGGGGGGATTGGTACGTTGGAGAAGATGGTCATGAAAGAGTGATATGTGACCACCAAGGCGGAGCCTGCGGAGTGCTATGCAATTGAAACGGGTTAAATTAGCAGGTGGTTCACAGAATCGTACATTGGATTTGATGGCGAGAAGGAAGCTATGGTGGTATGAATTCCACTTCTGTTGCCAGTTGCGGTGGAAGAAGTATTTCAGGGCTGTGTTTAGTACAGGAGGATGGCGTTAAATTTAGCCGGCCGAATAAGAGGACAACGATACGCAGACTATACGTTTCGGCAATAATCGCTTTCCACGTTCGTTATTTAAAATTTCTTATCCATTTTGCTCGCATCCATGCGATGTCGACGCCGATCACGTTAATTTTTATGATTATATGTTAAATCATTTTAAGGTTACTACCCATGTTAGATAACGTGTAACATGTAACGAAAATTGACCGGTAAAGAAATTGACAAAATTCAACAGTAATAGACGCCAGAACGTGGTACGACGTCTCAAATTAAGTAAGCCAGCGTACGAAAGCTCGTCTGAAATAATTACCGATCAATTTGACGAAATCCAAATTTTTTTTTTTTTATAAATTGTGTCTGCTGAAAATCCTGGCAAATTCGAAATTTCGTGTATCGCACTGTTTTTTTTTTTTTTTTTTAATTAATATTTAATTATTCGAATTAATGTTTTACAGTTTGTTACATAGGTTACACTGCACCGCCCGTTTAGACTTAATACTACTCCCCCTTTACAATACTCTATAGTGTATATAACAATATAGTAACCACTATGTATACACTCGAATTTTCGATGGCTCTGCGCCAGTTCCACACTCCCAATCATCGAACATGCATATAACTCTTACATGGAGTAATATTTATGCTATAATGCGCATACATACGCATACATAAGTACATGTACGCGCTCAGGAATATAAGTCAATATATATATATATACATATATATATATATATATATATATATATACATATATATATATATATATATATATATATATATATATATATATATATATTTCGGCACTGAAAAGTTTTATCACTGTTCGCAAAGAGCTGGGAAAAAATTTAATAACCCTTTAATTTCTTTTGTACTTCATCAAAAGCAAATAATTGAAATTATCGATTCGTCTTGTATAAATTTATTTTTATTGTACAATCTTATACGGTCTGTGATAGAGGACATCATGAACAATGTCGTCATTATACGGTATTCGCTTCTTCAATCATTTTCCATCCTTTCAGCCGAACTTTATGCGATTTACCTAGCCGTGAACTTCATAATAAGCTCTAACATCCGGTAGCCTTTGGTTCTATGTTCCGACCCGTCTCTCAGTACTCAACTCTCCTTATGCGATATATTTAGCAACGATCAGCATCCTACAGACAAAAAAGCGACACGATTGTTATTAGTTAAACCGAGCTAATTAGTCACGTTCCTGCGAATTTCAGTTCATACCGGGGATTCCGGGGAATGAACTGGCCGATAGAGCAGCGCAAAAGAAGCTGCTACATTGTTGCCGATCACAAATGTCGCAGTTCCAGCTACTGATGTACGTAATTATGCCAAATCGGGACTTTTCGCTTCGTGGTGATGACAATCGACCTGCTCATTAAATAAGCTTCGCCGGATCAAGAATTTCGGTTTACCTTGAGAGACTTTCGCTTCCAAACCGCCGAGAAGACGTTTTCCTCAGCAGATTGCGGCTGGATCTTACAAAACTATACCGGATCAACATAATTCCGGCTCCTCAGTGCCCCATAGTAGCGTCACGCTTTCCGTCTCCTATATCCTCATTGACTGTCCTTTGTACTCCTCACCCGGATTGTTACTCAACCTTACCTCCTCGCTTCCTCTTTTCGTCAGAGATGAATACACCTCTCTTACTAGCCTAATCATGTTCTTACGCGTGTCCCGTTTCTACTCCTTGATTAACTTCCTCGCCATCGTGCCTTTAGCCTTAGTTACTGCGCACAGCAAGTTAATTTTAATAATAAAAAAATTTAATTTACCGACCAAATCGTGAACTAGATTATACCTTATTAGGAAAATGTGGACGAATAAACGTAAGATCGGAGACCAAGTAACACGCAACGACGAAGACAGGAAACAAGCAATCGATCACACATCCTAAAGAAGTATTGGCCATTTTTTAGCAGCTGGACGTCGATTTAGAAAAATAACTACGTAGTAAACCGCTGCTTACATTCTAAATTGTATGGATATTAATAGATAAAAAAAAAAACAAAACACAATAGTGACTCCGTTGATTCTAAGAAAACGTACCGAGTTCGTAGATAGAGAAACAATATTTTAAAAATCCAAAACAATTTGATATAGATAGTAAACTTCCTTTAAACGAACATTGACAAACACGCAATATCAAAAATTAAATTCTTAGAAGTACCAAAACCATTCATTACGATTAAGAGTAGAAAGAGGAGATGGATTATTACACTTACTAGTCAAAAACGCACTTATAATCAGGCAGAATGTAGAAGGCGGTAGATCAACGAAGGGTAAGATCGATTCGAGACTACCTATTTGATCGACATACTAGCAGATATTAGACGTTTTAAGCGATTAAAACCAAACGATTTAGTTATGTGAATAATATTTATGTCTATACAAATAATATAAATCAAATAAACTAATATTCTATACATGTTTAATTACAAATTAGTTATATATAAATATATATATATATATATATATATACATATACATATATATTGATTTTTTAAACATTAGTTTAAGATTGCAACACATTTACGTAAGTATATATATATATATATATATATATATATATATATATATATATAAAGAATTTATAAAGGGGCGAGGAATTGGTAGTTCTATTATAATATATGAACTTATACAACTTTTAATATCGGACTCCAGGCAAGATAAGCGCAACAAAGTATTGGACGGATTATATAGAGGATTATCTAATGTTGAGGAAGGACTTATGATACAAGGAATAGACAGTATTATTTGTCTTGATTGCGATATTATTTACGTGTTTAGTGAAATTAAGTCTATTGTCGAGCACCACACCGAGATAGCGAACCTTATCACACCAAACATAGCTTCCGTTTTGTTCGGGTTTGTGCTAATTATTTATTGTAATATTTAAGTAGCCGCGATATTTCATGCTGTAGTTTATTACGGATCGTGCTAGGTCTATAGGAGTAGCAGAATATCGCAGCGTCGTCCAGCAAAGAGTTCCATTTGCATGTTGGGTGGGTTCGGAAAATCGTAGAGATACAGTGTGGACAAAACCGGTTTAATTGCCTCGATCCGCGGAACAAGTTTTACGAGACAAGGACATTTAAAAAGATCTATTGCCTAAGTAACCACTAATTAAACGAATTAATTATGTTGAAAATTTCTTATCTTGTATAGAATATCCTCGTGTCAAATTGTATCGAATACGATTACTTTTGATAAGTAATCTCCCTACACGAATTATAAATATATATATATATATATATTAGATTTTATACCACGCAACGTATACTTTATGTAATTTTTATTTTATATCTTTTTCCTCGACAGCGATAATTTAATCTGTGTGTGTGTGTGTGTAATAGCGAATTTCGATTATCTCATTAACTAACCAGACGAGAGAACGTGTTATGTTTATTTATGTTGCAAAGTTAAACATAAATATATTTCACCGACGACTGTTTCTTTGAAACGACAGTTTCAAATTAATATTCTTAGAAACGGCGTTTAGTGAAATTAGGGAAGTTTGCGGATGACGTGTTACGTACGGTGTAATGCAAATGACAGTGTTAAAATGAGGGATCGAATTGTTAACGAGTCCGATGTTATTCAGGGAAAATTTACAATAGCGACGGTGCTACCGTATCCTGCTGTTTTATACGGTTTACCTTTTACCAGAATAACCTTATAAACGGTATAACACGTTTAAATGACTGTTACACATTTCTTCATCAAAATTCTGATACCATACTTTGCACAAACACACGCAACACACACATATATATATGTTATATATATATATATATATATTTATATACGTTATATGCGTAACATTTATTAAGCCTTAATAAGTGTAAAAAACATTTGAAACATAAACCGTACCGATGTAAGATCGTGTTTAAATATCGAGTAGAATACATTTCATACATAAGCACCGCCAATTTTTTAATATAATACCCTTGCACGATTTCATTGCTTAACGAATTACTCGCAACTACACATATCCGATTGTTTGATATCTCATCCGGCTTTGTTTCCCATTAACATAAAACATCCTGTTCTTCAGCAAACTTTCAATAATATTCACAAAAGAAAAATCTCTTGTAACATTGTAAATCTTTTATAACAATGATTTACTTTGTCATATGCCACTTTTAGATCTACGAACACCACCCCAGTTATCATTTTCTGTTTTCAAATCAGTTCTTCTCGATGCATTGTGTTAGGTTTACCAGTTGTGAAAACTTTCCTGGTCTAAATCCAGCATGTTGGTCGATGATTCTTTAATTTATTATTGTACCTATTCGTCCTACGGAGCAAACTGTCAACAGGTTTAAACGTATGACACAATAAGAAAACAGGGCGATAGCTTTTTGCATCATCAGGATCTTTGCCCGGTTTAAACAGCGCTACTATGTGCGTTTTCTTCCGTTTAATCGGAATTTTCACTAATAACAGCACAATAGACGCAACCGGGAAAAGAGAAACATGATTTGATTTGAAGTTGTTGTACACTATCTTTTGTCAAAAAGTTACCATCATTATGATGATACGATAGGTCCAATAGACATCGCAGTACACAAAAAACTTCGTCTACACCAATTAGTCTACTTGACATATTTGGAATAATATTCGAAAATCTATTAGAACCGATTATTTAAATCAAGAACGAGAATATCAGTCGGTCTCAGATTATCAGTTTGACTTTCGGTATAGCTATATTCGGGGTGATTTATAAATGCCATCGAGTGATGGATGCGATTGAATCTGTCCGACAACGTGGTCTATATCGTTCAGCAGTTTTCTTAGACGTGACCGGAAGCTTTCGACCGAGTCTGGCACGAATGATTAATGCTCTATGAAATATTAGAATTATATACCATCTTTTGAAATCATATCTAAGTAATCGACGGGTTTCAAGTAAAAGTAGACAGATGTCATGCATATATAGATTGTAAAAGCGTCGGTTCAAGCGTCTCGGGTTCCTTGTTTAATAATATTTATATTACGAACATTTCAATCACTATGGTTATCATTCAGGCTACGTTTGCAGATGACATTTTAATATTAGCGAGTTACACAAAGAGATACTCGAGCAACATCCAGATTTATGCAACACCAACTTAATAGCACTCAGCTCCGGGCGTTAAAAGCGGAAAATGGAAATCAGCAATCAAAAATCGATTCACGTTACATAAAATGATGTCAAAATTGTTCGCCAATTTTTTATGACGGTGTCGCACCTATACCACAAATGCGCCAAGTAAAATACTTAGAGCTCGTTTTAAGCCGGGGTTTAAAATCGAATCTCCGTGTCATTAATAGAAGGAAAAAACTTGCATTGTTGAAGGGCGAAAAATATATCCAATTCCTAGAACCTTTAAATTGAAGTGATATATATATAATACTGTTATTGCTCCTGTTTGTATGGATTAGAATTATCTACTGCTAAATCACATTTCAGCAAGATATAAGCATTTCGTTCAAAGATATTTAAGGCCAATCGTTCGCAACGTGTACCTATGGTTGCTACTATATACAAACAGTATAAGAATACGCATGAAAAATTTGGCCACAGTAGTTTCAATCCGCTGATAACACGTATGTCGACACTCAATTTGCCAGATAAGCCTGCAAGACGGCTGAAAAGAAAACAGTGTCGAGATGCCGTTTGAGGTGATTAAGATTAAATAGTGCCTAGTTTAGGCTAACACAATGACAGCAAAGCAAAAAACCTACTGCAAAGCAAAACCTACTGAACTGGAACAAGTTGCTTCAGAAAGAAGAAATTTTAATTTAATGTTTATAATCTCGCGGTCGGTACAAAAGGGCAAGAAAAAATACATCGATTTTTAAGACTTGCCGTAAGAAACTCGATGCGTTTATTTGTATAATCGGCGCGATAAAATAATATGTACTAAACGGTTATCAGTTTACCGTTCCAGCGACAGTAATAGGAAGGATTCTTTGTTCTTATCAGGTGACCGTGAGTTAGACGTGAATGCTCGCGATATAACCGTGGCAAGATGATTTGTGTTTTTTTACGAGTCATCGCAGCACCAACCTGGTATATTCGACTTCAACAGTATTTTGCTACCACTCTAGAGATTTCACTTAGATGACAGGCATGATTTGATATGTTCGCAGAGATCTTTATTTGCGAAGGATATTGACGAAGTTCAATGTATTGCAGATGTTTCAGAATGGTTAGATATCAAAGTTCGGATTTAAATTGCAGTTTAGATTCGAACCGCCGCCTCTTTAGCAATAGAATACTACTTGACTTCAAGGCAACAACTCGAGCAGCGTACTATTGAGAATCCGCGAAGATGACTAGTAGTATGTTATTTATATGTTCCGGTCGGCTACTGAATTGCCAATTTAATTGCATATAACTATGAACAGCGGTGAATAATTGACTTCATAGATGCCGTTGTACATCCTATTTCAAAGGGTGATTTAGAGGCATGTCTAAAGAGCATCGCACGTCTAACTGAAATATATACGCGCTGGATCCTTGCGATTTTAATAGAGAGAACAATTTATTTTCAGCAGCGCAACTTGCTTTCCACTGTGATAAAGTAGCTGCGTAGTTTTTTCGAAAAGTCAATCAGTATTGACTTTAAGCAAATCGAGTAGATGAGATTTGTATCTGTGAAAAATTTACAAAAACCGGAATTGAAAGATAAGGAATCGAAGTGAGATGAACAATGGGTATAATTCGGATTCGTCGAAATAAGCGAGGCATCTTGCTCAGGCATAGCGAAACGAACTATGCTGAACTAGCTGGCCACACTGTATTACGATAAAATTAGTAGGCCGGTTTACTTTTGCCGGTCCGTTACTGAAATTATCTCTTTATTTTTATTTTTTTGAAGGGAAAATCTTTCGAAATAATGGACATACTTAGATTTTAATATTTTAGTTTAATATATTTTTTTTTTTCGTTTAATAGATGTAACGAGTATCTGAGAATTTTGTAACTGATTGATTCGGAATTAACACGTGACGGAAAATGTGGATATATAAACGTGTTACACTCGTATATTCAAATTTAATCCAGTTATTATCTTTTTAAAAATACGTACAAAATCGTATAAAAATAGAAATAGTTTTTTTTTTTTTTTTTTTTTTTGCGGTATTTTAGAATTAATAAATACCATCTTATTATATTATCAATTATTATATATAACACGTCGAACTAATAATATTGTATATAGTCAGTCGCATTTTTTATAGAGACTAATAACCAGTAGTAACCATTGTTATTTCATTAACGTTTTGTCGAAACAACGTGAAACCATAAAAGCTATAACAGTTTTCGCTATTTATAATTATTTGAAGTTGTACCTACTATATATATATATATATATATATATATATATACTTGTCGATTGAACATTCATCAAACAGAAATAAGAAGTCAAGCTTACGGGGTACATCAGTCTGTAATTTGATTTCATCTCAACATGGCTTATAGTCGGTATTGACTCGGGTCACCGTCTCGATGTTGTAGCCGTCTTGAAAGTTCCAGAACATATACTTAAAGTAGTACAATTTTTTTTTTTTTTTTTTTCTGAAGACCGCGATATATTCCTCTGATAGATCAAACAATCGGATGGAAAAATGACGCATTATTCACAGTAAAAAGCGAATGTAGATTGTAGTTCTGTATTTTTTTTATTTTATTTTATTGTGTCGCCCCGTTAGAAAACAGTCGCAATTAGTTATTTTTCATCGGAACGATTTATTACACGTCGTATTTTTGTTACAATATGCCGATTAAAATCGAAGAAAAAATTACCGTCGTTACAAAAAATAAATATGTCGGTGTACGCGACTTTAAATTTCGTTTCACAATTATACCATAGAAAAATGACGCGTATTCGCAAAAGACGGTAATTTGTGGGCGGATATAAAGCGATACTCGAGTTCTTGTTTAGGTTACTCGATTAAAGCGTTTATAGGAATCTTATCGATTATTCATAAAATTTGTACCCATAATTTAATTTAAATTTACTTCCGTATTATTAGCGAGAGAAAAATTTGTAAATTCCTCTCGCTGTAGAATTATTAATTTTGCCTGTTTTCCTATTATTGACACAAATCAAGGCGAAAACGCGCGAATTATACCGACTGATCGGTAGAAATTCCGCATTAGATCTATCGCGTAAGCGGCTAACAGGTTATAATGTCACTTTGCACGTATAGTCTTCAACTATGGGGATGTGCTAATCGCAACAAGATTCAGGCTGAGAATGTCATCCAGCGTGCATTTTTTTTTTTCACCCTTTAGGCCGGTTTAAGTGGATTTATATATATATATATATATATATATTATCAGCCTTAATAAAATTATATGCGCGCATACAAGGAAGTAGGATCCGCAATAAGCTTTTCAAGTTGTATCGGGAGCGTATTCGTTGCCGATAAAAGTTCAGACGTAAAACTATCTCTCTATTTTTGTATTTTGTGCAGGACCAGATCCGATGTCGGATCTTCCATATTACACATCTCACAAACTCTAATAATTTGCCAAGATGACTAGGTAAACAGTTAAGTCTAACGAACACAGAGACGAAAAATCTTTATGGAGCATGTTTAAACCGCGGCTCTTTTGAATAGTGGTATATTTTTTATAAACAAGCTTTGAAATTCGAAGTACGATTGAAAAGAATGGTACAGTTCCTTAAACTTCGATATTAACTGTCCCCCCCCATTGTAGTTGCTTTCAATAGCATCTGCATGCGCTATCTCATTTCCACGGACGCCACCAGTAGGCAGAGGGACACCCACTTAAACTTCAGTTCCGAGCTTGTGAAGTTGCCAAACTTATTGTCGTATATATATAGCTCTAGTATACGCATTGAAAATTCCGAGAATTTAGACGGTTGTAAAAGAACACTCGCGAAGTCGGTATTAGGATTTGTTTTTTCTTATATAATCGAATAAAAGAAACAACCTCGTATATGGCATTTTCGTAAAAAAGTGACGAGCTTGCATATGCGGAAATAGACATGTTTCTTCTACTTTAGTCAAAAAAGGTTGTCGTATATTTCCTTTTAGAATGTTCGATAGAGTCATCTAATTTCCTACTACTTTTCCAATACCGACTAGAAAATGGAAAATTATGAACGCTATTTGATAGACTTTTCGTTGTATCGAAAAAGCTAATACCTCTTAAACTGCAGTATTTGGAAGTCTTATAGAAGGGATCTAAAGACGTCTATACTAAAAACTTATCTCGTGTAGTTTTGGTTACAACTATGAACGAGTATAGATAAAGTTTTACCGAGCCAATATTTATTATCGCGAGCCTTGTACGCATACGGGTAAGTTGTTTGTCGGTTATGTAAAACTGCCGACTATAATGTAAAATTTGTCGGATATATGCGTGCTCTGACGTAGTAATGATGACATTCACCACGATCTTCGGACAACGTTCATCGACGATGTCATATCGAAGATTTCGCCAACTAAGCACTCGATAATGGTACAACTTCTCTAGATACTAAATCAGATATTAGAGACGCCTTAAACGTAATAAACCGCGACATTTTAATCTTATAAATCGATAATTAGATTTAAGTTTAACCATCCGGTTAATTTCTTCATATCACGTGAATACGTATACTGTGTTAGTAAGCGTTTTTTTAATGCAGTTACTTATTTAACGTAAAAAAAGTAACCTATAACCTTTTCTATTATCGGTACGGTATTTGAAATCTAAAACAACTTTTTACAAGGGATAAATAAGGCACGTCTGATTTCCCTTTCGGTATTTAATATTAAAGTAGTTGAGACAATTCTTTTTTAAGTAACGCTTGCGATTTTAAATTTAAAATAAAAAAAAAATATCCGATGCAGAAATTTCAACGGCTGAGAGAAAAGCAATTAACTCTTCTTCACTAACCGATAATCCTGTCATTCACCCCCCCTTACGACGTAATCGACAATAATCACTCCGAAATCGTATTAGGGTCGTCGGTTTTGAGGTTGACGTCTTCCTGGACAATTTTTATTATTATTTTTTTTTTTTTTATTTTATACCGCAACAAGGGCCAGACGTACGGAGAACATTAGATAATAAGGCACGTTTCGATCAGTTATGAGTCTGCACCAGATGTCAATTCGGGCACGTGAAATAATTATATTTAACTTTTTATACAAGAGCCGACGTTCTAAACTAAATGATTCAGAACGAAATAATAATAACAGTAATAATAATCACGATGATAATAATAGACGATATCAACAACATGCGGACAAGGGAGTCGGGTGTTAACATCGCGACGGATAGACTGTGATGAAGCAGATAGGTTGGTTTCAAAGCGTTTCAAAACCAGACATTTCTCGCTTTATGATATTTCTAAAGAAAGCTTTCTTCAACCGTAGCGCAAAGTCCGTTCGACTGTACCGAAGGTACGGATTTCGCAAGTCGATGACAAATTATTGTCGTATATTTCGCGAAAGTTGAACTTTCTTCTAGTAAGAAACAGCGTAAAAAAAAACGCGCACAAATTTATTCGATCAATAAGCAAACCACTTCACCGTATATTCTGTTATACACATATATATATATATATATATATATATACATATATATATATATATATATATATATATATATATGTATTTATTTATTCACTTATATATAAAAAAAAAATAAACATGGAGTGGCCTGCGAAACTAGCTGAAAAAAATCTGATAGTGAATGTAGAATAACATTAAAAATAATAATAATACGGATTTAAAAGATACGTCGATGATATCTTAATAATATTGCATAGTAATAATATTTTGAACAATTTTTATCTGTAAATAACTTTAATAAAAAAAACACAAAAAACTTCACGTTAGAAATGGAAGGAAAATTAATAAGTTTTCTAGATTTAAAAATAATTATTATTAACCGAAAAATTGATTATATTTTCGCCTAAAAATGCATAAATTAACCAGTTATAGAGAAGTCTTTTCGATGGAATTAATTTTAACAACAGATGATGAAATGATAAATGGAGAAAAAAAAACACGATATAACAAATAATAATAAATATAAACGCCGCTATAGTTGATAAAAAAAAAATGGAAAAAATTTAACGACGAATAAAAATACGGTAAAATATATATAAATAATTATATTTAGGTTAGATGAATTATGTAGCGAGTCGTACGTGTGAATAATAAAAATAGTATTCGACGAATGTCATATTTAGCGATAAGAAATAATTCAAATCGAAATTAGTAAAATTCAAATCGAAGATAAGAAAATATTAAACAATTCGCGAATATATAAAGTAAATTATAATTTCAGAAAAAGAACTAGGAGATACACGGACGATTCGCAATAAGAGATAAAGAACATTTAAATTAGAACGAAAACAAGGATGAAAAATCGTTATTCGGAAAACGCTGTAAAAAAAAAAATTAAAACGCAAAATAAATAATATTTAAAATTTTACACGCGGAGAAACGTTCAAAAATAAAATAAAATAAAACTTTTAGATGGAAATAATGAAATAATAAAAGAGATAAAACTAATTTATTAAATTCGACGATACGCCCGAAGAAGTAGTTCTAAGAAGTATACTGTAAAGTTGATTTTTATATCGGACGACTATTTTAAAATTATTCGCGGCAGTACACGGCATGTCAAGAAAATCATTCGCGTTTTTAAAAATTATTCCCACCATTTGGACATAATGCAATCGAGGAACAGTTTCCTCGAGTCAACTGCAAAGCTACTCACCCCAAATCAGAAATTACGAAGCCGCACCAAACAATTCAGCCAAAAGTTACAGCAAGTTGAGCCACCTGGTCGTAAAAGTTATCATCGAAAAAAGTCTGGCGATCACAGTCAACCTGCTCCGATGTTCAACAGTGGATCTTGATCTAACTGCCTACATAACGGAACTTAGTATCCGTACTCGCTATTGTACTGTTTATGTATAAAGGTTGTTTTTATTTATTTTCATTTTATTTTCTATCGCGTTTTTGTTTATATATAACTTTCGTATTACCGATTGGGTTTTTTTTTTTTCTTTATATAGCCTTCCACAAGGGGGGGGGGTTTATCCGTTTCAAATTGTAAAAGATTAAATAGAACTTATATAGACAAATAATATAAATGTGCGCATTACGAATAGCAAGTTATAGGAAGAGAAAAAGGATATGATTGTATAATGGCGTTACGCGAAAAGACGTAATAGGAACATTCAAAAAATACGTAATTCGCCTCGGCAATAAGGTCGGCATGTGCAGGTGCGAGCAATACGGAGAGGATAGTCAATAATGAAGAAGTGAGAGGATTTTTTCCGAATCGTAGTCTGCATATGGCGCAATGGCATCTGTATATTGTGTAACACCGAAGGTCAGCGTGAAAGATGAAGCAATTTATAATGCGAGACATTATAATATTCCAGTCTTGCTTGCGGGCAGTTTTAACAATGGAAAGATTATCCGCGCGCAGTGAATAAACGATGACCAAGAAGGGAAGTCAGCGTGAAAATTTCGGCCGATATTCCAGAGTGGCCGGGAATCCATAGAAACTTAATGGAAACACCAACATCCTGAAGAAGAGCGACATGATTGCGAATTTTCAGAATTATAGGAAAAGAATGAGAATTGTAGTGCGAACATTTTTTAAGGTAGAGAGAGACAACTTCGGGAGTCTGAAAAGATTATATTTTTTTTTAGATAATTGGTTTTATCGATTGCGTTGTTTACCCCGCATTCGCTATCGGATTATTTATTATTATTTAATTAAAAAACAAAAAAAAAAAAAAAAAAAAAAACGTTTATCGCTTTAGTAATTTCCGAAAATATTAACTTAAATATATATATATATATATATATATATATATATATATATATATATATATATATATATATATATATATATATATAGGTATATTCTTTTTTGGTGTTAAAACTGCCCACGAGAAATGCCGGAAAGTGATCTGGAATAAATGCCTCACATTATAAATATCTTCCACGCTTACACCGGATTCGTATCATTTATATTTTTCCTATTCGCCCGATTAAACCGTCGAAGATTTTTCAATAAAGATGAAAATTTTAGCGATTTTAACTTTCGTTTTTTTTCTAAATAGACGTGCAGATAGATGCGAATATACGAACACCGAATCGCCAATACGATCGTCGGTTACGAAATTATAATTTCAGATTTATCGCTGTCGGATTATAAATCAAATAAATCGTTTCGTTTTCCTAAACGGAAACGTGATTTTATCGAGTAAACAAGCGGAAGTAATAAAATGAAATATAGTCAAGCGACCGTTAATTTTAATTTCACCGAGACACGATGATGTGTAATTTTTGGAAAATTATGTAAATCAATCATTGGAAATAATTCTACCGGACTATAATAATAGTATGTAGAACTTTTATCGTCGGAAGAAGGTCAAATATTCCGGAATAAATATCGAAAGCCAGTTATAGGATTATTTCGAAGTTATAAACTACAAAACAAAACGTAGGATCTGAATATTTTATTTATATATATATATATATATATATATATATATATATATATATATATATATATATATATATACCGCTCGACTGTCAAATTCGACGACGGCATCCCACACTTATAACATCGTATACGCTAACGTCTGCTTTGCATATATATATAGTGCCTTGAATGCCAGTGGCCCATTTTAAAAATAAACGAATAAGTGGCTAGTCTCACGACGTTCGGTAACGAGAACAATAGGACGGCAATAATGACGATATGTATACAGGGAATCCCGATATTACCCTTATTATTATTATTATTAATATTATTATTATTATTATGTTATAATTGTCATCGTCATTATCGAAGTTTATGGCTATTATTATCGTTGTTAGGTATAAACGCCGTTAGTACTGGCCCGATCTCTATTATCCTTTGTTTTCAATTATGTCGCATCAGGACGAAGTTGTGAACCGGTACAACTAGTCGACTATACTTTTAACTATATCGCCTTTAATAAAGAGTATTTTTATTTTATTTCTTTTTATTCGATGTATATCAACGAGCAAAAGCATTTATTCTTTTTCTCGTTGTACCGTATCTTCAATATGTGTTGGTGATTATCCGTTTTTGGCTTTCTGTCAGATAGTGTCCGCAATACGACTTCTCTGATGCGACCTGTCCATACCTCCATACCTTCCTGTTTTTAAAGCAGGTTTTCCTAGCACGATCACTAATATATATATATATATATATTATATATTATACTATAAAGGACGTCCTAGAAAATGTTGTATTTGTGGCAATGAAATTTCGCAAAAAAACCTGTTAGATATTATCGATCTAACGGCGGTTTCCACGTCGCTAAAATAAGGAAATCTACGATTGGCCGATTCAGATTATCGTATCCTGTTCTAGGAAGGAAATTCGTTTTAAATCCATATTTAAAAAAAAAAAAATTAACCCGTGTGTCCGCAGTTTTGTTCACACTCCCTGACGATCCGACAAGACGATTAAAAAAGAGGAGATGGTGCAGAGGTGCCGTTCGGAATAAGTTGAAAAAGAAATATTTCAAATCACGAGGATTAAACAATTCGGAATAGCGATTAAAAGTCGACGAATAAACTTACGAATGTCTATAGTAATTAAAATAATAATAGTTCAGAGCTACAACTTTAATGATATATTATCGCTGAGAATCTAGTTGTCTCACTGGAGACGTCGGATTAATTTTATTCATCACCATTATTTATGGTGTTTTGGCGCCGGTACAATGAGGGTGAAAAACAAATAACATTCAAGTTCTAGGATTGTGTCTTATTTTAGAGAAATTCCATCTACCCGTCTATTACATTGTTAACTGCGATAATTTCTATCGAACACACGCTTGAACATTTTTCTCTTCTTCTATAGTCAGCGTTATTACAATTCGCCAGCGTTATTAATCAACGCTAATTGTTTAATTTATTAACGTATACGATAATATATGTCTGCGTATATATCTTTCTTGTTATTATGTATCACGAGTCTTTTTGTTTTTCGTACGTTGCTCCCGTTAGTAATTTACCGAACTCGCGTGTCTTTATATATACAGGTTTTTGACGATGCACGCGTTAGTTTTATTGCATTTATAACGTTGATTGTATAAAAATATCGGCGTTACGCCTAGATGGGATTTTCAAGTGTGTATGCGAATATGTGTGCGCGTGTGTTTGTGACGCGCAATTTAAAAAAATGTTGCATTTTATAGTCGGTTTATTTCTAAATTACTTATCTCATCGCTATACTGTTACTATTATTTCGTAACATGTAACGTTGGAAATGTTTTGATAATGTGAAACAAAAATTTAATTCGATTCGACGATTACAGTAACGGTTCGTAAGTTTTCGAACTGGCTGAAAGTTTTTATCTGGAATTGAAAAAATTTCTAATTTGAAATAGGAAACATGTAGCTAGGTTTTACCGTTTTTAAAAAAAGAAAAATGTAACATTCTGAAAAAAAAAAACGAACTTCTAAACTTTCGCAACAAAAGCAAATTTTAGCGCAAATAACATTTTAGAGGAAAAAAAGGTTTTCGGAACGCGTAGTAATTTTAAAAAGACAAGCATGCCGCCTGTCGCCTATACTGTTTAATGTTTATTACATTGTAAATAATACAAGTACATGGGAAGGTGGAAATAGGAGGAAAAAAAATATTCAATTTCAGATTTGCCGATGACCTATAACTCTGATTGCAAATTCGGAAGATGAAATAAACCGACTACTAAATAAAATCGAAGCTGTTAGTAATGAGTTGGTATTTGAATAGATCAAAATGCTTAGTAATCAATAGAGATGAAGCAACTATAAGAAAATTAAAGATATTCCCGTACGCGAAGAAATAATATATTTGGCAGCCGGCATAACGAATCAAGGTTAGGTTAGAACAAAGAAATAAAAAGGATAGATTTGGCAAGCGGAGAATGAGGTAAATTATCAAAGATTTGAACATTACGAAATATACAAAAACAAACTTGTTAAAAACCCCGGTGTTTTCGATCCTGGCATATACGGATCGGAAACACGGATTATAAATTTGCTATCGACAACGAAACTGAAAGACTTTGAAATGAAGCGCTGTCGAAAAATTTTGCGAATACCACGGACAGAACCGACAAGTCTGTTCTAGAAGAACTACACGTTGGGGAAAGCGAGCGGCTTGTACAATTCGTCGAATATCATTCTTTTTGGTCGTATAATTCGGACCCAATAAGATGGAAAACCAAATGATTCGGGATAAAGTAAGCCATAGAAAACAAGGCAGACCGGCAAATCGATATTTAGATCAAATAACAAAACTAACCGGTCTGCACATGCGTCAGCAACGATGCGAGTAGTAGAGTATCGATGGCGTTGGTGTTCAGTTGCGAAAACATCAGGTCTTTCTCGATTACGATGTAGAAGAAGAAGCAATTTTAAAGCTGTTACTTCGAGTAACGTTAACATTTCTTCGTATGCGACGTCTTTAAGTAGATTTTTATCATGTTTACGGACCGGCCGATTCTATTCGATCACGTATAAACCACAATTAAACCTCCGATCGAGGATGGTAGGGAGATGCTACCAAGCGCCGGTTAAACGATAATTACAAGTCAGCATTTCTTCACACCGTTATTTTTCAGATAATCATAATAAACATAATAATAATAATACATCTTATCATAATCATATTGCGATAATAATAATAATCACGAAGTCACGATCGATTATTTGCAGAGGAGCGGCGGGGAAACTAAGTTTTACGCTTGAAACGTCGTGAAAACGTCGATGAAACGTTTGTTAATAAGATTTCACCTATATATATATATATATATAAACATATATATCGCGTTGAAAATACGTCGTTAGTCGTCGCAATCACGTCAACATCACGTCGGAATCGCGTCAAGGTCACGTCAGAAGAACAAGAACACCGTATTTACGTCGGAAAAACACGGACATCGCGAAAACGTTACAATCGCGTCGAGATCGCATCAGCCGATAAATTCTCGGAAACGAGGACAACGAAATAATGATAATAATAATAATAATAATAATAACAATTCGAACGCCATAAGAACGCTGTACTTACGTCGCGAAAACGTCATTCGGACGTCGCGAACACGTCACGATCGCGTCAGCCGATAATTTTTCGGAAACGAGGACAACGAAATAATGATAATAATAATAATAATAATAAACTATGATGAGTATTAATAATAATAAATCGCGATTGACTATTACGAAGGAAGAGATGGGGGTCAAAGGGGTTAATGAACACATCGTGGACAGAACGAAAATGAAGGGTGACCCGAAGAAGACCTCTGAATAGGTGACCCAAAAAGACAGACAGTTTTACACGTAATCAAAGCGAGTAATGACGCACGACGCAGAACCCTCACATATATATCACTACTATTAATGGTACGTTTTAAGTAAAAAGTTGCGCGTCTTGAGCGAGTAAATGCGGTATTTGTACCATTTTTCGAAATATGAAATTCGACACTCGTATCGGAAGTACGTTGGAGATTGTTCTCGACGTTTGTTCCATGTTATACGCGAACAAAAAAAAAAAAAACCCTTACCGAAAGTCAACTAATAAAAATGTACTTCTCTTTATCAGTTGGAACTGAGTTATACACACACACTTAATCGATTACACGAAGGAAAATTGACGAAAATAGGTATTTTCGCGAGTTTCTTTTTATTATCCATTAAATATCGCCACCCGCTCGTCAAGACGTCGTAAGTTTCAGAAATTTTACGTTTTCAACGTTAAAACGACGTTTCGTTCGGAAATTTCGATAATTTTTCGTCATTTTGCAATTGAAAATAATAAAATCTCTAGAATATTAATTCATTATGAAAATTCGTTACGCGCAATAGTTGACTTTCCGCGTTTTCACGGTGATTCGTATGGTCCGACTCGACAGTTAAAATTTCATTTTGTTCAATTTCATTGGCAATTTCAATCGGCAAATATTCGACGTACAATAAGTTCGATTTTTTCTTTCTGGATTTTTTTTATTATTATTATTTTTTTGTTTCTCTTTCTCACTTCGTTCGATCTAAAATTCGTGTAGTACTATCGCAGTCTGTTTATCCATACACGTAGCGAAGGTTGTACGGACTGCGATAAAACATTCCGATTATTTTCGACGATTTCATCGAACTTTCTCGTACAGAATTTATAACCTTCACACTTACCCGCGTTGCGATATTAACTTTTTCGAGCACACTATTCGATTATTGTTTTTTGTTTTTTTGTCTTTTCTTTATATATATATATACATACATATATATATATATATATATATATATATATATATATATATATATATATATATATATATATATATAGAAAGCTTAATTATTTTTTCATTCAAACGTTTCAAATCTATGGCGCTAGTTTAAGTTCGAAAAATAATAGACGAAAGTGTAAATTTTAAGAGCAAAAAAATCGATCGCATTTCAAAATTTTAAATTTTCTTCCAAACTTAATCTTCCGGCTAGATGCGATGGCCGTAACATATTAAATTGCCTAATCGAGCTTTAACGTGAAGATTATATCTGTAAACGAGCGCTAATTATTATTAACTTTAATTTAAATAAATATGCAGGACTATTATTATTTGATTCGGAAAAAGCTTCTGATTCGGCCTGGCACGATGGAATTATTTATAAATTATCACAATAATCCGTTGATTTTGATAAAATTCATTAAGTCTCATATTTAAGTAATCGAAAATTTTACGTAACTCACCTCACTCATAATTCCTCTATCAGAATGTACACCTCCGGGGTTCTAGCGTTTTAGGGCCCTACCTCTTTTTAATTCTAATCGATGACCTACCTAAATTATCATTAATTAATACTGCACTGCGGATCATCTAGCACTTTATTGTTCTTCTTATAGACCCCCGAGTCCATTAATCTACAAAAAGCTGCGTCCTCAATTTTTAAGTATTATAAACGCTGCAGACTAAACACTGATAAAACAGAAGCCGTAATATTTACCGAGAGACATATGGCTCACTACCTGCCGAAATTATTATCAATGGTAATTCCTTGGAAGAGGAAGAAGTTATCTAGGAGTCATTATGGATCGCCGTTTAACGTTTAATAACCATATTAATTACATAATTGACAAAACTCATAAAGTTATTGATTTCTCCCATATTTTACCGTCGGTCACACCTTACTACCCTAAACAAAAAACTGATATATACATCCATTATTCGTCCAAGATTTATTTATGCCTGTCCTGTTTGGTTTTCAGTTTCAAATAGTACTATCAAAACATTACAGTTGGTTCGAAATATCTGCTGCAGATTTTCCTTAAACGCCACTAGATACCGCAGAATTAAAGACGTGCATTATAGATTGCACCTCCCTTATACATTTCGAATTATATCTGTAATATTTCGGCAAAATTTTCCGCAAACTGTCAGGCGCATACTAACAAACTGATCACAGTGGTGGGAGACTATGGCGCACTCGTTATAAACATCGTCGTATTAAAGATAGATTACTCTTAAAAAATTGTTTTTTTTTTTTTTGTTTTTTTTTGTTGTTTTTTTTAGTTTAAGAAGTGCAATGTTTATACTTGTAACTTTATTTTTTTTAAGTACATTCTCTCTTCATCTTTTGTCTGTTCCGACTGTTTCTTCGTGTTCCTTGTTCTGTATTAGTCATTATTATTTTTATTATATATATATATATATATATATATATATATATATATATATGTATACTTGTTGAGTGTGTACGTATAAATATATAATAAGCCATTTTAAAACAGAATCTTCTTCCGCGAAATTAGTAGCGTAATTAAAAAATGAAAAAGCTGCTTTTCGATTTTTGTTACGATTCCCCTGTATTATTAACATCCTGTGAGCGCTTTCTTTCAAGCTAAATTTCGGGTTTGCCATTGACGATAACAAAAACGTGTTTCGATATTTAAGCAGGTTAAACGGGTGCGCGGCGGTAAGTGGTTGAAAAGCGTTGGTGCATGTTGGCGCGGTCTTAGATTTATTGCTTCTAGCATAAAAGCTGCTGAAAAACGGAGCGTAAGCTTTAAACAAATTGAGATCATTCTATTTCAAAACCCCGGACATCTGACGTTTTAACAATGTGTCATAATATATATATATATATATATATATATATATATATATATATATATATATATATATATATATTATATAGGAAAATATAAAGACTTGAACTCTATACTGGTCGTGCTAATGAAATGTAATTATTTATAAAGATCTGCTTTTGACGCCGTAGCGTGGTTCTTTATAATGGTGAACGATTCATTCGTGTGTCAGTCGAAATAGCCGCTTTTTACCGAACGAATTAAAATCGGGTTAGCTTTTATTCGAGTCCGTTAAATTTTTTTTTTTGTTTTTCGGTAAAACGAAAATATTCTTCGGAAAATAGAACGAGAATAAGCTCGTTTCTTGTGTTCAATTAGTTTTAATTAGTGATGTGTTGCTATATAGCAGTCTGCTATTTAATAGCAGTTGTTCAAGAATAGCAGAAAGCAACTGCTATCGATTTGAAAAAATAACAGGTAAGAAAAAGTAGTCTGCTATCGTTTACGAATGCGCATGCGCATATCGTACTATATGTCGATCGGGAAACAGTACTCGACAACTGCGATTTTAGGTTGAATAACAGCGTAAAGTAGTAATAAGAAATAGCGTAATAGCAATAGCAGTTGTACAAATAGCAATAACAGTGTAGTCTGTTGCAAGCTACACCACTGCTATCGAGAAGTTTCTGTTATTGCTAAGTTCACTGCTATTATTTTCTTGACTGTTATTGCTATTTTCTCAACTGTTATTGCTATTTTCTCAACTGCTATCGCTTTCGCTACAATTTTCACACAGTCGGAACTGTTCCGCTAGAGATTAACTGTGAAATGCGTGCATCATGAATTTTTAAATTTTTATGTACATGTGTGTGTGTTTAATTTATTCGTTTTGTTTTTACCTGAAATTTTTCTCAATAGGTTATAAAATAAATTTATTTAACATTGAAAGATACCAAAAACATATAAGATATTTTGAAATATAATCAGAATTTATATATACATTTGCTCAAATATCATTCGTTTCACTTAACGATTATTGAACTATTGGCTTTGATTCGAAAATATCAATTTTTAATAATTTTCTTTATGTAAATTAATTTAATTAAGTTTAACAGTTTTTTAATTTAAAATGAAAAAAAAATATTCTTTGTAGTGAATTATATATATTTCGTTTTGTTTTTAATAACAAAGGTGAATTATATTGTTTAGAGTTATGTCGTGATGATAATATAAATATAAAGTGTACATTTTGAAAACATAAAAATACAATTACTAAACTCTACGATAAAAATAAAATAACAAGTTATATAGATACAATTGTTTGCAAAGTTAATAATGAAATGTATCAAAATTTTTCAATATTAATTATTTTCACTGTTAGTAATCTAATTATCATTATTATATCAGATGAACATAATTAGCTGTACGTTCTTGCTAGATTCTGTCGATCAGACCTACTATTTGAAAATATCAAATTTAAAAAATAGCAATTCTACACGTCACTAGTATGTTAAACATTGCTAATTTTCATTAGAATGTTTATCGAACTTGATTTGCTCTAATCCTAAAATCATTAAAATTGTGATAATTTTCTTCATACAAATTTCTACCATGAAGTTGAATAATTTTTTAATTCAAGAACATTATATCAGGCCGCGAGAACTTTAAAAAGAGTAATATATTGAATAACTTTGAATTTAATATAAACTAAAAAATTAAAAATCACTAATTTTAATTTTATGAAGACATAAATTGACAAATACATCTTAGAGATCTTTAATTGATTAATATTTATAAACATTAAGTCTGTTGTAAGTTTACGTTTTACAATTACAATTAATGTTTTTTATTAAGAATTATGCATTATCTAGAAAACACGTGTCTTAACGCACTTTTGTATACACACGTCGCCTTTTATATATATATAAATAAATAAATAAATAAATAAATATATATATATATATCTTTAATCCATCATACAAATTTTAAAAAAATTAGTTTGTTAAAATTTAACACAACTTAATTACTATACTATTCTTATTATTAATAACCTAATTATTATCATTATTATTAATAAACATAATTTGTTGCACATTTTTACTACATATTCTATTACGTCGGTCAGAAATAATTTGACCACTTTTAGAAAACATCCGTTCACAGGGAACGGATGTTGCAACAGTACCAAATTTCAATTTAACCAATTCACTTAAATGTGGAAAATTATATGAATGTTCTTTCCACCACTTCAAGGGGTCCATTGTACGATTCAAAAGCGGTTCCTCCAGATATCGTTGCACTTCAATTATTGCTCGTGACATTTTTGTTCCTGTCGTACCAATATTCTTTGCTTTCTTTTCAAAAGAAGTCCAGAAAGACTTATGAGCTCCTAAATCTTTTTCTTTTGGAAAATCTTGAGTTGTCGTTTCAGAAGATGTTTCATTTTTTGCAATTAAACTTGATAATGCACTTGTTACTAATGATTTTGATCGTTCAGCAACTGTTTCAGTTGTAAATCCAACATTTTTGTAACGGGGGTCCAAAAAAGTGCTAATTAGTAAGGTCGAACTTCTTTCTAAATGTTCAAATCGTGTTTCGATTCCTGTTATAATTTTTTCTAGGACATTTTTGCCCAATATGCATTCATTGCTTTTTTTAAAATCTTTATATAAATCGCGAAGACCTGTGGTAATTATAATAACTGAAGAAAGTGTGACTTCTTTTTCGCGACTCATAAACGCAGTAGTTGTCTCCATAGGACCTAACAATTTTACAATATGACCTATTAACTCGAACTCTTGATTTGACAATATTGGCCACTCTTCTATACCTAGTGCAGCTAATGCTGCTCGTACTTCCTCTTTTAATTCCATAATTCTTTCCAACATATAAAAAACTGAATTCCATCTAGTTGCAACTGATTGAATTAATTTCTTAACTTCTTTGCCATTTTGTTGCTGATAAAAGTATAATTTATTTTGGGCAACTTTATTACGCTTAAAATAGGTTACAATGTCAGAGACCTTGTTTAAAATTGGTTCTACTACCTGTAAAGCATCTTTCACAATTAGATTAATTGTATGCGCTATACATGGTAGATGCTTCCATTTTAAATCATCACATATTGCTTTTTTTATATTGGCAGCATTATCCGACACACATAATAAAACTCTATTCTCTAAATTCCATTGGGAAACAATGTTTTTGACTTCACTCGCCAAATTCAAACTCGTGTGACTTACATTACACACAGCAATTTCTAGTAAAAACGATTTCGATTCAAAATTATTATTAATGAAGTGAGCAGTAACTGCAATATATGAATCATTGTTTATTGAAGTCCAGCAATCCGTAGTAATTGTTACCGACTGTATAAGCATTAAAGATTCTCTTGTTTTCATTTTTACTTCTTCATATTTTGCAGGCAATAAAGTTTTAGTTAATGTCTTTCTACTTGGAAGTATGTAATCCGGATTCATTGCGTAGGAATAATTTCTGAATCCTATATCTTCTACAACAGAAAATGGTTGTAAATCCTTCGTTATTAACTGCAATAATTTGTCATCAATATCTTTTTTTTTATTAAATCTTATCTTTTTTGGCATATGGAGAGTTGTCTGTTGTAGGACACCAGTTTTTACTTTTTTAGCTACATGTCCTTCAGCTGTAATTGTCTGGCTTAATGCAAGATTATCAGAACTCTCACCAGGATTATCAGCTTGTTCTGAAGAACATTGTTCATTAACAATTTCTCCCTCTGAAGTTTTCGGTGGTCCCTGAATTGTTGTCTTTTCCTCAATAATTTTTATTGTTGGGTGTTTTTTTAAAATGTGATTTTTCAGATTTGTAATAGATGACTTATATGATAGTCTACATTTACAATAATTACAGCAAGCTTTTGTTTCACTTTCAACCGTAAAAAAGTTCCAAACAATGGATTTTTTTCTTCTTAAATTGTTTTCCATTTTTAAAATTTCTATAAATAAAATATTAAAATTAAATTTATGGTGTAATCAGAAAAATTAATATATGTTAAAATTGCAACTAAGAACTAACAAGACTATCTATTGCAGTACATACTGTTTACATTAAATATGTTAGCTTATTCTATGATAAAAATAAAAATTATGTAAGAAATTAAATGAACCAATTACTATCATAGAATCATGACACTATTCAATTAAAATTACATTTGTAGAATTTACTGAACACTTCTATATATATATATTGGAATATGGATCAAGTACCAGGTAATACAGAAAATATAGTTCAAGAAATAAACACATCCAATGTTTGGCATCAAAGGTACACAGTGTATTGAATAAAATCATTAATAGCCTTATGAAAAGCACCATATCATTAAGCCTTTCATCAGAAACACAATGTTTATAACAACCAAAAGGGGCATAAAAAAATACCAATGTGGTGTAACATAAATTTTTTATTAGCAAGATGTATAGAGTAAATAAGAATAATTAGTTTATAAGAAGTTGCAAAAATTTGGAAAATGTACAAAAAATTAATTAAATACATATGGGATAACATTTTTGAAGTATTTATTGAATATTAGAACAGAAAGATATGGGGCAATGTATAAGTATAATAGTAATAATATATTATAAGCTATTTATTGCTCCAATCCTTTTAAGATTTTACATTTAAAATTGCCATAAAGAAAATGATAATTTGACAACAATTTTACAAACTCACCCATTGAAAATAAAGCGGAATACTTTAAAGTGTCAAAATTGATTATATAACAAATTAATTTATAAAATACACAACACACAAACAAACATCAGTCACTAAATAAGATCTGATTCTAAAAAGTAGAAGCAACTTCATACGCGTATAATGAAGGAAAAGAAACTGTTTTGAGAGCATCATTTTTTTTCATATGCTAAACAATCGTTCTTTCGTTTGTATTCCTACACGATTTGGATTTTTTTTCCACAAATTTTTCTTTGCGACAAAAACGTGTACACCATTCACGAGTCAGAAGAATATACATTATACATATACACACCAATGTATATATGTGTCATGTATGTATGTGTCATTAATAGTATACAGTAATGCTACAAAACATTTTAAAAGGCTGTGACGTTGGTGCATTGACCTTCCTAAACTGGTTTATGTTTTTGTGTTGTGTTAACTAAAAGCAGACTGTTAGCCTTAGCTTTAAAACGTCTACATAAAAATAACAGTTGTGAAACAACCTGCTATTTGATAGCTGCTATTTTAACCTGCTATTTGATAGCTGCTATTTTCAAATAGCAGTAGCAATAACAACTGCTTTTTAAAAATAGCAGTTTTGCCCATCACTAGTTTTAATACGCTGGTGAAAACTATTTCTAATTTATAAACCTATATATTCGTCGAGAGCAACTTCGCGTCGAGTTAAACCGGTTCGTTCACTAAACACGATGATCACTCACTACGGAGAGCTACCAAACGTTTTCAACAGCCAATATTCCTGCGATAGAAAAACTCGACGGTAGTTGGGCTCGTACTAACTTCGATAAAGCAGTTTTGCAAATTATTTTTGCGATGTATTCTCACGCCGAATGACCAAGCTATTGACTCCACAGATATCCTTGAATACCTAGAAAACCCGCTGCAGATGTACAAAACGATCTTGCGTGCTCGTATACCTTTGACATCTAGTGTGCACTGAGGTATGTCGCTTTTTACGTGTGGGGCTTCTACTCTAATTTTCGAATGTAATAATAAGTCGAGATCGTATACACGTTTAATGTCGTCAGCCGGATCCAAATCAACAAAATGCAGAGGGAGAGGTTCTTTATTAACATTAAACGCGAACCTCACTTGAAAACGTTGTTCTTCTACTTGTTTAATATCGCTGATTGTGAAAGAGGGCTGCGTAAACCGCGAATTACAACTTTATACGCTCTTTCGTGTTTTAGTTGGTAGGTGCGATAATTTATGTCTTCTTTTTTAAACGTTGCGATCAGTTTTTATATAATCGTCAGAGGTTTGCACGTTGATTTTAACAGCGTTATCTTTCAAGGATTTCGCTCTGAAGTCATGTTTTCCTAGTGCGTCCGTAATTCTTTTTAACATTCTCGAATAGTTAATTACATCATGCACAAGTATAGGCGGTTCTGTTGTTGCATTGTGAGCCGAGTGTGTAATACATATAAAAATGAAAAAAATGACTTTTTTGTTTTTAATTTAAATTAACGTGTACCGCAATTATAGCTAGAGGCACGGAACTAAAATAATTACAACAAAGGTATTAAGATAATTATAACAAATGCGTTAATTTGATACATTTTAAAAATTCGAAAACTCTATTAATGATATCCATGTTATTATCCCTCAGCAAACTTTGCAAGTCGAGCAATGCGATCCCGTACTGTTTTCAGTATTTGTCGTAAATTGGACAGTCTACCAATAGATGCTCGACGGTCAACTGACAACAACATTGTTGGCACGTTGGTGGCGTACGAATATGCGTTAATTTTGTGTGTCCTATCTATTAATTCGAACATAATACTACCTCTTCCATTCTGTTATTACGATGTGCTGAGTGCCACTGTTTCGAAGATAATTTTATCGATCGTAGTTTATTCACCGTAGATATTCTCTGCCAGTTACTATTCCATGTCGATTCGAAATGATGCTTTAAGTATTCTTTGAAGTCAGCTATCGGTACACGGATATTTAGAAGCGGATGCGAAACGGCTGTTCTTGCTGATACGTCGGCTATTGAATTACCATATATATATTGCAGTGTATCCACAAAAGTATTATGTTCTTAGATGTAGTTTGTAACACGAGTTTTATTTCGTTGGCTATTGGATGCAAATTTTCATTATTTAATAGATTTCTTAATGCTGAAAGCGAGTCGGTACATAAAATGAAATTTTTGTTTCTGTCGGAATCTGCGTAATTCACTGCGGATCTAATGGCGTATAGTTCTGCTGATAAGACTGAATACGTAACTGGAAGAGCAATTTGAAGAACTACGTTATCATTAACAACTACCGAGCAGCAACCCATACCTGCTGAAGATTTCGATCCATCTGTGTATATAAATTCATATTCTGCATGGTTTTCTTTAATCTCCTTTAACGTTTCTCTGATCTTGTTAACAAAAAAAAAAAAAAATAAAATGACTTTAGAATGGACATTACGGTCTACTTACAAACTTCGTCTACTAGTAGAATACAACTCTTCAGCCCGGTCTGCTTCTGTACTTAATCAATTATATAATTTTTATTCATACTTCGAAAGATTATTTGAAGGAAATAATTTATTTATTTATTTATTTTTTTTTTACCATGAAAATAATCCGAATACACTTTTTAGGGTGATTTCTTCTGCAATGTTAGAAAGGGTTTTTTGCTTGCTTATTACGAACCACTGCTATTTCGTATATTCGTCATGCTTCAAATTTACAATTTTTTTAAATATAGTGGCCTAGAAGAGTCGTTGCGAGTGTTGTTCTAGGCAGTAAGGAACTTCACGTCATACGTGTAAAAATTTAATTAAATTATTTATTAAGAAAATACTTCGTACGTACGTATATATATATATATATATATATATATATATATATATATATATATATATACGATGTATTGATGTGAATGTTTGTGCCTGAATGTACGTCAGATGCATGTTATGGGTATGTGTAAGTGTGTGAAATGTATTATATGGGTGTATGGTTATATGTAATTATTTTCAAATATACGTTAAAAAAAAGTAATTAGTTTCGAAACGTATATTAAATATCGCACTCGCATTTACACTCTCACGCATTCCTTTTCATTACTAGTTCTATTCAGCGTCTGCTTATCCACGAATTTACTATTTAGGTTCTTCTAATCTACCTTTTTATTTACTATTTTATTCGTGATAATCGCTCGATTTTAACCTATTTACAATCTATTATTGTTCTCATTCTAATTTCTTATTGCATTGCATTGACTTTCATATTTTAAATTACGTATATTATGTATGTACACGTACAAAAAATATAAGTATGTAATAATTCAAATACACGATAAACAGGCGTATTTTCATATTCAGTTTCAGTTCATTTACTCTCACATTTATCGTTTACTTATATTCACTCTCACATTTTTTAACATTTATCGTTGTTAACTGGAATCCACCCGCACATTTTTCCATATTTTTGTTAAAAGTAACGCGATATTTTACAAATTAACGCGGTTAGAAAATATTTTGGATATAAACGGGGGATGTCGTTTGAAGATAAAAATTTTGAATTACCTAATACAATTTAAAATGGCCGACGTGGTTAAAAGGGGGAAATTGGAAAATATCGCTGAAATATAAGATACAAGTACCGAGAACGAAGTATGGTCATCAGACTGATAAATTTATAATAACACAAATGCCGAATATAATTCCGGAGGATATAATAAACGGGGAAAAAATACAGTTATATTAAAAGACCAACTCAAAAAATGGGGTTACCAGACAATAGAAATTTAAATAAAATATTAAAAAAAACAAGTTGTAGAATGGAAAATGGCCAGAATAAGAGATAGACAACTTGGATATCAGCGGGCTAAATAAATCAGAATGACGGTGTAAATGTTTGGGAAATAGTTCTAAAAATGAGTGAAGCGTATAAATAGCTTTTTAGAATGAGTGAAATACTATACTCAGTAAGTAAATTGTTCAAAATTATATATATATATATATATATATATATATATATATATATATATATATATATATATATATAGTTGTATGTGTATCGTATAGGTGCGTTTATAAGTATTAATTAGTTAGTGTGATAGCTGTCGACAAGCGAAAGCTTGACAGGATGAGGAAAAATATGATTATACACAAGGTAAATTTTAATCTGAATATATGTGTAGATGAATTTATAATGTGCGTGTCAGTATACGTGTGCTGCGTGTGTGATAATAATGTTATATACATAAAAATTGTTTGCATGTATGCGCATTGATATGACTGTGTAATTGTGAAAAATTATTCAAATATAGGATTTTAAAAAAAAAATTGTCCTTATTGTTATTATGAATGTTGCCGCTAGTACGTCGCGACGATTTAATACAAATAAAAAATGTTAACTTGAAAAGCAAAGCGGCTCAGCATATTTTGATGTATATTAGTTATCATTTCGTTCAGGATGAAAGCATTTTGAATAGATATAAATTTAACGAAAATGAAAAAACGCCGAGCTTCAAAATGAATGAAACCATTATTGAAAATACATGAAGCCCATGACTTGTCGCGTTAAATAGCAGAAGTATATATATATATATGTACACTAATATAAAGATATATAGCGGTGAGAGGAAAAATAAACAGAGTTGAAATTTTCAAAGCGTAAAAATCTGAAAATGAGAATGCCCAAAGAGATGTTCAATTTTGTATAAATTCAAATATGTGAATAGAAAATACGCTTGTATTACTCACACACATACATAAAACACATACACGTGTACATAAATACGTATTTAGATAAAAATTGGGCTATATAGGCCGGCCTGATAGAAGATAGCACAGGATTCCAAATTTAATACTTTGTATAATCTGTAAATTTTACCATACTTTCACGTATAATTGTTGTTGTCACTATTATTCGTTTATTATTCATCTATTGTATTTATTATTATTATTATTATAATTATTATTATTATTATCACAACACATCCTAATGATCAAAAGAATTTGGTCCCACAAAGATTAGCATATGATGAAATTAATTACGTACGGATAAAACATATTTGATTGAACATTTTTCTTCACACATATAGTCGTTCAACTATTTTACAATGAGTGATTTGTGTATATTGTCCTGCTGCTATATAATATTACATGGTGTCACCATGTCCTTACGTAAAACAATGGACAGTGATGATAATGATTATATATATATATATATATATATATATATATATATATATATATATATATATATAATGTGACAATTACTGTTCCATATAGTTTAGTATATAATGAAATTAATTACGTAAAAAATAAAATTGAACATAAGGGAATTTCTATATTTGAAATATATATATATATGTGTGCGTGAATCCACATATACATATTTACACATATATATATATTCATACTTTAATATAAATATATATACATATATACATAATAAACATCGTTATCTTCGTTGCCGAAAATTGTGACTAGTCATTTATACGTTCCTTTTTACGTACAAAATGGGCTAGCATTCAAGGCACTATTTATATGCACCGCAGATGCGGGCACATATAATATTATACGAAGTGGGATCGTGATAACTATGATTTACGTAATCATGAAAAACTTTCTACGTCGCGAGTTGGTTTCGAAACCCTGTCCTTTGAGTACGCCACTGCGGCTATATATATATATATATATATATATATATATATATATATATATATATATATATTCCACACTCCAAAGATTTTTGGCAACATCAAGATACATTCAATTCGATACATCGCAGACAACTTTCCCCTATTGTCCACGGCGTTCAGCCGTACCGGTAGCCACAGCTCTATTGCCTGTTTTATTTCATCAATCTATTGTACTTGGGGCATCTTTCTCTTTCTTAGTACTTCCCGCAGTACTGTATGTATGAGTAAGCGCTAAAAAATCCATGGAGGCCAATGACAAAATGCCTCCTATATAGGCTTGCCCAGGATGCTTCGCTCAGCCGTTCCATTAAATCTTCATGATATCCGCTACCAACGTTCGAGTTAACATGACTTTACTTATATATATATATATATATATATATATATATATATATATATATATTATATATATGTATATATATATATACACACGTATGTATATATATGATAAGAGAGAAAAATTGTTAAAGTTCAAATCAATTAATTGTAACTGCAGCTGCATTTAACTGAAATAAAATTACTTATTATATTCGTCTCTTATTGGTACAGCTGTTCAACGAACGTCAGAGATGAAACCGTTATACGTGTCACGATTTCTTGTCATATAAATTAATCGCCTTAATCTTTTAATTACTATCCAGCATTTTATATTCCGTAACAACGATATGTTCTCGTTTCCACTTCGGTTTTTCCTTAAAATATCACTTGAAATATTTCTATCTGTTTCTTCTCATAAAGATACATCGTTTTGTGTGATTTTCACATTAATTCCTCAAATATCCTTCTTTGCTGATGTCGTACGTGTTACAATAACACGCAGCAAGATAATACTGAAGAATTTAATGAGAATTCCTCTGACATATCGTTAATATTTAGCTTATTTAAGGTCATTAATTTAAGAAAATTATTGAATGTTGCTAAAATTATAGTAAATCAACTGAGAACATGTAATACTAACGGTGTTTTTTGGCAAATTAATGTTAGCGATAGAAATATTTGCTCAACATTACGTTTAATTAAATTATTAATGAATGTGTAATGTACCTGGTATTAAACTAGTTGCTTGGAACTGTTGTTCTCTAATCAATAAACATCAGGAACTACATAATTTTGTAATTAACAACCAAATTGATATCATAGCCTTGTCGGAAACCGAGCCAGAATGGATTAGACTTAACTTTCCTGGGTACCACATTTATCGAAACGATAAATGTCGCAAGAGTGGAGGAGTTGCCTTATTAGTAAGACGTGGTACACCGCATAATTTGCTTCCTATACCTTCTTTAAACTGTATGCAAGCAATTGGTATATATTTCCATACTAATAATGATGTACACGATAATAATAATATAATTATATATGCAGTATACAAACCCCTAAGAATGATGTGCAAATTTAGCAATAATATTCGGTTTTTGACTAATTCTAACAACAAAACTATTCTTGTAGGAGATCTGAATGCTAGAAATAAAATATGGAATTGTTTTAGCAATAACTCAGCAGGTAATCTTCTTTATCAAGTTTGTATGCGTAACAATCTTCAGATCGTTGCCCCGCGGGAACCTACGTACATTCCTTGTCCCCAAAATTTCAAACCTAGCGTTTTAGATTTAGCTGTGGTTAAGAATGTGAATATTATGCCTGTTGTGTCACTTAATTGCTTATCTTCTGACCATAATCCAATATATACTGTTATTTATATCAATAATAGTTATCAATTCGTTCAGGATAAGTTCTCTTATAATTATCGTAATGCTAATTGGAATGACTTCAAAAGATACGTTTCCGAACATGTAAATTTGAATCAGTCTATTAGAAATCAAAAAGATATTGATGATCACATCTCCGAGTTTACAAATTTAATTTCTGAAGCCACTGATCTATTTGTACCTAAAAATATGCATACTAATCTGTCGCTAACTTCGTCACCGCATTACATTGTTACCATTATTAAATTTAAAAATTATGTGAGAAGAATTTATATAAATAACCGCAACACTCATCGCCGTGGCAATATTAAGAAATTTCTTAACTTTTTAAATAAATTAGTACGGGCGATGTTAAAATACCACAATAATAATAAGTTTAATAAGTTTCTAACTACACTAAATACTAAAAACAACAGTCTGTGGAAAGTGTGCAAATACTATCATAAACCACGCGAAGCTTTTCCTCCACTTTATGACACTGTTACAAATAATTATGCTTACAAAGACTTTGATAAGGTAGAATTACTTGCTAACCATTATTTTAAAGTGCATGCCCAGAACGCACTCATGGGGACTAGTTATCATTCTAAGAATGTTAAAAGTACAATCTGTAAGTTTATGAGGTATAATCAAATTTCATCTGGTATTAATTATATAAAACCTAGGGAGGTTCATGCTAGTATAAAACTGTTAAAAAATAAAACTTCAGTAGGTAACGACAACATTTCCTCTATATTAATTAAAAGATTTAAAGCTATTGTTAAGATTACTAATATTATAAATGCTACGATTAAATATGGATACTATCCACGTACTTGGAAAATTGGTAAAATTATAGCGCTTCCAAAACCTGGGAAAGATTCTTCTAAGATCAATAATATACGACATATTACTTTACTCAGTAATCTAAATAAATTGTGCGAAAAAATAATTTTAAAGCGGCTAAATGAGTACGCTATTTGCCACGATGTTATTCCTAACGTACAATTTGGATTTAGGCCAGCTCATACTCATCAAATCGCGAGAATCGCAGAACACATTACAGATAATTTCAACCGTAATAAGCACACTGGATTGGTTATGTTCGACATCGCTAAAAGGGCATTCGATACTACTCGGCATAATGGCATTATATATAAAATGATTGTAATTTTCCACTGTATTCGGTTAAACTTGTACATACCTAAGTAACGGGATATTTTATGTTGAAATTAATGAAGCGCGTTCTTCCAGCAAGACTTGTCTAGCTGGTGTACCTCAGGGTAGCGTCTTAGGACCGTTTCTATTTTCGCTTTATTTTTACGATTTTCCCAAATTAAACAACATCGAAGTTGCTCTTTATGCTGATGATACAGCTTTATTCTGTAGTTCCTTTATACCACGCGCAATTAGTAATAGATTACAACAAGGATCTTCGCGAGTTTTGAAATATTTCACTAAATGGAAAATTGTCATCAATCCTTTAAAAACAGAATCGATACTTTTTACTCGCAGACGACCTTTGTTACCCGAGAAAATTAATATTAACGGCGATCTTATCGAGTGGTCTGATCATGTTACTTAGGCGTAATTTTCGATAAAAAATTGACATTTACTAAACACATTAATGCTGCTATTATAAAAGCGAATAAAACTATATGTTCAATTTATCCGCTTTTTAAAGGTAAATCTCACCTGAATATTGATAATAAGTTAATTTTATATAAAACTATTATCCGTCCAACAATGACCTATTCTTGTCCGGTTTGGTGCTCTGTATCTAATTCTAATTTTAAGAAACTGCAACTTGTACAAAATCAATGTTTAAGATGCATTTTAAATTCATCTCGTTATATATACGAGAATATCAGATATGCACCACATGTTAAATATTCCATATATTAAAGAATATATATTTAAATTAGCGAACAAATTTTTTCAAAATTGCAATATACATATTTTTTTTTTTTTTTTTTTTTTTTTTTAACGCTTAAAGATGCTTGCAATCTGTTCGGTTGAACAATAGGCAGCACTGATCTGTTTAAAAAGCTATAACGGGACACTTCCCAGCGGTCGTATCCCTTAATTTATCTTAGTATTATTATACAATATAATATAATATATGATATATAACATATATAAACTAGTTGATCGCTACGGTCGATTTCCCAATTCGATCTGACTGCGTCTCTTCAGTCGTTGGAATTGCACGCCGTTACGTAGAACATTGACTGCTAGTGGATTGATGTGGGTTTGAAGTCGATGATGAACTAATAACGACTATTGGCAACTATGATTCCAGGCAACTTATGTTCATGTATATACAAACATCGTCGTATTAAACATAATTTGTTGTAAATTAGTATATTTGTAATATGTTCAATCGTTATTATTCGTAATTATATAGTTAAGTTATTTTAACACTTATTTATATACCTATTGTACGTTTTATCTTTCATGCGCTTCGAAAAGAATTTATTTTGTTTTGCATTTTTTCTTTTCTCCTCTGTATATATATATATATGTGTATATATATGTATATATGTGTATATGTATATATATAATTTTTATTTTTATTTTTTTTTTTAATTTTTTTTATTATTTTTGTTTTGTTTTAACTTTTAAGCGTGTTGTTACAATTTTTACCTTATATCGTTTTAAGTTATATGTGTATATGTGTATGCATGTATGTATATATTTGTATGTATATTTATGTATATATATATATGTATTATTTTTTATTTGTTTGCGGGTTTTATAAATTTTCCCCCGCTTATCATACTTACGTTTAAACTATAGTGTTGTTATTTTAATTTTAATACCGCGGTCTAAGGCTCATGCCGGAACTTTACTATGTAAATATTTGTGTGTACACGTTGTAATTTGATAAAATACATTTTTCTTTCTTTCTTTCTTTAATAAGATTACCCTTTGAATTATATCTTAAATTACCGCACTCAGAGTGTAGCCATCCTCCATATAATATATTGTCTCCTCTCTTCTTCTTGAGAATGTACATCTGTTTCTAGGTACAGCACGATACTTCTATAGAAGTTGTTCACGCGAGTCAGTTCGTACGTACAGTATCATCGTTCGTTATGTTGTAAATGCACCCCAATTTAGTGAAAACAAACAAAACAAAATTACTCTGTTTTCCAGGCTGATCATAAGCAATCGTCTATATATATATCCACGTTTCGAAAGTCGGCTATTTTCTTTGAAGCGTTCGATGTAAAATTCTACGTTACCACTCCATACAGCAATATTGTCTGGACAGAATGACTAGATATTTCATTTTAAAGTTTCTTTCTCCGGTATATACACATACGATGGTGAATAATAATCATTATAAATATCAATAATATTTTTAAGCGCATATATTATATATATATATATATATATATATATATATATATACCAAGCTTTTATAAATTTGGGACAAATATTAAAGAACAAAAAGATGGCTTTGGAGTTAAGAAAAATAATAGCAGGTTGTTGCGTATAGTCCGTGTTGAAATACGCAGCGGAATCTTGGACAATGAACGCTGAAATCGAGAGAAAATTAAACGTCTTCGAAATGTGGACGTATAGAAGGCTGCTTAAGATTCCTTGGACCGATTTCGTTTCTAATAAAAATGCGCTGAATCGATGCAAAGCCTATAAACTGACTATCGTCCGAGACATTAAAGAAAAAAAAGGTAAAATATATCGGACACAAAATACGCGAAGAAGGCATTTTTATGCTAACGGTCCGAGGGAAAATAATTGGAATGGCAACAAGAGGAAGGAAGAGGATGGAGTACATAACAACCAATCTGGGTATTAATCAAACGTACGAAATAATAAACGCAGCTAGAAACAGGAAAATATAAGACGGCTAATGGTTCTTGGCGCGCAACCTCCTGAAAGGAGACGCAACAAAATGATGATGATGATGATATATATCATTATCATTCTTCAATTTTCATTAAGGTTGGTGGACAATTAATTTCAAATGTCAAATTCACGGGATAGCTTTCACGTTACTATATATCTTGTTCTTTATATATCGTGTCGTGTTTTTTTTTTTATATATATTTCATTTTCGACTTTCCTCTTGATCTTTTACCTGCTATTGGCGGCTTAAATTATTGGCGTTAAATATTCGCATTCTTTAAAACGATGACCTATCTATTTGTATAAATACTCTTCCCTTTAATTTTCTTAATAAGCTTCTATTTCTTGGCTTAATCTAAATACTTGTTACTAATTTTCTCTGTTCATTTTATATTCTAATCCAACCTTGCTTAAAATATGATATATTCTATACTTTTCTCTTTGATTTTCCTAATAATATATATATATATTAAAATGTTACGTATTCTCAGTACTGCTGTACGGCGTTGGACTTTAACGGAGACGTTAGAGAAGAAAGAAATTGTAAGAGAAGTCAAACATTGAAAATTAAAATATTTTACACATATAATGCGCCGCCCGAAACGATATAATACGCTATATCTTCTTATATAGGGGAAGATGGCGGGAGTGGGGGGAATAGCTGAGAAGAAGAACAACAACACGAGTGCAGAACTTAACGCAGTAGTATAACGCAAATACAGTTGAACTGTTCCGGAATGCATCGGATATACAAAGAATTTTCAAAATGTTAAGCAATGATGATGATGATGATGATATATAAAATCGTATATGTTCCTTCTATTATGTACTAGGATCACATAAATTGTGGATATACGAAAATACGTGCATATACGAGTATATATATATATATATATATATATATATATATATATATATATATATATATATATATATATATATATATATATATATATATATATATACGTTCATATAAAATTGCGAAACGTCTGGTCTCTGGCAACTTTTAATTAAAGTCCGCCAGAGAAGATTGTATTAGTCGGCTGATCTGGACCGACCGACCCGACCGCAGGAAAAGAATATACCCCGGACAGAATTATCTCCAGTTGATTGATTATTTCACGATTGACAACGACAAAGAACTTTATACGGTCGTTAATCTCGTTGCTTGACGATGGTGCAAAGACAAAAAAAAAACCATCTATGTCTCGGGGCAAGGGAAGATGTGAAACTTAAAAAGACGTTTTCCAAAAACTAGCTACAGCTTCTCTTTTTTTTTTCAATACAGTGTAAGGTATAAAAAATTAAATCACTAGTCAAATTTATATTTTATTATTGTTTTTATTGATAAAGTATTTCTTCGTTTCTGAATAAGTTGTTCGGTTTTCTGAAAGCTACCCATGGGGGTTAGCGATTTCTGCTAGCATTAACATATTCCTGTCTGTCGTAAGTCTTTTCCGAGGTATGTTTACTCATTTACTGTTTCTATATCTATGCCACATCAATGTTTATTCTTCGGTCCTTGTTCATTTTATCTTTAATCCTACTTTATTTGTGTATGCATTTAATTTCGTTATCATCCCTTTTTAGTTCTTCATCACTGGTACTTAGTATCACTACATCATCTGCAAAAGATGATTGAGATATTTTCTATCAATCGTTATACCGTTTGAGTTCCAATCTATTTTTCTGAGTATAAATTCTAATTGAGCAATAACCAGTTTCGGTAAGAGTCTATCTGCTTTTCGTACTGTTCTTCTCGTTGCTGCAAGAACGCGTCGCTGTTTTTAACTCCGGTGTTTATATTAATTAACTGTGCGTTAATAACGCATCGCATATTATAGAACCTTTATTTTAGTCGTGGAGTTGTTTCATTAAACATAACATCTCTCGGGTGCACATCCAATAGCTTTAAAGCACGTGCGCAATTCTTCCCTATTGACAAAGTCAAAAGCTTTATTAATTTCAATAAAATCTGAACATAAAGCAGATAACTGTTCTCTGCGCTTTTCAATCAAATTCGTAAAAATCATATCTACCTATCTGCGTTTAAGTCGATATCAATGACAGGTATGTATTTATCGACAGCTTCAGCCTTCCTTGCGGCATTTTAGCGAAAATCTTACCTACAGTATATAACAATGCTATACCCCGATAATTTTTAAACATTCTGTTTTGTCTCTTCCTTTATTTTTACAGATGATGGTCAATTGTAGCGGCTTTTTAAAAATCTTGTTGTCGAATAAGATATGTAACCAAGCTACCACGTTGTTTCTACCGATTTTTTTAAATGTCTGCTGGAATACCGTCAAAGCATGCGGGTTTTATTATTTTTTCATTCGCTTATTATCTTGAAAACAACATCTTGCGTTGTAATTTCAGATACATTATTTAATAGAGCTGTTTAATATTCAGCTCATCTTCTTTTCACAACTTGCTCGTTATGTAGTAGTTCCACTGATGAATCACTAATGGTTGGTTTTTCGTTGGTATCTAGGCCAGCATACTTTATAATGGTGTTGTACGGGACTGTCCATATATATATATATATATATATATATATATATATATATATATATATAAATATATATATAAATATATATATATAAATATATATATAAATATATATATAAATATATATATATTTATATATATATTTATATATATATATATATATATATATATATATATATATATATATATATATATATATAAATATATATATAAATATATATATATATATAAATATATATACATTTATATATATATATATAAATATATATATATATATATATATATATATATATATATATATATATATATATATATATATATAATGTTGATATATTCGAGAGCAGTGATTTTATGAATAAAAAAAACAAAATAAGAACCAAAATTAATCACTATAAAATTATTTTATGAAATTTAACCGATTTATGTAAATTTACAATTTTTTAACATTCACGTTCTTCATCGAACGCTGTAACGACGTAATTAATCGCCTCGGTGAAAACATTTCTACGCTATCCAGACTCATCCCGAAATATACTGAACTTATATGAATACTGATTTACCTACGTGCGTTGCTGTATATAGTACATTAATCTAAATAATAATAATTAATAATAGACAAAAATTACGTACATTGTTGATCGTTCGACGGAAACTGTATTATTGTTTAAATTATAGTAATGAATTTAAATTTCATACAGCACGATTTAATGAACAATGAATTTACGTATACACTTATATATATATATATATATATATATATATATATGTGTGTGTGTGTGTGTATGCATAAATATTATTATATCAAGTACTTTCTGAGAGGGATGCTTTAAAGTGTTTTTCTTAAAGAGAAATTTCGAGTGGTTTCGCGAGAGATAAGTGGAGAATTGACAAAAGTAAACGAATCGAATAAAATAATGAGGACTATAATTAATAAACGAAGCTAAATGATGAAGAAAAATAATCACGACTATTTCCTCTGCTCGCCTATAGTTAAAAAAAAATTACGTCAATTCATTACGAATTAATTAATTTAAATAATAATAATCAAATAATCAAATTTTCGATGTTCGTTAGCGTCATCAAGCTAACGAAGAGTCTAGCGATAACTATAACGATTGTCGGCCTATCGTCAATTTCGATCCTGCGAAAAGAATTTTGAAAGCAGCTTTTTAATTAAAACAACGCTTATTATTTTATCTTACTTGGTCGAAATTGTGTAGATTTTCGAAAAGGCTTTCGACAAGCTTAACGATGATAACTAAAAACTATATTAATCAGGCAAAAATACCCCTTGGATGTAGCCGAAACATATATTATCAACGAAAAATCAAAAATACGGTTAGAAACGGGTGGACTGAGACGAATCTTTTTACCATTCAACGTTTATACAGAACGTATATTTAAAAGAGTCGCAACTGAATCCAAACGGAGGTATTTTAACGAAAGGGCTATTATAAGAAACACAGGAAAATGATAAGAAAAGTTGAAATTAAAATCAACGCAGAAAAAACGACATACGACGGTGACGTAGTGGAGATAAATGAGGAGAGTTAAAATCGTTATTTTTAATCAGCTTCAACACAGCTATGAGGTTATCAAGCCGATAGTATGAAGTTATTTAGATGGTATTATATAGGTTAGATCGTTTGAAGAATAGGAAGAGATCGTTTTGCTATTGAAAGTTTTAGCGGATAGGTTAAACTCTATAAATAGTTTGCAACTTATTAGAATATGCTGAAGAGTGAGTTGTGAAGTGTTAGAGTACAGGAAGGGTGCGGTGCGTTGTTGAATAATTATGAGTGGGTTACATTGTGACCGCCTGTTCGTTATGCAGCTTAGAGATAATCCGTATTGTCCTCTACATGCTGGTCGTGTAGTCTGCAACCCTGATCACGTGTTCTTCGAATGTCCTTCATTAACAGCGTTACGTTCTGAACTGTATCTCGAATTACTGTACGCATCTCGTGGTGGTCCTCCTTATAACGTAATGTCACTTCTGCATGTTGAGAATCTAGATTTGTTCCCCCGGACATAGCGACTTTTCTCGAGAAGTTGTCCGATAATAATACGAGTTAGTGATTATTACGGCTCCACGTTGGGTAAGCTGTAAAGGCATCCCCATAAAAAAAAAAAAAAATGTGTATGACCGAGGCTTAATCTAGTTAAAACTAGTTCTTATTTTCGAGATTTTCGATCGGATAACTTTCATTCTTCGATGTTTTCTTTTCTATTTCCGAGGTGGTTTTGTGGATGAGGTCGACTTACATTCGGACTGCCACAGTGTTATAGTAATTTTCTCCTTGTAACTAGTTTTTAGATCATCTGTTGTTAATATGATTTCGGTATTCGAATCTGGTAGCGGCGAGATTGAACTTTTTTGCTAACTTATCGACAATTTCGTACGGAAGTCCTGCTGCGGATCCGACAGTTCAGAAGCCGAACAATATTTATTGAAGATACGGTGTAAGAAGCAAAAGATGAATATACATATTTAGGAAAGCATCTATGTCGGCTACAGTATTAGAAATAGTTTCATCTTAATATTCGTTGTACGTAGTTTATTATTATCGTTATTATTAGGATGTAATTTATTTCAATGATGACTTACCGGTGTTTAATTGGCATAGCGTGAATTTCAAAGGAGGATTAGTTTCGAATACTCTAGCACCTGTCCAATTTATATTATTATTATTATTATTGTTATTATTATTTCAAGTACCGCGTTACCCCTATTTTTTTTTTATGTGTGTGTGTTTATGTACTGCGACATTATTTTTCTTTACGTTCGTCTTATTCCGGCGATGACTATCAAAGCTTCTAGGGCACATTCAACTTTTTCAGTTATTCCCATTATTCGAATACTTTAATAAACCTCTTCAACTTTATTCATTGTTCCGATTTTACTACCGATGTTTAGAAACGAGTGCTTGTTAGCAACGCGCATTGTATCCAGGTTCCGGTTTTATTTATGGTATCATCGCGGGCGTTAAAAATAGTCCCTCGCGATGACTACCAAGTACCGTTGCTAACTAATGCCGTTGTGTATATTTGTAAAATCGTTAAGACCGTATCCATCTCTACCTTTCTATCATCGTAATTGGTGCTCAATTCAAGCATCGTTGAATGTTAGTCCTTTTTTTTTTTTATTCTCCTTATATGGACGACGTAATTCTGCCTGTTACTTTTTTGTTTTTTACTTTTTTTTTCCTACTTTAAAAAATCTGTAAGAAAATAATTATTTACCTTTTTTCAGACCGTTATAAATTATGTTTTCAACGTATTTCCATATATATATATATATATATATATATATATATATATATAATTTAATAGTTATTTATTTTTTTTGTTTTCGTATTCGCATAATTAACATAATATTTATTTATTTATTTATTTATTTATTTAATGAAGCCACACAACAGCTAACAGCCAATTATAGTGTAGGCTTATAAATAAAATAATACAATGAATAATTTTTTCTGAATTATAAAATTAAAAGTAAAAAAAAATAAAATATTCACCAGACTCACACCCATTAAACACACCGGAAAAACTACACGCATTCACAAGTCTCGCACTCATTAAAACATACATCGAATTCACACCCCATTCACACAATCTCACTCGAAATAAACGGACGAATAATCTAAAAGCATTAAGGTCGAACAAAGTAGCATTTACGGAATTGACGTTGTGGATAATTTTGTGTATCTGGAATCAATTAATTAGCGGAAGATGCTTACCAGATATAAAACGCAGATTATCATTAGCGCGCCGCGCTACAGTTAGACTAACGAAGATATAGAAGAATACAGCACTGACATCGAATACGAAATTGAACTAAATTGCACAGTCTTTCCACAATAGCTACTTACGCGTGTGAAACATGATCCCTTACTGTTGAGTCGGTCAATAGACGAGTTCGAAAGCTGGGCGTATAGGAGACTATTAAGAATATCGTGGATGGACCGAAAGACTAATGAATATGTTTTCTAGAAGTTCAAAATACATAAACGTTTATCAAGTCGAATAAGGAAAAGATTTCTAGGCTTCTTCGGACATATCGCGATTCTGTACAACGTCTAATAATCACCGCGGAAAATTGAACGGACGAAGAAAAAAAAGGAAGACCAAGAACGCGCTGGGCTGATCAGTTAAAATCGTTAATCGGCTTAAGCATGCACGAATGCTGGTTGCTCATAATAGATCAGATCAATAATGCGGCTGTTTCTTAACATCACTACGGCCTCTAGAGGGATAAAGGACGAAGAAGAACAACTCGCAAAAAATGTATACGGCGTGCGTAGAAAATGTCTTTCAAACGTGTGGAACAGGAGATCTCGTTCAAAAATGCTGAACGCGTTATCGATAAACGAAGATATTCGATTTTTTCCAACTTCATCGAATATCCAAACCCCGCTGTTACACGTAATATATATATATATATATATATGCATATATATATATATATATATATATATATATATATATATATATATATATATATATCTCTTCTTCTTCTAGTTACGCCATTTCCAGGCAAACGTCGGCGATCATCATAGCTATTAAACCCTTATCTCTCTTAAATTATAGTTTAAATACTATCTCATAAATGCATGTATATACTTTTGGTGACTGGGAGTGAAATTGGCACACAGCCCACGAAAATGTGAGTGTACGAGTGATTACTATATTATTATATACTATAGAGTATTGTAAAGGGGACTAGTATTAAGTCTAAACTGGCGGCGCAGTGTATTGCACTTCCGTAAGTGAAACAAGCTGTAAACCACTAATTTGAATAATAAAGTAATCATTAAAAAAAAAAAAAATACCTGATCGCCTAACGCAGTTGGAGTGCTGATATTTGATACCATCTTCTCATATCTACTTCCTAAGAAAGTTTTCGCCTACTGCGTTTCCTATGACCAATAATTTCACCATATTGTACAAGATGGAACAGATGATATTTTTCTGGATCCCTATGTAGGTGTTCGTCGTATTTTAACTTTCTAGTTCGGACGGTATAAAGCACCTCAGCTTGATTTGACATATTATTCAGCACTTCTCTATTTTAGGTAACATATATATAGATATATAGATATATTTATTAATTTATTTATTTATTGTTTATAAACCGCGATAAAAAAAAGTCTAGTCGCTGCAATAGACATTTAAAACATATTTATCCATAACGCGTACGCATAGTAATATTAACATAATGGTTAAACGACTTAACAACCGAATAAAATTACCATGTCCAGACGATACCTGACTGGAAAAAAAAGAAAATTTACATCGAGATCATCTTTAATCGTAAATCTATTTTCAATACTGCGAAAAAGCTTTAAATTCACCGTGATAACTATTAATATAACTGTTCGGCCATATTTCTAATATTATTACATTCGTTAGGAATTCTTACGATTTCAAATAAATTATAATTTAACACGTAATCGGAATAGGAATAAATGAATCTTTTACGTTAGTTTTAAAATCGTAATCGATTTATTAATAAACGTGTATCGAACTCCGAGAGTCGACTTGAAAATACTAAAGTCAATAGGCCATATGTCCGTAAAAGGTGCAGCCAGGGTTGAAACAGTTCTATGTAAAGAGCAAATACTAAGCAGTAGCTTCCTTTAAAATTTTATCAAACGTAATTGAATTTAATTTGTGAACATAAACACAGTGTAATTAAACAAAAATTCGATTGCTCCTTCATAAATAATTACGCGTCCTCTATATTTAATTTCGCCATTTTGGGGAGCATAAAGAGTTTCTTATTTATTTGGAGGATATTTAACACGTTGATTAAACTTTAATTTATTATCTAGGATTATTCTCGGATCTTTGACCGATTTTACAATAGGAACGGGTTGATAATATGAATTATCTTAGTAGTCAGTCCGTAAATGGATGCAAAATTGATATTTCTATTTCTAATTATACCATCGTAGCTGAGATATGAAAGTTCAACGTGTACTGTAAATAAATCGATCGTCCGAGCATAAGCTCTTTCGAAGAGGGGTCTCAGTTTACGCAAACACACGCACACATATATATATATATGTATATGTATGTATATATTAATATAAATTCAGAATAAATATGTATTCAAACGTTTACGAGAAGAAAAATCATTCTTGAAAACGATTATAAAAACAAAAATGAAATTTATAATGAAGCATGTGCTCACACGATAGCCTGTTGGAAGATAGCGCAGGTCGAAAGAAAGAACAAGACAGATATTGGCGGACACAATCGAGAAAGAAGCGAACATCAAGAGCTACATTGAAATAAAAACGCTAACAGCCGAACGGAAGAAAATGGAGGACTATAAATGAAAGAGACGAACCAGTTCAAGGACTGATATACCGACTGATTGATATATATATATTCATTCTGATTAGATGAATTAAACGTTTCGAAGGTCATCTGTTGGAATTCCGTTGGTATCGATCATGTTATCAAGTGAAAATTCGATAAATATAACAACTGGATGATAACGCAATCCTGGACTTCATTTTAACGTTTCAATGTAATATCTCGCAGTTTTACGCGTCATTTACTAGTCGGATTGACAGTTGACTAACAGCTACGTCACGGCCACATTCATAGATCTGTATACGTAGGATGTGAAGTCGGTTTTATATAATATATTTATAAGGCGAAAGAACACTCACGAATAGTACAATTAAGGTGAACCCCGTGATTCGAATGGCATACCTCGTGATCGTATAGAATAGACGACCGGCTACATATAGAGGATTGGGTAACCAGCATCGCTGTAGAAAATGTCCAACAGGTAAAAATTATATTAAAAAAAAAATCCAAACACGTTATTATTGATACCTGGAATATTCGTGTGTAAGAACGAAACGTGTAAACTCGTATCGAAACACAAATGGATAAAATTCCTATTTTAGAAATGTTAACCCTGTGACCAGTGGGGTCACCGTTTTAATTTATCGACATTCTAAAAAATAATCCAGGTAAGAGTTGACGGAAATTAAAATAACAATGTGAGACTTGACAGCGGACGACAAAATTATTGTTCGTTACCGTGACTAGTCATTGTACACGCTTATTTTGACATATAGGCTAGAGCATTCAAGGCACTATTTATAAGCATGCCTATGGTGTTACGTCGAGATGTAACTGCCTTATCCGTGATGATAATTAAGAGTTACACATAATGACGGAAAAACTTTATATTTTTTTTCTATGTCAGGAGTTGATTTCGAACTGGCGACCGTTGACAGTCGAACTCTCTAACAAATACGTCAACCACCGCGATATACATTATATATATAATATATATATATATATATATATATATATATATACGCTTGCATATACTTGTTTAGATGAATATGTAGACATACAAGTTTATATTTCACATTATGTAACTGACACAATTTTAACTTCAAGAAACATACTGGGAATGGTATTATTAATTGACATTGAAAAAACACTCGATACAGCATGGCTTAACGGAGTATTATACGAAATGATTAAATTTCAATGTGTCCAATACTATATTAAATTAATACAGTCGTGCCTAAGCAGTAGAAAATTCAGTGTTATAAACAACTATGAAGTACCATAGGTGCACAACAGCCGAGCATACGCCGTATTTATTTCTAACACTTTTTAAATTTATTTATTATAATACAAGCGAATTAAGAATAACGAACTGAACAGAGTCCATCTAATTCAGTTTTTGCGGTACTCTAGTCAATCCATTTGACAATATAACACTATTAAGTGATCTGACATTTAGTCGGAACTGCATTATATGTCGATGATCTAGCGTTATACTTGTTCTTCACGTAGAGTTAGCACGATTCATAATCGATCGCGAAAACCGGTAAATACCATTTATAAATATTACAAAAGATAGAAATTGCATCTGAGTGCGTATAAATCCGAAGCAATTATTTTCACGAGAAGACGTCCGCTACCAATGACTGAAATGAATACTAAACAAATGCCACGCTCGAAACAAGTTCGTTTTTTAGTTCACGAACCGAAGATTAACACATTTAACGAACATATTACAAAATATGCTCTAGACAATATTTAACAGAAAATCAGGCCTTACCGGATTAAATAAAAAATTACCGTACACGAAACTGTTATCGCGTCCAAGATTAATAATTTACGCCATTCCTGTATGGCCGCTATCTCTAATAGTATACGTATGTGTAAAACTTCGGATAGTCCTGAATTATCGTTATAGAATTATATTATTAAATGCTAATACAAAAATTTCATATTCAGCGAACAACGTTTATCGATCAATTTATTAACGAAATTTCCAAAAATAAATTAATACCGGTTAAACTACGATATGACACATCTCCGTTGAGTATATAAACACTGTATAGAATTAAGTGTATATAGATCTTTATAAAAATTACTTTTCTTATTTCGAGTACACTATTATTTTATCATGTGATTTATATCGATCGTAAATTGTAATTATCCGATTTATGAGTTAAGTATTTTTATTCGGGTTTTTCTTAGCACGTTATTATTATTATTATTATTTATTTTGCCGTTTTATTTTCCTGTATTTCTTTTTCATCTTGTACTAAATATTAAAAATGTAATTTACTACGAATAACTATTTGTCAATGTTAGATGTGGTCGAATAATCTTGCGGCAAGTAGGTTAATTAATGAAATAAATGCTTTTCTTCTTCATCATTGTGTGCGTATGTGTAATTTCATCCGTAGTTCACTATTTTTTTTTTCTATTGTGGCACACTTTGACGGATCATTAAAATTCGTCTTTCCTTTTAGACGAATCTAACGAGCCTTACTACTCTTGTTGGCATTTCCATCGCCGTTACGTATCAAACGTTGGTAACATTCTTCAAATGTCCGTAATTTTAGTGACATTCTTATTATATATATTTCGATATTATTTGACAATTTTCTAATTTCTTTTATAGTCTCACGTTTTTCATACGTATATGTATATATATATATATATATATATATATATATATATATATATATATTTATATAGTGCGTTAATAACCTGTAAGATAATTTAGTTGAATATAGTTAGGTAATTAAAAAGTGTCTAAGGCGAAAGAAAAGAAAAAAACATGTAGAACCAAAACGTCTCGTTAGATTTTTGGATATTTAAACTTTTTTACAGCGATGTTGTAAAATTGTAAAATTGGAAATTACGTATTGGCACGGAACTGAAACGTGATGCAGACGCAATTGTCCGATCATCATTAAAGTCTATTATTAAACCGAACAGACGCTTTAAAAATAACATTTTTCCAAATTAAAAGAGGATGTATATATATATTAAATATATATAAATAAATAAATATATTTGTATATATACGAATTGAAAAAGTCGAAACCAATTTTCGCTAATGGTCTTCTTGGCGAGCTCACTCAATTTCTGTCTTATATCCCCCTTGTAAATTTATATACGTTTACTATTACTAGCTTTGTTCTACCGCTTAATGACCGGCTATTACTTCGGAGTGCACGTTTTTTCTGCATTTAGTTTTGTCCAATGGTTGAAACGTTAGTCGATGATTGCTACTATTGCAATTATGATTAGTATTTTCGTTTTTCTAGCATACATTTAGAGTAGAGAGGAAAATTGTTTACAACATCAGGTAATATACATTTAACCGATGTACATCGTCGTGCACAGTCTATATCGAATATTCGGAATATACTTTAAACTACTTATCGAACTACATAAACACGTTCGTTTATGAGAATTCATACGGTCACCACGATGCTCGAAACGAGCCACCGATGATGATAATGAATATTTAATATATTTAAATAATACAAAATTATATTCATTAAACTCTGTTCACTTTTTCTCAGCACGCTTCTGCTTCCTTACTTACCGCGAATGATCAGGTTCATTTTTGTATTTTGCTCAGTAGTAGCTTCTAAATATTGACGATTTGTTCTATTTTCATCGTAATCTACGTAATTTTCTTACACGTATTTTATCGATATTATTTTCATCTTGTCATCGTTATTTTTAATTCATATTTCAATCTACTCTCCGCGCACTTTTATTTATTTATTTATTAACATATTTATTCATTCGCTTATTTACTTGTTTATTTATTTATTTGCTTATTTACTTATTTATTTGCTTATTTACCTATTTATGGGTATTTACCTATTTATTTATTAACTTATTTATTCAGTTGCTTATTTAGTTATTTATTTATTTATTTGTTACCTTATTTATTTGCTTATTTACTTACTTATATGTATTTACCTATTTATTCGTTTTGCTTATTTACTTACTTATTTATTTATTTACTCGCTTATTTAGTTATTTGTTCATTTATTTATTTATTTATTTGTTTATTTACTTGTTTACTTATTTACTTATTAACTTATTTATTTATTTATTTTTTTATTCGATTATTTATTAATTTATTTATTTACTTATTTACTTACATACTTATTTATTTATCGCCTATTTATTTATTTATGTACTTATTTACTTACTTACTTATTTATTTATTTTCTTAGTTACTTATTTATTTATTTACTTATTTACTTACTTACTTACTTACCTATTTATTTTATTTATTTATTTGCTTATTTACTGATTTATTTATTTACCTATTTACTTACTTACTTACCTATTTATTTTATTTATTTATTTGCTTATTTACTGATTTATTTATTTACTCAGTTACTTATTTAGTTATTCGTTTATTTAATTGTTTATTTATTTGCTTTTTTATTACTTATTCGTTTATTTACTTATTTACTTATTTAATGTATTCACTTATTTATCTATTTACTTATTTATTCGCTTACTTATTTGTTTATATATTTGCTTATTTACTTGTTTACTTATTTATTTATTTACTTACTTATTTACTCCTACTTGTGCAATACTTAAAATACTTTTCCTACCGTTCGGATAATTTTTCAAACAATTTCCACTCTTACCCGCTATAGGTACAAATATATATATAATCATCATTATGATACTGTGTCTTTTACCGAACGTCAGCTAACATTTTGCAAATTGTTTGCCTATCTGACGCATTTCGGAACAGTTCAACTCTATTTGCGTCGCTAAGTTTTACACCCGTGTTGTTGTTGTTCTTCTTCTTCAAGACGATCTCTTTCCCCGCGATGTTTCCTCGTATAAGAAGATGTAATGTATCATATCGTTTCGGGTGCCGTTTTATATGTCTAAAATATTTCAGTTTTCGATGTTTGACGTTTTTTTTTCTATTTCCCTGTTTTTATTTAAACTACTTAATATTTCACAGTTTCTTATCTCTGTGTCAGTCCATTTTACTTTAAGAATTCTGCCATATAGGCACACTTCAAAGGCATCTAGTTTTTTCTCTAACGTGTTCCTTCTTGCAACGCCACACAGTCAGTAATGAGAATATGTAACATTTTTTTATTAGCTTTAATTCTATATTTATGTTTCTAGTTGCAGTTTAATTACGTATATATATATATATATACACACTATCCTTGTTTATTTCCCCCCTAACAATCTTTATTAATAAACACTCCTCTTCCCGACAGGGCCGTGTTTTCTCTAAAAATTTATCGAACAACGATACGACCGTGTTTAGAGATTATGCTGCTGATCCCATTCATCATTTAGCTGTTAGACTCGCAATAGGCGTTTACCAGTAAAAGAATGAGCGTATTAATTGAAGCTAGTGAGCGGTCATTAAAACTTCGACGATAATACACCTAATGATGAAACTCAATAGCCAGCCGAAAAGATACAACAAAAAGATACATAAAAAACCAAAAATAACACGTTGCCTTCCCAAGTCAGCAGGATTATTTCAAAACTCCTATTTTAAATATCACCCCCGAACACTGCGAATATCAGCTACTTGGAACAAAAATATGTCTGTTCCGAAAGTTTCCTTATTTTCCGACTGTATGGAACGTACGATATTATGCGCCGAAATTAAAGAGAATATCGCATCGTGAGAAGATCCCGCTTTAGATGATGAATCTACAATTTAATTATCGTGCATTCGTCCATGTCCCCGCTTCCCCGTAAGAATATACCCAAGAATTCCGAATGAGCGTAATCTATAGTGATATGTTAAATATCTAAAACGATTTCGAAACAAATTAAAAGCATTTCAGAGAATCATTGACATAAAATTAATCAAATCTTACAGAACAATTTATGGCTATTGTCTCATCGCTGGTATTAAACCGTTGGTGTATGAGATTGAGAAACGTATTATAATATTTTATGAATAAAAAAAATAATGTAAATATAACTCGTAGGAATAATGTTAAGGGAGGAAGGAAAAACTGGGGGAAGGTAGATTTGAAGAGAGGACAGGATATTTTCTATTTGTTTAGCAAAAGTAAGAATTGAGGGGGAAGATTTGAAGCCAAAGGTTGAGGAACGGGAAGGAAGGTTAGGATTTGAAGAGAAGTGACTGAAGGGGAGAGAAGTAGGATCAAGAGGGAGTTCTCCAGCTTCGCATATGATGCTGCAAACTGGAGTCGTTCGGAACGCACCGATGGCCAGTCGGATTGCTATGTGATGGATTGTGTTAAGGGGTGAAATGATCTTTTTACTAGCGGAACTAGATTTCGCGACGCCATAGTCAATTTTAGGTTTTATAACAGCATGGTATATTTTTAACAGAGTTGAACGATCTGATCCAAATGTTGAGTGTGAGAGCATTTTGATAATGTTAAGTCTGGAAGTGCATTCCGATTGAATATGCGCTACATGAGGTTTATAAATTAACTCGTTATCAAAAATTATCCCGATATATTTAACGACTTTTGAAGATTTAATGCGGATGCCATTCAAATAAACATTAAGTCCGTGTATTCTTGTTCACGCTGATTGCAATTTAATTTATATATATTCCCGAATTTTTAAATATATTTCTATCTTCTATTTCATCGTCACTAATTCATTTTAATAACGTGGGGTATTATCTATAAATATTTTTTTATTTACTTTTTTCTTTTTTTTGTGTCGGGTACCGTGTACCATAGGACGAAGGTAATTATTGTACATTATATAAAGTTGATCATATCTATATTTCGGAGAAATTGAAGAACCGCTTGCACCGTAATTAGATCATCGGGGTTAAAACTTCTTGTAGTGAATCGCACAACTGAACTTTTAAGGTCTCGCTATGCGGAGTATTGTATACTCGAGAAATAAATGTCGAAGCGTTAAAAGGGTATGCAGCGATAATTGTGGATCTGTTTTATTTATAATGTAGCCACGAGCCCACGCAGTGTGACCAATGCGATGACGAGATAGAACTACCTGTTCCTTCTTACCGTGTGTAAAAAAGAATTCCACCGATCACAAAAGGTTTTATTCGTTTTGTATTCGATAGAAGCGATTGCATCAGATTCCGATATAGGAGTTAATAGATTTTGTTGAATAGTGGCTGCTTCTTTAGACGTTTTGTCTGCTAGTTCGTTTGGTGAAAAACCTGCACGACTTAGATCCATATAAGTGTAGAACTACGATATAAAAGATTCAAGATTTCTATGGCGATAGGATGTAATTTGGTTGAGTTACGATTGAAGCACATGATGGAAGAGAGAGAATCTGAACATATTAGAAAATTCGTGTGGTTTTCGGTTAGGGCAGTGGATATAGCGAGATATATTGCGTATAGTTCAGCAGAAAATACCGAGTATTGAGGTGATGGGGTATGATGTAGGAGATCATCCCTTGCAACTACAGCATAACCACCAAGTGGTTAGATTTGAATGCGTCTGTGTAGATTTTTGTGTATCCTTTATATTTGTTTATACTTTATTCGATGTGATTATTTATTCGAACTGTGGGGAAATTGAATGTATTGTGAACGGTGTTAGAGAGACGTGTCGAGTTGGAAGGTGAAGTAGTACCAAAGAGGATATTGCGCGTGGTTTTAATAAATTAAATAGGAAATTTTTAGACTAGGAAAGTTAATTAGATACTGAGAGAGTGTAGGAAGATGTATATAAAATTTTTCAACAAGGTATTTTATCGTTAAATCTATACGTTATATTTGTTAAATATTTTATTATTATTTTATACGTACGACTTCCTACATAATTTATGGATCCTAAATAATTATATATATATCTATATATATATATATATATATATTTAAAACATTTATTTCGCATTTTATGGACTACTTTAGTAGGATTATATTTATTATCGATTGCTAATTGTTTTATCATGTTTTTTTTTCTTTATTTATTTCATGGTTGTTTGTTAAAATTTCTTTTGCCCTATTGATAAGACTTCTTAAACCGGCTAATGTAATATTATCGTAACCGCTATCGTTATCGTTACCTACGTACAGTCGATTAACGCGTGATTTTCTTCTACTCCATTTAACCTTTCCCCTATTTATAAATCGCCACCGAACCCCCGATCATCTTTTCCGAAAATTTTTACGCCCGTTTCCGTATAGTGCCCCGTCAGTCAATCAGGATTTTCTTTCGATCGTTTAGTAATAGTGGGGTCATTTTCGAACGAGGAAAAGAAAATTACCGACAGTCTAAAATTATTAACTAACCAACGCTCCTATATGCGGAAGATGATTCCTATTTTTAGGTCATTCATTTAAACGGAAATTCCACTACGAAACCGACCACATTATAATTATTATCATTATTATTAATAATAATAATTTGAAAAGTAAGTAGTGATTTTTAACAAATAAATAATGTTATAATCGCTGAAAAATTTTCTTTATGAAAACTCGTCGGAAACCTTTTCGGTTGTTAAGCCATTATCAAGCAAACATTGAAATTTTTCCTCTTCTTCTGCTATCAAAACAACGTCATCGGCATAATAGCGCTATATTGGACTCCGTTGATTTTAGTACCAATGTTTTTCTTTTCTGCAAAAGCTTTCATCGCTTCTTCCATGTATGTATTATAAAAAGCAGCGATGACAAACAGCATTCTTGTCCTGTCTTATTTTAGCTCTGGCTTTTTTGTTTATTACTGCTTCTTGATTCTTATATAGTTGGAAAAGTATCCTTCGGTGTCTCTGTAATCTATATATATATATATATATATATATATATATATATATATATATATATATATATATATATATATATATATATATTATAATTTCAGTTGACATTATCGAAGGCTTTTTCAATATCGATAAAAGCGATAAACAGTTTTTTATTAATTTCCAATTTTTTTCTCAATAAATAATCTTAAAGCTAATATCTCGTGCTTTTTCCTTTTCTGAACCCAAATTGCTCATCTGGCAAATTTTCTTCTACCTTCTTTCGTATACGAATATATATAATTTTTGTCGAGATTTTTAAAATATGCGTTAGAATACTTAGAGTTGTATGTTCTTCGCAAATTTGAGCATTTATTTTCTTTGCGATTGCAATTATATCGGCACTATGAAAATCCTTTGGAATAATTCCGATAACGTATATTTTGTTCGTCAGGTTGAACACTGCCTCCTTTGTTCTATCTCCTACTTTTCGGAGAAGTTCCCCCGGTATGTGATCTATTGCACACACATTTTCCTAGGTTTCAAATCGTTCAATGATTTCTAAAATTCTTCTCTTAACATCACAGGCCCTATATTATCCTCGTGTATGTGATGTTCACGAGTTATTAAGTTCTTCATCGTCGTAAAGTTTTTCGATATATCGTTTCCATATTGTTCTCTTGTATTTCTTCGCGATTGATTAGTATTTTACCCTTATGATTTTTAATGTTGCTTAAATTCTTTTTTCTGTTCGGAAATTATCTTCTTACGTTAACGAAAACCTTCTCTGTATAAACGTTCTTATATATGTGTGTGTGTGTTAATATGAGTTATTTGTGTGTGTGTTCAATATCAGATTACTTTATAAATACAGGTTATTTCAGTTGTACTAATTTTTGTAAATTCCGTATCTAAATTAATATTTTGTACATTTTACGTTTTATAAATTCTATGTAGTTGCATATTTTATTTTCTACTTTATTGTTGAACAATTTTTTATCCCAAGGATTCCCTGTTTGGAACCACCTTCGTCTAAACTTTCTCTTTTCCAAGACTAGCTTTCGGACTGATAGCGGATAATTATTACATTTTTTGTAAGTATTAACTGGAGTATTCAGCGTGGCTGCTGTTTGTATCTCCCTAGTTAGATACCGTACGGCATTCTCGATGTCAATTTCGCTTTTTAATGGAATTTTTAGATTTAATTTGGTATCTAAGTATTCCCTAAATGATTCCCAATCTGTTTTGTGGTTACACAAATATATTTTTTCCTCGCGACATATAACCGAATCGCCAAACGTTAGAATGATACAAGAGTGGTCCGAAAAAAGATCGAAAGAAGAATTTATTTCTGAGTAATAACTAGCAGTTCCTTTTGTAATGAAAAAATCCAGCAGATCCGGTATTTTACCATTGTCGGTTGGCCAATATGTCGGTTCCCCCGTTGATATGTATTTAACATTATGACTTTCCAGCGCTTGTTTCAGCATACGCCCCCTTGTTGTCGTTAACCTGGAGCCCCACGCTGTATGTTTGGCGTTCCAATCAGCTCCAGAAACGAATTTACTACCCAAATATTTTATGTATTTGCTAAATTCGATTGTCGTTGTCTTGTGTCGTGGCGGACAATAAGCAGCTGATAACACAAGCTGGCCACCCATCATCTGTATGCTAATACTAGCTCCCTGTAGATACTCCTCTTTAAACTGATTTAATTCATGATGTACAATGTCAGTTTTTATTAGTATTGCTGAACCACCATGCGATTTTCCCGAGGGGTGTGTACACGAATATGTGTTATAATTATTTATTTTGAAATTATCCTTATCAGTAAGGTGAGTTTCAGAAACTAAAATTACATCGATTGAATTAATATTTAAGAACAATTCAACTTCGGCTTTATGATTTTTCAAGCCATTCGCGTTCCACTGAGCAACCCTTAGATACCTGGGCATTATTTGATTAGTTTTTGAACTAACGTGGTAAGCATGGATAACATCATGCTATTTTGCTCAGCTAATTGGCGGAATATTGCCTTAAATTCGTTCAGAAACTCCGCCAAGTTTACCGTAGGCACATTTGGTCCCTCTACATTTAGATTACTCGACGATCTATTACTGTCGGAGATTTGCCCGGAAATTCCTACGTGGTTCATATTTGCTGTAGTATTATTCATCTGACCTGAGGTGTTAGCATTAATAACTTGTGAATAGCTTACAGATGGTCGTCGATAATTTTGTTTGATAGGTTGACTCGCTCTAAGTTTGAGATTTGTTTTATTTTGTACTAATTTTTGATATATCTCACAACCTTTATAATATTAAAAATGTTATTAGCAGAAATTAAAAACAAAACCTTTAATAGCTATTTAAATAAACTTTCGCCCCTAGCAATAGATGAGACTATTCCTTGTGGAAGTGCACCAAAAATATTAAACGGTCCAATACACATATTCCTCCGATAAGACATGGCAACGGATTATGGGCGAGAGATGATAAACAGAAGTCAGATTTATTTGCTCAGCACCTGGTAACCGTGTTTCAGCCAAACATAACGGCTAGCACGGACAGGGAAATATACGACTATATAAATAGTCCATATGAATCATCTTCTTCGATTAAGTTAGCCTCAACTTCTGAGGTGAAATGTTTACTTAAAACGTTGAAAAAGAAGAAAAGTCCGGGTTTCGACTTAATAAGCGCTGAATTATTGAATGAACTTCCGCGAAAAGCTATAGTATTACTGACTTATATATGTAATGCAATATTTCGCGTACAATATTTTCCAGTACAGTGGAAATTCGCGCAAATTATAATGATTCCGAAACCTGGCAAAGATCCGTATTCTGTTTCATCTTATCGTCCGATCTCTTTGTTGCCTGTTTTGTCGAAGGTAGTAGAAAAATTAATATTAAAAAGATTACAGCCTTACATACAATCCAATGATATAATTCCGCAACATCAATTCGGTTTTATAAAACACCATTCCACCACTGATCAATTACATAGGGTGGTTAGTATAATTGAAAATAGCTTAGAAACCAAAAAAGTATGTACCGCGGCATTTCTCGATGTTCAACAAGCTTTTGATAAGGTTTGGCACGATGGTCTATTATATAAACTGAAATGTCTATTGCCGAAAAATTTTTATCTGTTGTTGAAATCATACATAGAAAATCGTCACTTTCAAGTGCGTTATAAACATACCTATTCAGAAATACATCCTCTTTTAGCAGGCGTTCCCCAAGGTTCTGTGCTGGGCCCCACGCTGTACTTGTTATACACGGCTGATTTCCCTACAATGGAAAATGTACAGCTGGCTACATTTGCGGATGACACTGCACTGCTCTCAACACACACGGATCCGAAGATAGCTAGCAGTAACCTACAGAAAGCTCTTACTAAGGCGGAGATATGGTTTAAAAAATGGAAAATTGGAATTAATGAAAACAAATCTGTCAATATCCATTTTACCAACAGAAAAGTTACACCCCCACCCGTCAGGATTAATAGCACCGATCTGTCAGTGCGATCAACGGTCAAGTACTTAGGATTACACCTGGATAGCGGATTAACATGGAAACATCACATACAGATGAAGAAAAAAGAATTAGATATTCGTGTTAAAAAAATGTACTGGCTGATAGGGAGAAACAGTGTACTAACGACAGATAATAAACGTTTAATATATACGGTGATTCTAAGGCCTGTCTGGACCTATGGGGTGCAACTTTGGGGTTGTGCTAGACCATCAAACCTGAAAATAATACAAACGTCACAAAATAAAATTCTTCGGATGATAACCAAAGCACCCTGGTATGTAACAAATCTAACGTTGCATCGAGATTTACGTATAGATTATGTGGCCGAGGTCATAAAAGTTCACGCTAAAAGACACGCAAGAAGACTTGATAGCCACCCGAATACTTTTGCTAGGGGATTGCTTGATACCACCGGTGAAATAAGGAGACTAAAACGTCAGAAACCGCAGGATCTCGTTTAGGGTCGTCGTAATCGGGTAGGTATCGCTGGATACTTGTCCTCTCATGCTCAATTCTCTTAAACGTACTGCTAAATGTCCTTGGTGGACAGCTCGCAGTATTATAAATCATTAAAAAAAAAAAAAAAAAAAAAAATTATTTTCTATATTCGCTTGATAATTACTTAACATCCGAAAAGCTCTGTAGTTTTTTTATGAGGAGAATTTTAGTAATTTTAACTACTTTTTTTTAATAATAATAATAATGTATATAATTGCGTGCGTATACATAATATAATTGCAATGTGTGCATCGTATGTTGACATGTAAATGTTTATGTGTGTATATATGTTGCATAAGTGAATGTGTATCTGTAGTTGGATGGATCTAAATTTACGTGCACTTCGTACTAATTCGAGCAGCATACATCGTTATAAATTTTGATCATTCATTTTCATTTATTGTTGCGGAATTTAGCCCATTTAATACAAAAACATCAATATATAATAACTATTTATCAATACGTTAGTGGGTTGTGATTGCTCCTCAGCAGTGCCCCCCCCCAAAAAAAAAAAATAAAATAAAAAAGAAGAAATAAATTAAAATTTGATATTATTATTATTATTATTATTATTTGATATAATTTTTGGATATATTTTGTTTATCTACATTTTTGGTTTACTGTTTTTACTCGAGATGAAAGAAAGCTAAGTTTATTTAATAATCGCGAAAACCGTCGGGCTGCGTTATAATTATTATTTACATTTTTTTAACACACTTTCTTAATAACTTAAGCGTAAAAAATTTTATCAACTATTTTCCCATTGGAAAAGAGTCAATGTCTGCAATAATTATTTCCACGGTTTCCATGGTACGACGATCAGCTTTCTGAAAGTATAATAATTAATGGGCGCTACCAGCATTGAACCATAACCGAAGTAGGCTGCCGTATACAATTAGTAGTTATCCGGTATCGAGGATATCTTGAGTCCATTTTCTAATCTACGTAGATTGCTAGACAATATTGGTTGATGCATACATGATATTTGAACATTTGGATGGTTTTTTTTAACTCGCTAAAAAACTTCTTGTAGCGATTAGTACTCGCGTACATATTCCACTTTTAAATCACGATGCAAATTCGAAACAAAATATGGAGCATTTTGAGCGGAGTATCTTCGACTGTAGTTGTTGAAGTCTCTAAGTTTGATTTCATAAACCTTCAGGCCATATATCGGAGCCAGCATAAATAAACCATTCTTTTACAGAGTAAACTCGATGCTGATTTTCTTCGCATTTATACATCGCAGGCTGTTGAGTCTTGATTTAATTATTCGGCATACACGTTGAATTCTCCATGTGAGACGCCGATCAAAAATCAGATATTTAACACTGGAACGTCATTGATTTTTACCGGTTCGCAAGACCTTCCGTTTAGTACTTGTCGGCTTTTTTCTGTATTGATTTTAATTTTCCATTTAGTAAACTAATCTTATTCAGGTGTACCGTAACAGATGCGTATACACTGGGCTTTCGTGCGATGCTAAAATACAGATATTTACATTACTCGTGCGTATCTCGTACGAATGCGTGTGCGATATTGACGATATTGATGCATATATATATATATATATATAGGTATGTTGATTTTGTTAGGTAAATTCTAATTTGCTTCATCTCGTTCTAAAAATATAAATACGTACAATTTTGTTAAACGTACACGATTGATTTTCGTACGTTTAGAATTTTTACTACGGTACCGGGTCGATATATTTTTTTTTTGTCTTTGCAAACGTTCGAAAGTATCGGCAGTTTTCATTTTTGAAAACTACAAGTATTTTCGAACCGATAGAAGTTGTTAAAGTCGCTTCCAGTTCTCATCCCGACTTAATTCCTATTCCGCCGATGAATATTTTTAATATCTTGTCGGATTTTTTTTCATCTCCCCGAATGTTCCTCGTTTAATATTTAATTCCGTATACATACCCTAAACGGTGCGACGACTGACTTACTTGCCGTACTGCATAGTTATACCCCGGACATTCCGGAATTCGCGGTATACTCGTCGGAGAAGCCGTTTTTTCGAGCGCACTTGATTCCGGAATTTACTTCCTCTCAGATATGGTTAGCCTATGATCGATGTTCGTAGTTTATTTCGGTACCTCACCTGTCCCTTGGTATTTCAAATGCGCGTCGACTATCTCGCAAATTTATTATCTCCAACATACGTTTACGTTCCGGACAGACTTCTTCGTATTATCTCCGACGAAGACCATTTCTCTTATACTAATACTAGCGACTCTCTCTACCAAATTTCTCGATATTAATCGGTTATCGTCGTCTTTTTTTTTCCGTTACTTCATTAAAATTTAATCCGATGACATTCGCCTTTTCCTCTTCCTTATTAAAACAACCGAGTGTCGTACTAACATTTAAAATTTCACCCCGTCCGACGGTGTCTCGTTTATTTTTATCGTGTTTCACTTTAATTTTAATTAATTCATTTATTATTATTATTATTCTTATATGCAAATCTTTTTGATGTTTATCGTTAATCTAAAAATTCGAGAAAAATTTTTCTTAACGTTCTTAATTATTATCATCATTATTATTGTCTCGTTATTATCTACCGGTTCGTAGTCGTCATTTCGAATAATTTCATCGAATTTTTTTCCATTCAGGCCGTTGTAATTCTATACGTATTTACGAGCGATTTATTAACGCGTATTTATTTACTTTAATCATTAATAAACTCGAATTAAGTAATAAATAAACAATTATTAATCATTTAATTACTAATTACCCCGAATTAACTAATAAATCATTAATTATGAATTAGTTAATTTTTGATTAGCTCGAATTACCTAATAGATAATTCATTATACGCGCTGTAATAATAAATGAATTCGATAATTATAAAATTAATTATTAATTTTAATTATAATCGGTAATTATTTATATTTATAATTAAAAAATTCTTAAATTATCTTTTTTATTATCTGAAGCAATTTTTTTCATCTACACAGTTATTTCGTTTGTATACTACTTTGTACCAACCAGTTTTGTGCTATTATGCATTGGGGTGGAGCTGGAAAGGTATATTATGAATGTCATACAATCACTTCGAAACATGTTACTTAACACCACTGGTTAAGCAACTCTGTTGGAAAACTCGTCCTCTCACCGTTCGTGAATTATATGAAGTATGCAATTACTTGTTTTCGTGTTTAAAAATTTTTAACTTTTTTTTCGATCGAGTTGCATGGTGGTAAAACAAGATTATCCTCGCACGAGTTAGCAAAGTTGCCTAAATTTCATAAATTTCATACCCGAATACAAGCGGTTTATGCCTCTATGTTTAAACTCTTTGCCGCGTCAACTAAAAATTGATCTTAAAAATTATAAACGACGGCGTAAGTTAGTTGCATAATGTGTAAATAGGTAACGAGCTTTTCATATAATAATTGAAGTTGCTAACTGGTTTAAAAGTATTCGGTATTGTTAGATTGATGATTTTATTTTGTAAATTAAATTTTTTTTATTTGTAAATTAAGTTCTACTTCAACTTTTTATTAATTATGTAATTATGAGTTATTTCCTGTTACGCCTTTATGTATAAACGGCTTTTAGTATTTATTTATGTGTATATTTCTATGTTGTATATTTACTTTCGCGCGTTAGGTATATTTCTGCGGATTTGTAATTATAGTTTAATACTTAATTTATTCGATTGGCGGTGTCTGGGTGTTTGTGTGTGTTTACTTATTAAATTGATTTCGTTGTTTTTTAAAGAATGTTTTAAGAAACGGTATTATTTCATTGAATTATATAACATTACGTTTTTTTTAGTGCGATGGAACGGATGTTAAATTTATCTTTATTTATTTGTATAATCCGGCGTTCGCGCAATATGCGCATACTCGGGATTTACACGTTATACATATTTTCTTTGCAACCTTGTATTTTAATTTGAAATTTGAATTTGAATTTGAATATTATAATTGTTATTTTTTCGTCTTTTATTAGTCGCCTTAATTCGACCATTCGTAAATTGTTATTCTTCTTCTACTTATTATTATTATTATTATTATTATTATTATTATTATCCGCAATCTACGCTGGTTTGAGTTTGTAAATACGGCTTCTAATTAGCAAGCATTACAAACTTCATCTTGATGGTTAAAGAAGGTCCTATATTTTCTTTGTAACCTTGTATTTTAATTTGAAATTTGAATTTGAATTTGAATATTATAATTGTTATTTTTTCGTCTTTTATTAGTCGCCTTAATTCGACCATTTGTAAATTGTTATTCTTCTTCTACTTATTATTATTATTATTATTATTATTATTATTATCCGCAATCTACGCTGGTTTGAGTTTGTAATACGGCTTCTAATTAGCAAGCATTACAAACTTCATCTTGATGGTTAAAGAAGGTTCTATATTTTCTTTGTAACCTTGTATTTTAATTTGAAATTTGAATTTGAATTTGAATTTGAATATTATAATTGTAATTTTTTCGTCTTTTATTAGTCGCCTTAATTCGACCATTCGTAAATTGTTATTCTTCTTCTACTTATTATTATTATTATTATTATTATTATTATTATCCGCAATCTACGCTGGTTTGAGTTTGTAAATACGGCTTCTAATTAGCAAGCATTACAAACTTCATCTTGATGGTTAAAGAAGGTCCTATATTTTCTTTGTAACCTTGTATTTTAATTTGAAATTTGAATTTGAATTTGAATATTATAATTGTTATTTTTTCGTCTTTTATTAGTCGCCTTAATTCGACCATTTGTAAATTGTTATTCTTCTTCTACTTATTATTATTATTATTATTATTATTATTATTATTATCCGCAATCTACGCTGGTTTGAGTTTGTAATACGGCTTCTAATTAGCAAGCATTACAAACTTCATCTTGATGGTTAAAGAAGGTTCTATATTTTCTTTGTAACCTTGTATTTTAATTTGAAATTTGAATTTGAATTTGAATTTGAATATTATAATTGTAATTTTTTCGTCTTTTATTAGTCGCCTTAATTCGACCATTCGTAAATTGTTATTCTTCTTCTACTTATTATTATTATTATTATTATCCGCAATCTACGCTGGTTTGAGTTTGTAATACGGCTTCTAATTAGCAAGCATTACAAACTTAATCTTGATGGTTAAAGAAGGTCCTCATATTGGAATTCAATAATACTGATTTTTGAATTTTTTCTATCATTATATGGTGATCAGGTTCTTTATGCTGTTAAACTGCTCGATATTATTCCATCGTTTCACCAATGGTACAATCTTTACAACATCGAGTTTCATCATTCGGTTCATGTGCTCTGTAAGTTTTTCATATTTATTTATTTTTTCCCGAATACACTTTATCAATATTCAGACTATCTGGTACAGAGCTATATGTATTAACATAATTTATTTATCTTTATTAAAACGGTATCAGTTATGTTCTATTGTTTTATCAGTCAATATCTGTCCCAGTATAATTTTTTATACTGTTCGTATTCCGAGATTTTTTTTTTTTGGCCTATATTCATAACATGACTGTTTATCTTTAATTAATCCATATTTTATTCCTATTTCTCGATGTAACTGCCACATCATCATCGTGTCTTAATCTTGAAATGCTTGGGATTCTAATTTGCTAATATTTTATTTTTCCAGTTCGTGTGTTATCGCGTTTAATATACTCGCAATCACAATTTACGTATTTAATTCTTTATATACAGTATATTTATATTTAATCGGATCGGTGAGTTCGTACCATTTTCTTATCTATCGGTGTTGGTATACAGATGTATATATATATATATATAAGCGCGTGGCGCGTCTCTTATCGTTATCGTGACGACGACGAACTTGTCTACATCTATTGTAGACACAACTACGTCACAGTCATTATCTACGACAATAATAAATAATAAAATGACTATTGTACTATAACCAAACTAAACAGTAACACGTACGAATCAAAAAATTTTCCAAAACGAGATCAAGCAATCTAAATGCGTTTGATGATATTCAATCGAAAGAGAGTACGTATCAGCGTTGCAAAACTTGTAAAATCGGAAAATATTTTATTCGCATCGCGTATATCTAACAACAGAATATGCATATATTCGAAACTTATTGCATATTCTTTCGCGCGTAAAAAAATATTAGTATCAAATAAAGAAACATTTGTGCGGAAAACACCTTCGAAACGATTAGTTATTTCAAATGCTTCACCTCGCATTCCTCATAAGGTAATTGAGCAAGCGTCGCAGGAACTTAGTATAAAATTAGTATCCCGAATGTCTTTCAATTAAAGCTGGAATGTTTGAAAATGAATTTGAACACATTTTTAGTTTTAGACGTCAGGTATATGGAAAATGACATAGAAAATCATCGAATACTATACAAAATTCGATATTAATAACGTTTGAAGGTGAACAATTCCGAGTATTTCTTTCCATGGAAGAACCGATGAAAGTGCAAAGTTTACCTGCCGTTGCAAAGGAGAAATCAGTAAACAAGACGGAATCACGATCTAAATAAGCAGAGTAAAATACGCGTTTAAATAGGCGCAGTAAAAACTGACGCACCACCGCATACAGGAAAACAACAATCTATACCATAAAGCGGCCACATCCAATATCTCCAGAACCACAAACACAGATGCCTGCAATAGAAAAACTGAATCAAAATTTCGATCAAATCGACGGTAACAGTGACCGATCTATTAGAGCAAAATACTCAAGAAAAAGAACAGCCTTGAATAATTAACTAAACTAACAACAAAAGATTTGTTAGCACCTCTTGCAGAAAACGTAATAACTAACAAAACTTATCTATTATCATTTGCAAACTTCACTGTATTAATGGATATGATCAAAGGGCATACCTCTGGATGTTATACGCGGCTTCACTGATGACATTGAAGGTTTGAAAAAAATGCTAACGGAAAACCGTGGGCTGTTACAAAATGCTGCGTTGAAAGGTCGTTTTGTAAGACTTTTAAATAAATAAAATAAATCATCGAACGTCTCAAGAGGCAGTGCCTCGGAAACTGATGAATAATATAATTAACATCTTACAACGAGAAAGTTAAATCAACAGAATGATTAAGATATTACACAGTACAACGAAAACCATTCTAGTTTAGCTAATGTATTACTTAGTAAAATTAAATACTGAAGAATATAGACATTACATTTATTTGTGATAAAAGCAACTACATTCCGACTAATTATAAAAAAATCATACATAATAAACTCGTGATAATCTATCGATCTGGAATACCGCTAAGTACAGTTTATATACACAATACTTACAACATTATAAATGTTTAAAAATTTTTTATATAAGCATCATTGTAACATGCATTCCACCTAACAACCTAGCTACTTATTATTTTCAATTCTTAGATATATATATATATATATATATACATACGAAACAATAATTTGAATAAATTCATACCGTTGGCAGATTTAAACTCGCGAAATTTATTACGGGACACAGTAAATAATCAGAGAGGAAAATATTTATTTGTAATACAAACCTACGACTTAAATATATTTAATGTTAAAAATAAGCATACATTTCAGAGAGGAAATCGAAAAAAGTATAATTTAACATTGGCAACAAGTATTATAGTAGACTTAATTGAGCTTTGGGGGAAGTCAGTTACGAATTAAATGCTAGCGATCATTACTATGTTCAACATAAATATAGTTACAAATGAGACGCGGAATAGCACTATCAAAGCTATTAACTACAATAGATTAGTAATAAATTTAATAAAACACACCTATATATGATTGATTGTAAATTGTAAGAACATAGCAGAAATTAAAAGATGGCTTTATCAATTCCAAGATTATGTTGATGTAGTATTAAGACATCCATATATATATATATATATATAAAATCTGAGATATACTGGTGGAGTACTGGCCCTGCAAAAGGAAAAAATATTGGTCAACAAGTTGTACAAGAAGTGTAATGGCTGCAAAAATATAGAAAAAAAAAACAATAATTATACAATTACAAAGAGCATTTTAAGCGATATAAGTTCATGATTAAAAGTGCAAAACTAAAAGCTTGGAAAAAGCTTATGGATGATAAAAAGGTTTTCGGACTTAAATATAAAATGTTAACGAACAAGTTAAAATCCACAAGCATACCAACATTAGAGATAACCATGCGAATACGGATCAAGACAAGGTTGATTTATCGATGTCGAATCTATTCCTCGACACAAAACCTTTCAAAATGGAAACTAACCATCCTAAAACAAAAATTGTATTCAGCAACGATGAAATTGACATAATAATTAAACAATTGAAAAACAAAGTAGCTACAGGAATAGACAAATTATCCGACGGATTTATTAAAAAATTTCACAACTTTTCCCCGTGTGTTATTGCAAAACTTGTAAACTTACCTTTTGAATTTAGTCATTATCCAGATGCATTGGAAAATAAGCAAAACAGTCATTCTGCAAAACCAAATTAAAACCCGAGTCTGTAACAGAGCCATAGCATTATTATCCTACTTAAGCAAAATATATGAAAAATGCATACATAAAAGACTAAAAGAATTTGTAGAAAGCAAAAATATAATGAAAATCAGCACGGTGCATTGCCAGGCAGATTGTCTGAAATGGCGATATATAATATTTTGCATAACATTAAAACTTTTAAAAATAAAGGCTTTTGTACTTGTCTAATTTGACATTACAAAAGCTTTTGATAGCTTAGATTTAATTAAGCTTATGTTATTATTAAAAAATTTACCATTAGATTACAGCATACTGAATATTATCAATCAATACTTTCAAGATCGATCCGCAATACTTGAAATAGGTACATATTCTAAACAACACAATAATTGTTACGGGAGTACCGCAAGGGTCTGTATTAGGGGCCATTCTTGTGGAACTTAGTTTTCTCACAAATATACAATATACTAATTCAAAATAATGTAAAAATTTTTACTTTTGTGGACGATATTAGTAATTGCCGATAAAAATGAAATCTCATTAGGAAAGAAATTCTATGCAATAAATAAATGGTTACAACCATTTAATCTCAGCATCAACAATTTGAAATCAACCTATATGATGCTGTTCAATAGGAAATTACAAAATAAGTTAAATGTAACGCAATATGGACTATACAATATGCCACACAAACCAAATACCTAGGAGTATTAATTGATAATTATTTAAAATTCTATAATCATTTCAATCGTATTACAACAAAAATTAGCGAATTTATAAGGGTATTCGATAAACTATATAACAATAACAATAGAACAAACTATAGGGAATAATATTATATAAAAGTATAATATTACCAAAGATACTTTATGGCAGCGTAATCTATAATGATACGTTAAATATCAAACGATTTGAAAACAAATTAAAAGCATTCCAAAGAATGATTGTCGTAAAATTAATCAAATCTTACATTAGACCGTCGGTGTATGAAATTGGGAAACATATTATAATATTTTATGAATAAAAAATAATGTAAATATAACTCGTGAATTTAACAACACGCAATATCAGCATCCATACTATTTGCATCAAGAAAAAAGCTAACAATTAAACAATTCGAAATACTATCGGATGTATGTTAAAAAATATCAAAGGTTACGGGATGAATATAATAGAGTAGCGAAACAATATTTTCCCAGTGTAGACGGAAGACTAAAAAATGTTGTATTCGTGCCAAATTATTTCAATACACAGTTTATATTTAAAGACTATTTATATAAGTATGGAATATTGCATACGAATAAATGTGCAATATGCAATTTAACCGATGATCTCTAATGCATATACTGACAGGATTACGGCACCGCTGATTTCGCAGATATAAATGCAACAGAATTGGTGGATAAGCAGTTCAAAATTGTTGACGTTTTCACAGTATCGGAAATAACATACCGCCAAATACATCTACATATATTTTAATCAAATTAATTGTATAATATCACCTTAATGTAAAATGGGCTGAACTTATCAGTTCATTATTTATAAATTACATGTATCTCACTTATAAATAAATTTACCTCATCGTAATTTACGAACTGGGGACCAAAAAAAAAAAATTTTATTTTTCGTCATTATTATTATTATTATAAGTTACACTTCATAATTATAGGGTATGCAATCTCATTTACCTCGTTCTTTAAGATTGCGTTTGATCGCGTAAGACTTTAGCGTTTTATAATTTGTTTATAATTTTCCACTTATTACTTAATATGTTTGTAAAATGCTACAATTTTAATTTGTTAGCCGGCGCTCGCGCAGTTTATGCGCTTAGTCGGTCTATGTTTTATTTTCATGTATGTTAATTGAATCGAATTGAATTATTATTATTACTTAACCGAAATAATAAAGTTCAACGATAATCTACTTTAACAATTATCATTGTGTGTGACGGTAATTAAGTTATTCTCACTTCGAATTTTGTAAAACCGACATATTTAAAAGTAATTTATCATTTACTACTACTAGATAGAATGATTAGGACGAGGTAAAATTCCGATTCTAATACCGAGCAAAATTTATACGATATAATTTGTAAAATTAATTAATCGAAAGTTTATCATAGATTATGTTTTTTATGTTTATACTGCGCATATTCAGTTTTTACTCGCTTAAAATCGTAAATCTCCGATAGACGTAATACGTGGATTAGTGCGATGAATTGAGATATTATTTACTGTAACACGGGGATTAATTCCGTGTCGTGTGAACAAAATTCCAATATTGTATGTTTATTACGGTTGAAATTATTTGACATATGTTCACGCATCCTTACAATTTGACGAGTCGCGGAGTGATTGGACTAGAAACCAATTAAGCAATTTTGTGTCTGTGCGAGATTTAAGCCTGCGTTGAATAACCATCTCGGGGCTGGCTCGCTTAAGTAGCTTAACTGATATGATGTACATTTTCAATATTGGAAGAATTTTTACTAAGTTTTGGGAAGTTGGGGGACAATCTTGTAGGCATTCCGTTGTTGTCGAAAGTAATTCGAACATATCGTCGATTATTTGATCATTCTTTCAGGCGATAAATTTTTAAATTAGATAAACTGTAATTCTGTTAGGTGCTGTCGGATGCCTACGGCTGAAAAAGTTATTTCTATTTTTGTCTGAATTAATTAATAATTCGCCAGTCCTGAAAACAGCGTATATCGTACGATTTAAATCTTTTCGTAGTTTACAGTAATAATTAAGACGAATAATGAGCACCTAGCGAGAATTCGCTAAACCGAAGTTTTTAATACAAGTTTTTGTTTTCGTTGCGACTTTAGGAAACGTAACTTCCGAAGTATTGTATATAGTATACATATATATATATATATATATATATATATATATATATATATATATATATATATATATATATATATATATATATATTATATACAATACTCCGAAAATACGTTTAGATAAAGAAATATGTGTACGTATACGCGTGCGCGTTTATAGGTTTTTATAGTAGTGATTTCAAAAATTTTATTCTAAAGTAAATTTTGCATTTTAAATTACTTCCGCCGACCGGAAAAAGTTCAGCGCTAGAGTTTGAATTTTGCTGTTTGTCGTTACAATTTATCGAAAGTTTTGTATAATTCGAAAGACGAAAGTTAAAAAAGCTCAAATTTAAACGTTTTTTTATAACGAATAGGCGTTTAAATAAAACGACGATCGGTGAAAAAGGTTATAACTCTATTTCTGGTCTTATCCCAGAATGTTACACAACCTATTCATCCTTTACTTGTATTAATCCCGTCCTTTAAGCCTCCGCCAATTTTCATTAGTGGAATTCAAAAAATTTCTGAATTTGATAATTTTTTTAAAAAGAACCGTCTTGAACTCGAACGTAAAGCTCTTGCAAACAATGTGTTGAAAGTCCAACCTAAATCCTCTGATGAGTATCGTATCCTCAGGAAGTTACTTGATGAATTACCCAATTCCGACTTTCACGTTCAAATAGGGAAAATATCTTACCACACTTATCAGTTGAAAGAAGAAAAACCGTTTGTATTTTTCATTCGTTATTTGCACCCAACAACTAATGTTAAAGACATCGCTTCCGAACTATTGAAGGTTGGGCACGAAGCCAGACGAATCAGTAACATTCAAATTAAGAAGGACGGCGACCTATACTCGCTGATCAACCTTCCGCTATTTCTGGTAGAACTAGAGCCTCGTGAAAACAATAACGAGGCCTTGGACATCACTCACATGTTGTATGTTAAAATTAAAACTGAGCTTCCTAGGAAACTATATGACGTTCCCAAGTGCAAACGGTGTCAGGCTATTGGCCATTCTAAAAATTATTGCTCCAAGCCACCAAGGTGCGTTAAATGTGCTGAGAATCACTTAAGGTCTACGTGTGTGAAACCCAAATCATCCAAGTGCAAATGCGCCAATTGCGGCGGTGAACATACAGCTAACTACAGAGGCTGTCCCGTTTTCAAAAGTAAACTCGAGCTCGCCAGATCCGCAGCACCCAAACCTATGCAATCTATAACAAAGGAACTCATCGGTCACTGGATCCTTATCTCTTACCAGGGAAGGTACTTCATACTCCGCTGCTGTCTCGCAACCTACCATTTCTACACCGGAAACTAATGAAGACACAACTGCTCAGCCGATTCACAATGAGGAAAAAAAAACCCTCCCTGAGCTAGTAGCTTTAAGAGCCTTCTTGATTCTAAATCAAGAGGATTGACTCGTTAGAAAATTCAGCGAGCTTCTCGCCTAAGCGCAAGTACCGAAAACGTAAATGACAGCTCCTATTGTTATTATGACGTGGAACGCTAACGGACTTCTTCCGAGGCTAGACGAGTTTATACATTTTCTCCATCGTGAGAATATTGACATTGCGTTCCGAAACGCACTTTACCAACGAAGTTCATTTGAAGAAAATCAAGGGCTATTCGACTCACTATTGCAACCATCCGAGTGGTAAAGCTCGCGGCGGTAGTGCTATTTTCGTAAAAAATTCTATTACATTCGCAGAAGAAATTAATATACGCTCTAACCTCTTCCAAGCTACATGCATCAGCATTCGCCTATACAAAAACTGTAGTCGCGTCGATTTATTGTCCTCCTAACCAAACAATCGATGCTGTTGATTTGTTGATTTTAGTGGACTATTTGCCAAACTGGGTACAAAATGGATTACTGGAGGCGACTTCAATGCAAAACATGCACAATGGGGATCCAGATCAACTAATCAAAGAGTTAAAGAACTTCTTAAATCTGTAAATAAAATCAATGGTTCATTTTTATCTCCTCAGGAACCTACTTATTGGCCTTCAGATCCCAATAGAATCCCAGATCTGTTAGACTTCTTTATAGTACGGAATGTATCGACAAGATATATGGATCTTAGAAATATTGTGGACCTCTCTTCTGATCATTCTCCTGTAATCGTATCCTTAAGCAATACTGTCCTATTTAAACAAAGTGCGTCCAAAGGACTAATTAACAAACATACTGACTGGAATAAAATGCGCGACATTATCGATAGCTCCGTAAAACTTAAAACACGGATTAAGTCTCCGGATGAATTGGATCAAGCAGTGACTAACTTTACATCAATAGTCAACAATTCTGCTATATCAGCTACACCTGTCTACAAAGCTGCTTCTAACGAAGAAATTTTGTTCCCTCGTCTCGTACGTGACCTTGAGAAGACGAAGTGCGCGAAAGCGGTAGCAGCGTACTCGAAATCGTGTAGACAAATTCATATTTAATAAGTTGTGCAAAGATACTACTGAGCTAATTCGTAAAATTAACTACAAGTCGCTGGAAGATTACTTACTTCATCTTTCACCGGGAAAGAGAGAACGAATACTCATTGTGGAAAGCCACGCGTAAAAGTGAACATCCGCACAATATCAACATGCCCATTCGTAATAGTAACGGTGACTGGATCTGTGGGAATGATGAAAAAGCAGGGGCCTTCGCGTCATACTTTGAAGAGGTATTCAAGCCCAATAACATAAGCTCCAACATAGAGATTAACATCAAGTCAAAAGAGTCGGTAATTATTCCTCACATTACTCCGAAGGAAGTGGCTAAAGTCATCGGCCAATTAAAAATCAAGAAATCCCCAAGTACGGATAATAACATCTCATCTAAAATTCTTCAAGAGCACCCGAAAAAAGCAATCTTATTTCTTACATATATTAATAATGGCATTTTGAGACTTCTTCACTTTCCTCACCAGTGGAAGCTAGCTAAAATTATCATGATTTTCCTAAGGCTGGAAAACGTCATGAGTTACTGCAGTCCTACAGACCAATATCACTCCTTTCAAATGTAGCAAAAGTCTTTGAAAAACTTTTTTTACTTCGGCTTAAACCTATTATTGATCGCGCTGCAGTCATTCCAAACTGGCAATTTGGATTTCGGAACCAGCACTGCACCTTGCAACAAGTTCAAAGGGGGTCACTCAAATAATAGAACGATCCTTCGAAGACAGTAAATTCTGTCCCTCGCTATTCCTCGACGTCGAAAAAGTCTTCGACCGCGTATGGCACGAAGGTCTCATCCACAAACTGAGCAGAATACGACCGTATAACTTCTGCGAAATACTGAAGTCATACTTGTACAAAAGAAGCTTCAAAGTTGAATTCAATGGACTGTTATCAAATCGTCATATGATTCAAGCTGGAGTTCCGCAAGGAAGTGTACTGGGTCCGATGTTGTACCTACTGCTGACACTGTTACGATTCGTTCGGTAACAATTTCTATGTTTGCAGACGATACTGCTCTTCTTTCAGTCAGTAGCTCTTACGAGATGGCAGTCAAAAATCTACAGTTAGCCATCGACTACATTTGCGACTGGGCCAAAAATTGGAAAATTAAATTAAATGAAATCTACCAGAGTCGATTTTTCTCTACGTTCCGCCGGCTATATTCCGTCAATCGCGAATGAAAATTCCGACTAACGAGTCCAAGTACTTGGGGATGCATGTCGATCGCCGCTTGAACTGGAATCATCATGTCAAAACCAAGAGCCAGGAACTTCGCCTTAAATTATTTTTGCTATACTTTTTGTAATATCGTACGTGTAACTTAAGTATTTTCTTACATTTGTTTTTTTCCTTCTTTTTTGAAAAAATATATAAAAATTTGATAGAGAAAGCACAGTGTTTTGGTTTGTTTGGAAGTATGGTTCTAACAGTTGAAGGACTCTTTTTTCACCGATGTATATTCAGGAACTTCTAGTAGAGGGTTTCTTCGTCCGAGGATGCTTGATTGGCAGATTCTGTGCTATTTTCGGTCTTTTCTTCGATTTCATACTGACCTTGCAGGAGGTTGAGCGGACCCCTTACGGTGAATGTTGAGGAAAGAGGTCTTTTATCAGGCGGTAGATTTACAGTGCATGTATCGGTCGCTCGAATTTTTTTATCAGGCGAACTAGCACTTGGAAGAGTCGGAAAATCGTCCGTAGTCAATAGGATATGAAGTAGAAGTTGAAGAGGCTAATGATGGTTGAGTAGTCGGTTATAAGCTCTGTATAATCGTGGTTTGAAGTTACTCTGGCTTTGTGTCCTGTCGAGTTACATTTAAAGCATACAAGATCGTCGATAGAAATAAAAATTAAGTTTTATCATTGGCTTCCCTAATGTAAACGTGCTCGATAGATTTAGTTCTTCATAATTTCTAATATACACCTGACGACGGAAAGTAGCTATCAAACTCGTCATATGATGGTTTTACTCTAAGTATTGAAATTGATGCCAATTTCATATTTAGGTTTCTCACGAGATATTGTTTCAGAACTGCGTTGGTTATTACCAGGCAAATATATTTGATAAAGTTATTTTAGTGGATGTGACCATCAATTTCAAATCCACCATGTATCGTTATGAATGAGTGCACTAAGTGTGCATTTTTTAAGAATACAATAACTCGCTATAATATTTTTTGCCCCTCCGACTAGTCAACGCCGTCAGGTAGTCTAATATTTTATATTCCAATATACGATTAAAGACTATGCCCTTGTTCTTCCGTAGGATGGTCGAAATTTTGAATAGGTGTTATCTTTTTTCCGTAAGCGGGAAAACGCGTACGTAGGTTTATTTTATAAAATAAAACATTATTACTTGTTAGTTGATTCGACGAAACTGATAATGATGGAGCGGCGGACGGAATTTTAGTAACGACGATAGCGTTCATACTTAGAGATAAAGAAGAAAAACTCGTTAAACGGACACGAATATATACGAATTAATAGTTTACGATGTGTATAGGATACACCGAACGCGTAAATGTACAACAAGATAACAAGGACGAACTGAAAACTAATTACAAGATTAAGTTTACGCGCGATTATATATATTTTTAGCTTGCGCCATTTAGCCAGTTTAAACAAACCCCTTTATCGAGTTAGTGTATTTTTCAATCTCGATACCGTTACGTTTGATAGATTTATATATAAACTGACTGTAACGGAAAATACAATGGGTCAGAAACAATTCAATACTCACGAGTAAATGCCACTTTTGTAAAATATTAGAGAACCTCTATGCTTTAGAAATTTCGGACAAAACCCAATTTTGATGTTCAATATGTCGCATGTACCGTCAGAAATTATGTCTAATTTAGCAAGATGCAGCGAGGTTATGCCCAGTATGTAATCGAAATAAAGTTGATATATATCATCCCCCCCGAAACCTTATGATAAAATTGAAACCACTTTTTTTTTTTTTTTTAATTTCGTTTTTCTATTTACAGAAAGAAAAAATTACTTCTCGGACATCATCATGAAGTCGTTCGTATTTTTCTCATTGCCTATATTATTACTATCACTAATGAGTTCAATGTTGCCGGTTGCTTATCCGGATCCAAGAATAGTAATCGGAGAAAAAATTACTAAAAACGGGGGTAAGTGTTATTTATTACGGTTGAATTAATTCGAGAAAAATAATATTAAATTTTATATATTAAAATAAAAATCGCTAAAGCTACGGTTTCTTAGTAGTACGATGCCGTTTTAATGCGGCGGTAATAATACGTTAAATGACGTCACGAGAACGTTCACAATGGAAACAAAGGATGGTGTTTTCTTAAGAAGCGTCAACTGTTACCGTTGTAAAAAAAAAAAACAAAAACCGTGAAATCGCGGCAATTTTAAAGCGGTCGTCATTACGGTGATGAACAGTGTTATCAACGTTTTATCATCGTACGGTGATATAAATCTGTAAATATTTCGGTTTTATTTAGTATGCAAAACTTTTCAAATAAGACGAGTGAAATTAGTTGGAGTAGCGCTTATTGATTTTGTAAGAAATCATGATGTTTTATATAATATAAAAAGTAAAAATTATCGGATAACCCAATTAAAGCAAAGCTTGTGGCATAAAATTGGTATGAAAAATTAATAAAATAGGTATAGTAATAATGTGAAACGCAGTTTATTATAAATCATGAAAAAACAATAGATGATACAATTAGTGTAAAAATTAATAAAATATAAATAATGAAAAAATAGAATAGGTGAAATATATCTGTATCTACAGTTTAAAAAACAAAACGAAATATATGCTAAAACGTCCAATTTTAAAAAAAGTTTATTCAAAAAATGAACAGTATTTACACAATTGAAGAACGGTGCTTCTCTAATTTTACACTTCTGGTTCATCGTAAAAGCGGGCATCTCATCGCTTTACGACGTCATTCAACGTAATATTACGTACGCTAAAAAACGGCACCGTATTCCTAAGAAATCATAGCTTAAGATGTTCGAATAGAAAAAAAAAACACGGATAATCTACCCTTCCGAAAAGAGTAAACGAGTTTAATGCAGCTACGACTGAAAAAGCGTATTTCGAGCCATTTGTGAAAATTAGGAGTTAGGATAGTTTCTATTAAAACAAAAGAGAGAAATTTGTAATTGTTAATGGGAGAACGTGATTCTTAAATGAGGAAAACACATATTGATAGAAGCTACTGCTATTCTGCAGTCTCTTCGATACGTTAGAAATCCATCGACCTTCTAATTCTCTCTGATTCTAAGAGTTGCTTGCCGGTATTACAACGCTCTCGGCTCAATTCAATCGTCAATTATTTATAAAAATTACTAATTATCTACGCCGATTAAGCTCGCTCGGAGTGACGGTGAAATTTTTTTGAATCTCCGGCCATCATAGCGGTATCTATAGAAATAATCTAGCCGATCGTTTGGTCATCTCCACGGTTACATTAGAAACATTCTTATTTTATACTGCTCCTAAAATGGCGCATAAGGAATACCGGAAAAACCAATCGGCTGATCCTTTTCCAGCGAGGCATTATAAATCCGTCTAACCCGACATATCTGCTAATCCATTGTTTTTTTACAATATTAAAGTCAAATTTCAGGGGGTTTTATTATTTCTATATATATATATATTTTATTTCAGAACGCTCAACTACAAAGGTCATTCGCGTTCACGGAAATTAGATACAGTAAATTATAAAATAATTATTTTTATTTGCTTAGTTTATAATAATTTTATAAAATCGTTTTTTGTTGTTTTTTTCCGGAAAATATTTTGTATCACCTGTTCGTCGTTCTGTGTAACGTTTTATATGTAGTCCACTTATTGACGTCTGATTAGGTTGTTCGAATTTCGCGGATATTATGTAATAACATGTTCTACAGTAAGAGCTGTTACCTTCATAAAACTTGCACGCTACCGATGACGCATTTCCCTCGATGAGGGGCCCCGTGTGTTATCCTCGTGTGGTTGATTCAGTACTATCTCTTCCTGTCTGTCTGGTACGACGTCGTCCACTGTTCTGTTGTTTGATTCTATGTTATTTGTTACAAAATTTATAACGAATTTTAATTGTTTGCTTATCCACGAGCGGAGATTTCCAGTCTCCGTGGTGTTGACTTTTGCCATGGTGCATACAAGGAGGTCGGTATAATAAAATCAACCGTTAAATTACAACGTAGATTCTTTATTTATTTTTACCGTATTTAGTTTCCAAAGTTGGAACGAAAGGTTTGTAATAGTTTGGATTGTTTTTTTTTTCATACTCAATTCTAAATAATATTTCGATTCTAACGGGATTCTTCGATCTTTAAGTGTTGTTATATTAGTTTCGACATATAGGTTTGAAACTGGACTAGTGCAGAAGGCTCCGCTGTAAATGCGAAGTGCCTTACTTTGGGAATTACACATTTAATTTATGTATCACTTTTGGCGTTGCTGTACCATATACAATTGAACCGTTATAGACGCAATAACGTTCTTCAGTCGGAGCTCCACGATTTGTGGTTTAAAGTTTCGAGTAAATTAATAGCCTTTATCTAGGTTTTACGTAATCCACATGCGCCTTCCAGTTTAATTTTTTTATCCGCGATTAATCGCAGGAATTTAGTTTGATCGGTGTATCGTATATAATTGTATTAATTTTAGTTGGACAAGACGAGTATACGACGTTTACCCGGTGAATTGTACCACACGTGTCTTTTGCGCAGAGAAACGGGTATTTTTTGTGCAAGTTCGTACTTCTATTAATTCGATATTTTGTTGTAGTTCCTTTTCTAGGGCAGAAATATTGTTTCCTTTGATATGTACAACCCGGTCGTCGGCGTAAATAGAATATTTTACAGATTCCTTGTAATTCAGATATTGTATAAATAGTAGAGGACTTAGCACGGATTCCCGAGGAACTCCGTTTTCTTGACGTTTTAACGTAGTATATTCCCTATTCGTATTTTGAATTTTCTCTCCTATAAGAATGAACGGAGGAATTTAGGTCCGTAATCATGGATTGTTTTTAAAATGACTGCGATAGATAATAGAACGCACGTCAGAGATAGTCTTTAACTGGTGTTTATTTGCTTTGAGGTTTGGTACGATATTAGCTTCCTTCCATTTGTCTGGAATTACATTAGATTTCCATATTTGATTTAGTAGGTGGCAAACTGAATCAATATTGTAGCCTCGTATGCTATCATCCCAGGCTGTATAGCTGAAGGTAGGTTCTGTGTTAGCGTAATTCCGTTGAACCTTGTTTTCCTGATAATGGCACTCTGTCGTGATTTCCGCAATTTTGTGCTTTTCATAAACTAGTTCATCGGATGGATTTTTAATTGCAGATACGTAACTCGGTTTTTCTCTTATTTGATATTTTCCTGATCTGATTCCGCAGTTTAGTCATCGGTGTGTTTGAATTTATACCAAAGATAAAATTATTCCAGAATTTTTTATTACATCTAGCTAGTTTAAATCGTAAGAGCTTTCCTTATGTGGGACATCGTTTAAACTGGTTTAGTAATTTATTTTTGCTTTGTATGACTGATTTACACTTTCCTTTCCACTATGGGGGGGATGTATTTTTTGTTTTTTGTTGTTTGGAGTGGTGTTTTAGGCATGCATGTATACGAACCAGCCGAGGAAAAAATTTCATGTGTTATGATGGTATTTATTTCTTTTGTATTCGTACTGTTTTTTTTTGTTTTTGTTAGGTTTAACGGAATTATTAAAGCTAAATCAGCTTTGTGGATTACCCAGTTTGGGTATCTTTCACGCTGTATTGAATGATGTTATAAATTGAGGGAAATGATAACTTTCGTACAGACTTTTACTAGTTTACCACTGTATCCTGCGATTAATTGTAGAGCTGTAAAAAGTTAAGCCGATAGTCGATGTTAAATTATTATAGATGTCGAGTCTGATTGCTTCTCCAGATATTCGGATGGTTGAAAAATGTTTCTATTGACCTCTTTTACCTATCAGATTGTAAAATCTCCTCCGGTTACTATATATGGGGTTGGTAGTTGTTTTTGGCTATTTCTTTCAGATTCTTCAAGCTAACTTAATCATTTTCATTTATATAAATAGTGAACATCGTTATTGATGGTTTTTAATAAAAGTTTTATAGCAATAAACTCGACCGTATATTGCTTCACCTTTGATAGAATTATGCACGGCGATCAATACACCGCCTTGTGTGTTACTCAGTAATAGGCAACCTTTTCGATGTATATTGTATTCGTTTATTTGTATATCGTGATTACTATTTAATTTAGTTCGATTCTAATTCTTCTACAAATAATTGTAGAAACGGTAGTTTGGATGGAACGCTCCAACATATTAAATTTATCATGGCAGATAAGTTTAATGAGGATTATTAATCCCGCTGCTTCTTCTTCTTCTTCTTAGGAGTTAAAAATTAGATTAGAGGAAGGATGTTTGTGATTTGGAGAAAGAAGAGAAGTTTAGTCTCGACGGAAGAAGTACGTCGTAATATGTTGGGAAGGTTGTGAGGAAAGTCAGCTGACGTTGAAGGATATATGCTGGACAGGAAGCTAAGGTAGGCCTATCTTCCCTGGTGAACAGCAACTAGTGCGTAAGACGTGTGTGTCCACCACATCTTTCGGTCTGGACGTTGACATAACTGGGTTTGTGATGCTACGAAATGAGGAAGGATGGACAATCGTTTCATTGCTATCGACTTCATCCATCTTATTCCAAATATGGATCGTCATATCTTTACATGTCGTTACGGCCGGAACCGATGTTATATTAAATGAATTTGCTGCGACTGTGTCAGCTTCGTTATTTGCATCAATAATGTTCGCGTATTCACGCAAGTAGAATTTGTCGCCTATAGATAAACGATTTTTCTAATATAGTTTTCGCTAACAGATGCTGATGTTCGTGTCTATTCTGTATGTTTCTAACTGAACTAAGAGAACCTGTACAAATTAATATGTCACGCTTTAGCTTCGATTCTCTGCAATCACAATTGCGCAGGAGATTGCATATAAATCGGTCGACAGTACAGAGAATGTGGACGAACAGTTTAGGAGAGACGTGTCAAAGATTATGGGAATGGTAATCGAAGAAGGAATAGACGGTTGGTTTAGCAGAGTGGAGGCAGGTTGATGTCAAGATTACGGAGGATGTTCGTAATTTTATTGTGGACAAGCAAGTTTGAATAAGGAATAGTTTGGTGGTTGTGGTGAGACGACGTATCATCACGAAGATCAGGAGTTGAGAGTGAATGAAGCTGAAATTTGAGTAGGATGTAAGAACGATGAAGATCGGTGGGAATTTCTCCGGAATTATATAGCAAATGGTTTATTGGTGTTGATCTCATTGCACCAAGTGATAGGCGTAGAACAGTGTGGTGGACTGAGTTTAATCGTTTCAGAACTGTCGGTGTAGCAGACGCGTAGGCAGGGAAACCATAGACACATTTACCTTTTATAAGGATTTCGTATATTCTGAGAAGAGAAATTTTATCCGCACCACAGGTGGTATGTGACAACTTTTTCATCAGATTTAGCCTTTGCATTACTATGTGATCCAGCCAAGTCAACCTTCTGTCAAAGACGGACTCAACATATCTAATTCGAGAAACAGTTTCTATAGCCTCAGATCCCAATGTAATCGCCACCCGGTTGTAGCAGTGATGAATTCTACAGAAGTGTATTCTTTTAGTTTCTTCAGGTGAGAAAGAAAGACCGCTGTTTGTGGACCGTTGAGTAAGCTTCTGTGTAGCTTCTTGAAGCATGGTTTCACCAAGCTTATAATCATAACAACGGACAAAAATTACCAAGTCATCATCGAAGAGCGCACTTCGGATCGTTGGATTTAATTCCGCCGGCATTGAGTTTATAGCAATGACTTGCGGTTTGGACATTGCTTGTTGCCGGACCGCCTGTTCATTATGCAGCTTAGATAAAATCCGTATTGTCCTCTTCATGCTGGTCGTGTAGTCTGCAACCGTGATCACGTGTTCTTCGAATGTACTTCATTAACAGTATTACGCTTTGAACTGTATCTCAAATTACTGTACGCATCTCGTGATGGTCCTCCTTATAACGTAATGTCCCTTCTGCCTATTGAGAATCTTTGTTCCCGGACATAGCGACTTTTCTCGAGAAGTTGTCCGAGTTCATAAAAATATGATTTAGTGATTATTACGGCACCACGTTGGGGGTACGCTGTAAAGGCATCCCCATAAAAAATAAAAAAATAAAAAAAAAAAATAAAAAAAAAAGAACGTCGGACTTAAAACTGAACCGTGTGGTACATCATTTATAAATTATACTTTGATCTGGTGTTACTAAGTACCACCTGAAACTGACGCTGATCTAAGAATTCCCTAACGAATGCCAATAATCGACCATCAATATTCCATTGGTGTAGCTGTTCGAGGATTCTGTAATGTAGGACTGTATCAAAGGCATTGTTGAAGTCGAAGAAAACGGCGAGCAGAAGTTGGTGCATGATTAAGGACTCTATAATATTACTCTGAAGGTAATAAAGATGATCAGTTGTGGATCTCTTTTAGAGCCAAATCCGCACTGTTTAATAGAAAATTCTTGTTGTTCAATATCCATAGAAATGGGTCTGTAACGGTCTAGTTACGTTGGATTTTTGTTAGAATGATCTCAGCCAGACGTCAAGAAGTGGAAAAAGAACAGGATGTCCAGAATTGATTAAATATATTTAATAGATGAGTTATAATACTTTGCTGGGCATATTTGAGCATATTAGGCGTGAAATTTATCATGTCCAGCGGCAGAGGAGTTTATCGTACGTACGTTCGAATTAAGTTCTTCGAATGTTAATAATTTATTGAATTCCCGATGTGAATCGGTCTCTATTGTTGCGGTCAAAGGAGGAGGGGTTTTGTAAATGATTAGCAAAAGCTAATTTTTGAATTGTTAGAAACGATAATAGAAGGTAAAAGATGTCTGATATTTTTCTCCATCGAGTTGATCTTATTCCATACTATTGAGGGTGGTGTTTTGAACGTAATCGTGGATGTAAATTTCTGCAATGAGTCCTTTTTTGCTTGTTTTAGTATATATCTGGCTTTTGCATGCTGTTTGCGGTAGGTAATGTGATTCTCCTGATTGGAACGTGATTTTAATTTCGTAAGAGCCTTACGTCTATTTTTGATAGCAGTTGTGCAGCTTTTAGTCCACCATGGTACGCATTTCCGTCCGAGATGATTGCAAGAACTCCGGGTAGTGTACTGATCTGCAAGATCCACTAACTGAGTGGTAAAGATTTGTAAATCGTGTGCGAACGTTGCAGGATCAATGTTAGCGCGCAGCTGCGTATACGTGTCCCAGTTTGTTTTTCTGTAGTTACGGTCAAATTAGACTTTGGGTGTATATCTCCGCTTCTCATCGCCGTAGTCGAAAACTCGACTTCCGATGTAGATGTATATTACAGTTCTATAGCGGCGTTTAGTATTTTAATGAGCCACGTTTAGCATTACGGTTTACATGAGGATGAATTTTTTCTATCATGAGAATGATTCCTGAAAAGTCACTTGTTAATGGCTCGACGTATGTACTTTTATCATTTTCGAATTTAAAATTGTGTATCAGACTTATAAAATCTACCGTCTTAAGCGCATATACAATTACATTCTACGCTTATAATATCATCTTTTTCTACGCCGATGAATTCATCCGGGTCTAGTATGTTCTTTTTTCTGTGTTCATTTGAGCGACTTCTTATTCAGAATGTGTGTCTTTTTAATGGTGGTCTGTTTGAGTTTACAAAAGAATCTGGTTCGAGATTCTGCTCTTCTTCTGCCTGAGATGCTGCTATACGTTCCGTGTTATCTTGAGATCTCTGATTCTGTGTCTTCGACTTGTAGCGTGGATTTTTTGTTGCTGTGTAATCCGTTTTTTTGCAGAGAAAATATGTAATATTTCTATACGTCGTAAAAAAAATTCGTTAGGTCCTTGTCTTTGAAATTTATTACTAAAGAGAGTTGCGTAAGTTACATCCTGAAGTAGGGTTTATGTGTTTTTTATAATGTAATTTTTTTTCAACTATTTCCCGAAGAGATGCTTTGTTTGACTAATTTTTCCTTTTTTGAGAGACTACTTGCCAAATAAAACTGATTCCCATAAAACGACAAAAATTCTATATATATATATATATATATATGTGTGTAATCGAACTAAATTGTTGTCACAAAACAAAAGAATACAACGATTCGGGCAGACAACTTAATTGCTGTTAATCGTTCTGGTTAACACCTTCAATTTTACCGAATTTAACCCGAATGTGAGGTGAAGAAAGATTACACGCGTACACGTATATACACGCGTTAATATTTAATGGTCATCATCGTCGTCACAAACCGCGTGGTATGTATGTAATAACACTAAAACCTAAAAAGCTCGTTTTCGAATGTTGAAACGTAATTTTCCCCAAAAGAATGGAAACAATGAAAATGACGACGGTTTACAACTAACAGAGAAATACACAAAAGTCATATTCGTCCGCGGACTAGTGTTGAATTAAATTAAATTCTTGGCATTTCCAATTTAATCGTGGCAAAAGTTTTACGTCGGAAACCAACGACATCAATTCGTCTCGCCCTATCTCTCTCACATCTTCCGTTATTAAATGTAATAGCGGTGATAGGATATACGCTTGCTACCAAGTTGGGACAAATAGGGAAGAAAGTCCACTAGAACTCAAAAGGGGGTTTGAGGGTAATATACAAATATATATATATATATATAAATATGAACGTATCAAAATGACGAAGATAAAAAAACAAAAAAAAACTAACTAAATCGGACTACAATAGTAATTTCGTTAACCTCTGCGTGCATTTCCAACAAGAAGGGGTAATAGTGCTTTCTTCCACAATAATACTATCTATTTATACGTATACACACACACACACACACACATATATATATATATATATATATATGTATTATTTTTCGGATATGGAGGAAATATCCGGGTTAGTTATATGGTGTATGTAATAGTGTTAGCTGTAGACGTGTTACAACTCATAAATCAGATTTTCAGTCTGTCTTGGAGTATATACTCTATACGCTCTTAAGAAGAGGATTTTAGCGTTATAAACAGACTAGTGTATGCATTATAATATATATATATATACATATATATATATATATATATATATATATATATATATATATATATATATGTACGTACGAGTTTTTGTACGTATTTACCGAATTCGGCAAAACAGTGATACTCGTGTATTTTATGCGAATTTTTATCCACGAATATCTAACACCGTAAAACTTACAAATGTATTACACCCTCGTCACTTCTATTTTTAAACAGCAATTTCTCTTATCTTTTATCCGGACAGCTTTTTCGACCGCAACATTTACGTTTTCAATCTAACTACGTCCGACGAAGAACGATACGGCGTAATTGTTCGGCTTGTCCGCTCGTTAGTTAGGAGTTTGTAACAATTGTCCGTTTCGTGTTCTGTTCACTCATATACACGTACGCCCCGTGTATGTTGCGGTAGTTTTGTGTTAGTAATAGAAATAGAGATACGTTTAGATATTTCATACGTTTGCGAGATTTATATATATATATATAGACGCCTATTATGGACGCGCTGCAAATTTATTCGTTTTGCATCTTTTTTTTTTATTTTCATTTACATACGCGATTTTTCATTACTGGCTCTATTCTTTTCCCGCCGATTACATACGTTGGTCCGATATCCGTTTCTCCAGTCTAATTCACCAAAACGCAATTAATTAGTGTGTACGACTTCTCAGATTAGTGTACGTTTACGACGATAGATTTTGACGTTCTCGACTATTTTATACGGGCATTGCAACCGTTTAGAAATAATAATACATCAACTTCTGCCGCCTCGTCACTCTAGAAATGTCTACTGTGAAATTCCTCGTGTCGTACTTGCGCGTAGATATTTCTCCGCATATTTGTTGAAAGCTATCCTCGGATAACGATCGTCGTGACTGACGACGTTTTAATTACGTCATTCGCACGCACGTCCGTTTTATGTATAAATATATATATAAATATATATATATATATATATATATATATATATATATACATATATATCTATATATATATATATGTATATATATATATATAAAAACATTGTAAACTGTCAGCAAATTTCAGCATGTACAACTGTCTAGGTGCACGCAATAAGAAATGAGAGTGCGTCATTTTGCGTAGCGATTGATAAAGTTGATATTTGTGGAAAATTAATTTCAAAAATTTGAAACTAACGATACGACTTTATTTATCGCGCTGCCAAATAAACAACAATATAGTTTCCTTCGTCTCTATCCGTCCGTCGAGAGGGCGTGCATGTTATATCGATTTCCATTTTCTGCCTGTTCTAAGCAGCCAGCCTTCGTGCATGTTTAAGCCAATTAACGATTTTAACCGATCAGCCCGATCGCGGTCTTTCTGTTTCTCTTCGCTCGTTCACTTCCTCCGGCGATTATTAGAAGCTGGTAGAAAATGGATATCTTCCTCAACATGTCCGAAGAAGCCGAGAAATCTTTTCTTGTTAATTCGTAATAGCCATTCCGCGTTTGCTTTTATCGCGCCGTTGTTAGTTTTATCATTCTTTCGTTTCTATTACTGATCGTTACATCTTCCGAAATATGTTTCGAATATCATTCGACTATTTCCATTAATACTTTCTTACGCTTCTTCTACGCTATTTATGTTTATCTTACGGATATTATTTTATGCGTCGCCGTTTACTCATATACCTTCTTCGTCTATATTTTATTATTCGTTATAGTCTAATCCATTTTTAGCCTTGTCTCAAGTAGGCTAATGTCATATTATATGCACGTGGGCGTATTGTTGTTTTTAACGACTTTTCGAATATCTAATTATATTCGCGTGTACGATTTGATTTCGGACTATCTATCTCACCTTATCCGTGCGAGATCTGCCAGTACGTAATCGCGACGATGTCATTTGGAAAAGTGTACGCGTTACAACGTAATCTATATATCCAAAAAAACAAAAAAAAAAAAAAATGCGGTGACTCCTGATCAATAAGTTGAATAATGATTTTTTTTTTTTTTTTAAATTACCGCCGGATTCTCAATGGAGTAAATACCACATAAGGTTCGCTGATTACGGATCATTTCACTCTTGAAGTCAATCTAAATGATTTAAATATTAATTACAGCACTTGCGCAATAACCATCTCGAATTATCCAACTTCTCCCCCAACCCTGGAAAGAGATTATACATACCAATACAATCATCCTGCATTGTATATGACTATTATGAGCTCATTACGAATGCAAATAACTTAATAAGCAGCTATTTACCAGCAACGCTATTCTTTACCGACGGCGACAAATCCCTATCCCGTTCTATTAATAATACTAGAGCGTGCGCATTCTCTATAAATGACCATACGGCTGCATGATTCACGCTCTACTTACGAGCATTATTATATGGTATATTTTTCTGTCTTCTTCGACATTTATTCCTAAACCCTAGCGACGCCAATATATACTAATTGTAACGGACTCCCTCGCTTCTATAACAGCCCTGAAGAATAGAAAAAGTCAAAAAATCCTCTCGTCAACCGCGTACAATTCCTTCTTTACCAATTATCCCAGATCGTACGGGAATTAAGGGAAACGAAACGATATAAAAGGCAGTTCATTTCATACTTTGTTCACCAACAACCTATCGTAATACTAAAAACAGCCCTGAAATACTTCATTTACCACAACTGGCAGAAGTGGAACTCACACCACCGAACTTCCTTCTTGCTATCACCCAATGTTGGCTTTTGGTAATCAATATTTATTTCTCGAGTGTCCGCAATACTCCGCATACCGGCCTCAAAATTTCAGTTTCACTACGAGAAGTTTTAACAACCCAATTGCACAGTACAAACAGTTTTTTAATTTCTCCGAAATATAGATATGCTCTCAACTTTATATAATATCCGACAATTACATGGTAGCCGACGAAAAAAAAATAATAAAACATTTTACGGGAATTTCTAAAATAGAAAAACTAACGGATTTTATACCACTTGCAAAAGTCAATTTATTAAGCAACTATCAATTCGATTAATAATTATTTTAAACGAATCTTTCGTTAGCTAATTATTCCGTTAGTCTTATCTCGAACCGCGTTTATCACGAGTACATATTTAACTCGTACGGTTGATTAAGCTTTGTTGGTTAACGAATTTGAGATAACCGCAAGATGTACGCGCATTGGCAAAAATACCTATATGATTTGGAATTCCGACGAATAATCACGTAATACATTCCGAACTAACGAGGGACGCTTGATGCGAGGGAGGACTTATTGCCTATCATTTCGAGTTGACAAGGTTACACGAGGATCGATCATAATGATGTAGCTAGACTTATTTCTCTAGAAAAATTTGTACGAAACTACATCCAAATGTCGAGTAAGAAGATAATAATAAGGGGACTGGACTGGCATAACGCAGAAAATGAAAGTCACTAAGAAAACGTCGTGGGAAGCACGGCATCAGAATATGGATTGAAAGGACTGAAGAGCTCCTCCTGCAATAATACATTATCAATGACTTTAAGCGAGCAATTAGAAGATTATAGAAGTCACCGGGGGGATCGATTACTTTGTCCCTTGAAAATCTAGCATCCGGAACACAAAAATATATTCAGCGACAGATTGAATGTCAGATCATCAATTATTAGTCTCTTATCTACGAATACGTTTAAAATCCTGAAAACTAGACTCAGAAGTTTCTAAAATAATACTCATCAACGTGTTGTGGAAGCCCCCCCCAAAAAAAACCAACAACAACAAAAAACCGCGAATTTAAATTCTATGACCAAATTGCAGCAATCTTAATAAAGTGTGATAAAGAAGAAAATCCTGACCATTCCTGATGACAGCTGAAGGAAGTTATAAATGAAACTATAAGATCTGTAACTGTAAAGAATAAAAATAAATCTAGAAGAAAATTCTGGTCGTCGAATTTGGAACTTCACGGGATGTAAAACCGGAAGTTGTACGTAAATCGGCCCTGTGTTTTTTGGTGCAAAAAAAGGAAAAAAAAGAAGATGGATATAAATGAAACAGTACGTTTTACAATAGGCTGCTTGAGGCCAACAAAAGTAGCCAATCTGCACTTATTAAGATTTCACCACCACAAATAAGGAGGATGCAGATGTAGAGAACTAAGCAATCCCAGGACCGTCGACACCGTATATACGGGCAAAATGTTGTAACTGAGTGTTTGACGTCTAGAAGAAGCTTCCTTGCTTCAACAAGCAGTATGCCACCAAATACTAATGCAGAATAAGCACGAATTAGAAGATAGCAAGATAAGGTTCTATGATGAAAAAACTAGTGAAAGGTTTCGGTGAAAGGTGGTGAATATGAAATCGAATCCGATCAGCGTGTAATCGAACGAAGCAGAACCTAGTAAAATGATCGCTGGCACCAGGGACGAATATTGCAAACGCGATGAGATACAAACCATGACGCACCGACTCAAATGTGTATTAACTGATGTCTCACGATAAAGACTCACACTTCAAGTGGTTCAGACGATACACTTGTGTAGCCAAATATAGAGAAGCAAACTACTGGTCGTAATCTCATCTCATATCAATATATAAGAAAAGTTCAAACAAATCGAACGAAAATTACAAAACGATCGCGCCCATATCATATACGAACGAAAGCATACTTCGCGTTATTAATAATAGAAAAGAATAAAACTGAATTTATTAGTAGAAAAGGAGCCAGAAACAAATCGTACGTATTAATTGAAAAATATATTGAATACGATAAATATATGATACCGAAGCGATTATTATATGGTATATTGCACACTGGTGACCGATATTGTGGAAGACCAAAATTAAGATTTAAAGATGTGCTGTAAATTAAATTACCAAAATGTTGATATACATACACACACATATAACTATATATATATATATATCTGGGAAAATAGGATCAAGAATAAATAAACAGAAAACAAAGGTAATGACTAATAACACGGATGGTATGTCAGTGAAGATAAATGGGGAGCACATCGAACAGGTACACCGGTATATTTATTTAGGACAAGAAATAACTACAGACAGAGTAGTAAATATGCAAAGAGAGATACAAAGGAGAAGATCTCTCGCATGGGCCGCATTTGGGAAGTTATCCAACATATTCAGGAACAAAGGTATACCGAACAGTTTGAAGTGCAAACTTTATAACCAGTGTGTCTTACCGGTATTAACATACGGAGCGGAAACGTGGAGCTTCACAAAGGGAATAATTATGAAAATCAGGAAAACCCAAACAGCTCACGAAAGGATAATATTAAACGTGAAGTTAAAAGACAGAAAAACCATTACTTGGATCAGGGAGCGCACAAAATTGGTCGACGCGGTGGAACAAATTTCAAAATTAAAATGGACATGGGCTGGACACGTGGCGCGTAGACATGATGGCAGATGGACAAAACATATCCTTCAATGGTGTCCATTGTATTCGAAAAGGCAAAGGGGCAGACCAACAACACGGTGGCGAGACGACATTGCCAAACATGCAGGAATCAATTGGATCCGAGTGGCACAGAACCGAAGTCGTTGGAAACGTCTGGGACATGCCTACACCCAGCAGTGGGTCGATATGGGCATAACGTGATAACGTGATATATATATATATATATATATATATATATTGTGTGCGTATCTTAAGCGGTTCAAAATTTTGTTGACGTAAATGAAAAGGGAAAAAAGACACTTATTATAGTATATGATTAAAAACGCGGAATTTTTCCATCCAATAAATGTACCAGGAACCGATAAACGCAGATGCGTTAATTACCTTTATCTCAATATCGTGTGATAAAACTTGCGCCTTACAGTTAATCGTCACGAGTAAGTCTCAAAAAATTAGCGGAATAATTAATAATTAGACCGTCTGAAGAAAGCAAGTGGCGACTACAACCACTCGATGGACGGATACTATTACGTTGATTAACAAAAACCCAAGCAGTACGTAATCGTCTAAACATGGAGAAATATGATACCAGATGTATTTATAGTAAAATGGGTCACAAGGGAAACAGAGCCATTGAATTAAAGATTATCGTCTAGATCCGAATAGTTTTAAGCCGCAAAATTGGTTGCGACCTCGATTTTTTTTTAGGTTTTTTTTTTGTTTGATTTTTTTTAATATTATGTAAATCTCCATATGCCGTTTTGTAACTACCGGGGTTATTACAGCATAACGAGACGTGTGTCTAGTTTGTATGTATGCTAGGAGTCCGCTTCCTCTGACAAAAATCAGAATTTTACCTATTAATTGCGGGTTGTTTGAGAGGATTTTGTTTAGCAGTTGTAGATTAAGTGTGTGACTGTTGGTTCTGTAAAATGTCTGCATAGGGGGCAGTTTGTTAGTGGAGGGCTTTTGGTATACAGATAATTATGTGATACGGCTGTATGACCTACACGTAGACAGTTTAGGGTACCATATTCTTTTCTGATTGTGCTATCTGGAGACCACCAGGGTTCTATGGTTTATTTTATGCTCCTCAGGAAGGTTGTTAGTGAGGTCCAGTCAGTAGTCCATTCCTGTTTACTGTTGTTCATGAGTGGTGCGTGGAGGTGATGAGTATTCTGGTACTGGTGAAAGTACCTTAGACCGAGCTTCAAGGTCTACTTTATCACTACCGTGCATCCCAATGTGATTTGGGAACCACAGAAAGGGGATCTCCCATCCTTCCTTATCTAGTGCGCGTAGATTGTTTTGGATTTTTAATATTATGGTATTTTTATCGCCTCGACGGTATATTAGTTGCAGAGAGGAGAGGGAGTCTGTTATAACCAATGCTTTTCGATGTGGAAGTACAGCTGATCCTATTTTAGAATTTGGAGCAGTTTTAAGCACCTACTCTTGACTTCAGTTATATGGTAACGCCAGGTTAATTTAGAGTCGAACAATAAGCCTAGGGGAGCTTTACTCTTGTTTTAGCTGTTAAGGGAACGTTATTTATACTTAAAGAAAAACTTGGAGATGATAGACGCCTCTTATGGAAAATAATGAAAAGCGGCCGAATATTTGAGGGATGAAGATTGGTTTGCAAAGTGTTGGGCAAGGGAATTTGCTACATCATTTGGACCGAAAATAGTTTTTCTACCTATCTTTAATGACTTAGAAGTGGGTATGGAACTTAGACCATTAAGTGTTTTAATTTTTGACCACAATGACTCGGTGCTGACTCTGGAATAGAACAAACAAAATTGTACCAGGATTCAGATTTTTTTGTTTTGATGAAGTTACGAGCGATAGTAATTAGGTCGGTGATTGACTGTGTGTGTTTATATTTCCTGAGTGCACGTTTACGTTGTTGGATTGCTAATCTCATTCCACCACCATGGGACCCTTCTTGGAGACGTACGTTTGAAGCTGATTTAGGTATAGTTGTGTCAGCAGATTAAAGATTGCCTCAAGGAATATGTTGAGGTTTTCTTTAATAGAACCGACTGGTTTGCCGGATACCTTGACAGCATTTGTGTAAAATTTCCAGTCTGCTTTATGGAAAAGTAAATGCGGTGTTTGTGTTGCTCGAGTAGTAGTGTTTGATGTTGTAATTTGTATGATAAATGAGAAATGGTCACTAGAGTATAAGTCAGCAAACACACAAGAACTGAGGATAGGGTATAGTGTAGGCGAAACTAGAGCAAGATCTATGGTGGAAAATGTATTATATGACAAGTTAAAGTGTGTGTGGTTTGGTGGGAGTAGAGTGGCGAAATTATTAGATTGTATGACATCATTGATGATGTGACCGTGTTTGTTGGCGAAAGATGCTCCCCAGAGCGGAGAGAGAGCATTAAAGTCGCCGAACATAATTATGGGTACTTTGAGTTGTGTGAGTATGGATTTAATTTTATGACAGCTATCGAAGAGTTTGGGGGGTAGAAAGCAGTTGCAAATGGTGATACTCGAATATGGTATATGGGTAAATGGACAGTGACTGCTATTATCTATAGTGGGGTGTTTATGTTTACTCGATTACAAGGAATTGAAGTATGAATTAAGGTTGCACTCCTCCCTTAGCACTAATACCATGGATGTTGTCATGCCTGAAGATGTTGCAGTTCTTAATTTGTGGGTTATCTGTGGGATTGAGGTGTGTCTCTTGTAAGCAAATGCGCATTAAAGAAAATTTTTGTTCGAGAAAAAAGTGTGTAATAAAGAAATAAGATATATAATTAATAAAACAAAATAAAATCCAGGTTAATCACTATAATTTATTTTGTTTTGTTAATTCTTAAAATCGCTACTCTCCAATATATCAACAATTATATGTATATATATATATATATATATATATATATATATATATATAAAAACAACATGTTAGTTAAATTCACTAATTTTTTTTTTATCAACAATCACAAAGCTTTTTAGCTGTTAACCATTATCCAGTGAATATAAAAATAAAATATAAAAACGTTTTTTGTTCGGGAAAAAAGTGTGTAATAAAGAAATAACATATATATATATATATATATTTAATCAAACAAAATAAAAACAAAGTTAAACACTATAATTTATTTCGTTTGTTAATTCGTAAAATCACTACTCTCCAATACATCATCAATATATATATATATATATATATATATATATATATATATATATATTAATATATATATATATATATTAATATATATATATGTATGTATGTATGTATAAAATATATATATATATAAAAATAAAAACAAAATATGAGTTAAAATCACTAAATTTTTTTTATGAACAATCACAAAGCTTTTTAGCTATTAAGCCATCATCGAGTGAATATAAAAATAAAATATAAAAACATGCATAATTTATAAAAATATAAAATGCAGAAATACATTACTTTAAGTATACAATTTACAAAAATTACCAAACTGATGAAACAGTATTTGCAAAATAATCTGATAGTGAATCTAGTTCTATGATTTTTCGTAAAGAAAAAAAAATGGAGTGATCTTAATTCGTTTTTTGTTGTGTATTTTTCTTTTAAAATCACTACATACCACACATTTCAAAATATATATATATATATATATATATATATATATATATATATATATATATATATATATATAGAGAGAGAGAGAGAGAGAGAGAGAGAGAGAGTTTACTTGAATTGGAAAAGTAATTTAACTTATTTAAGCGAATAAAAGAGGAGGTCTTCCGCACAGCGCACACGGAAATAATTATATACACGGCAAGCAACTACAAGGCCAGTTTAAATTAGAAATTGTTAGCATCGCTGCGGATAATGGAAGGGAATATAGAAAAAAAGTACACGAAAGTTATAATGCGTACACACACCACCACATATACACACTTTATATATCAATAATTTCAAAATTAATCTAATGTTTCACGTGTGTTGTAGGCAATTTATATAAATGTGTATACTTTTATAATATACGTGTAGGCGTTATTTGTGTTTGTGCGTATGTGTGCGCGTTCTTTATAAGTTATATAACACGTTCGTAATGTTAGAAAAAAATCGACGACGGCTTTTAAAATGATGTTAATAAAAATTGACGTTGAACGAACGAAGCGTAAATCGATTTGGACTGCGGAAAATTTTATTTCCAAGAAAAAGCCTGAAGACAGATTTTCCGGTTTCTAAGAATTATTCGATAATAAATTGCATCACTTCTGGATTAATTTCAGTCAGCATGCACGTTTATTAGAAGAAAAAATAACACCGGCAAATATCCCTAACGTACACACACACACAATTCGATTACGTCTTGCATACCGCCTGCTTCGAATTTCACCGAACATCCCTTTAATCCTTCGAATTATCTGCGAGAGGAACGAAGTTCTTCAGAAGTAACTTCCATTCGAGACTTTTACGAGATTATTAGTTTATCTCTTTTTTTTTAATTTAATAATTGGCCCTGCCGGCGACTACTTTTGACGAGACCATTCGTTCGGTTTCCGATTAGAGTCTGGACGGAGATAAGATTTGAATTACATAAAAAGCTTTTGAGCAATTTTCGATGTTTCCGGTTGATCTGGAATATTTTTTACGTTTGTCTGTGGTTGTTTAGTATTATTATTATCATTATCATTATTAATATTATTAATATTTTATTTTTAGCCGGCCCGCGCCGGTGCTTTTATTATTCTAGATTAAAACGATGTCTCGTGATTTTGATATTACGGGTCTCTATAATATTTCTTAGAACTACTTCTTATTTCTATTCGACTTTTTGCATTTTTCAATCCATCGCTAATACCCCGGCCTCATTCCCGTCACTATCGTTACTACTGTTGTTAAGGTTAAAATTTTACTCGTTTTCCAACTTATTTTCTAAATATTTCTAAAACGAAAATGGCGCAATCGAAACAGATACAAAACGACTCGAACAAATTATCAGATTAAAATTCGAAATCGGAAACCGGGCTTCACTTTGATCCTTAATATTTTTTAAAGTAACGCAAACGTAAAATAACGACGCGAAATACTTTCAAATGAAAATCCGAAAAAGGGGGGGGCTAACATTTGGACCACCGGCTTGTTTTTTAAATATCACGAAAACGGAAACGGCCTATGACTCAGATGTACCATCTTTATTTTTTTCCCCGTTAACAGTTCCCGGGGCTTCCGTAAACGTTGCAACACCTTCGCATTACTTTGTCCGTCCGGATAATCTTCGAAAGACGTCTACTAAAAGTCACGAAAACGAAAGTGACGCCTAAAAGCACGACGCGCAAATTTCTCACTTTATTAATGGTACGCTATACCGGACACTAAATAAACGGTCAAACTACCTATATCATTAAAATCCGTATTCATTCTTAACCACAGTCGCACGCTATTAAATTACACGACCGGTCATTGCGTAGAAAAGTGGTTTTGTTAGAATTTTTAATTATTTATTTATGCAAATGTCATAGAGGTTCTTTTAGACAATTTTATTACATCTTAAAAAATGTTTTAATTGGTCGTTGTATAAAGATTAATATATTTAAATAAAATGTAAAAAAACAATCGAACGATGTAATTATCGAATATAATAAGTGTTACGATCGTGTGAAAAAATCATTACTGTTCAGAATCACTACCAATAGAATTGTTAACAACGTTCGCGTTTAAAAATTCTTTTTCCCACGACGGTAATTAACAGATTTCCATTTTTTTTCTTTTTTTTTCTCGACAGTTTTCTTGTTCAGAGTCAGATGAATCGGCGATAACTAGAATTCAAACATTCCGATACTTCATTTCTAAATTTGTTCCATTTATTGGATATCCTAAGTATATAGCGCATTAAGATGAACATTACATAATGTAGACTTACACATTTTTTTATAAATCTAATTATTATGACATAAAAACAAAAAAAAAACAAAAAAAAAAAAAAAACTATATTTGAACATAATAAAAGAAGTTCATCATTCATTTAATAATCAAAAAATATATTTATATACCTTAACGATGGAATATACTTAAACCGGTTGCGCGTTGCAAACCGGTTCGATTATTTAATTTTTTCGAAACGAATAAAGTCACTATTTTAAACGGATAACTGAATATACCGAAAGTGTGTACATACCACGCTGCTGATAGGTTACATGCAAGGTAATTTCTCTTGCTCGCATAGAGCGTTAATGGCGATGTAATAGTGCAACAGCGCGACTAGTCTGTGAACTATTACACAATATTTGAAACGCGCTAATAATATCGTAAAGAAACACCGTTGTTAGATTATTCGACGACCACATAACGCGATAGACATTCATACGACACCCAAAATGTTAGTTCGTAATGATAGTAGTAATAATTAAAAATATTAATAATAATTAAAAATATGAATAATAATTATTCGTTACATTAATAATATTAATAATCATCAAAAATCTTGAAAAATAGTTACATATAAATTTCTTAATTACTTAAATGCATTTATATACAATACACATGCCAAAATTTACATGCGCGCATAAATAGTGCCTTGAATGCTAACTCATATTGTACGTAAAACTAAACGTGTACAATAGCTCTAGTCACGACAATCGGCTCCACAAACATTACACGACGATGTTGATATAGACATTTATGCAACGCTTATTAATATAACCTACCTAATGCGAATTACACGACAACAAATTGCCTATATCAGACTACATATTTACTTGTATATACAAAAACACATACACACACAAATAATAATAATAATAATAATAATAATGATGGTAATCATAATAATTCTATAAAACTCGCTATAGAATATGCAATAAACTCTGATCCTCATTCCTCTTTCCTCATTTGAGCAGACTCATTAACCGCCCACTTACTTCTCGCCAAAAATATTCCTCGTCAACATCCAACAACCGAAGAAATTATTCGCGCTCTTTATAATATAAACGATATCGTGTTTCGTTCGCGTGGATTCCATCGCATGTTGGAATCCAGGGTAATACGCTCGCGGACATTGCAGCGAAAGAAGGCTCGCCGTTTTTTCCGATACCAAACATCAAAATACCACCGAGGGATCTTCAAACGCATGTAATGAAGAAGTTACTACAGATATGGCAACAACAACGGTGGACCAGTACTCCAAACACGAATAAACTACGTCAAATTCGAGATACCATCGAACCATGGAACACGTCATTATCGACCAACAGAAGAAATGAAATCGTCATCACAAGACCTAGGCCACTCCAAACTCATAGCCACCTCCTATCAAATCAACCTCTCCCACTCTGTTCCAATTGCAATTTTACAATCCAACACTTACTCGTTAGCTGTCCAATTTTTATAATTCCCACCGAACACAAATTCTTCAATCGTCCACCCTTTCTGAAATCCTATCTGATCATCATAAGTCGAACGTTTCCTTCATCAAAATTACCAACTTATTTCGATATATTTAACTCCTACATTCCCATGCCCCAGGCCTAAGCGGCAGTACACGACGGCATGACAACAAATGAGAAGATAAGAAGATGAAAGGAAAAAGAAAAATGATAAGATTTAATAATTTTTATATTCTGCAATCACAGTGATAACGATATAACGCGTATGTAAGTAACGTCTGAATAATTTTAGCGAGATATTTGTATTGGACGAATTGTGTGAAAAAAATCATTGAAATTGGTGATATCATCTCTGTTTTGTAATTCATTTTGAAAGATACGTATTTATATAATCTTAATAGATTTTCTGTTTAAGCGTGATAAAAATAGTGATTATTATGAAAATATTCGCGAATCACAGACAGATTTTATAATATGTTTTCAGCTTGATGAAGGCGTCACTTTGTCGCGGTTTGTCGTTACGGATTTTTAGTTTTCCGCTTGAATTCATATTCAAAATATCAGCTATGTCTTCCGATGTGCACTCGGTTTTTACGTTTTCATCAATTCGACTAAAGTCACCAGTTAAAGCCGACCCCCGAACGAAAGAATCTCACGGGTTTATTCGAGGCGTCAATTCATTATATCTAGAAACAGTTTCTAATTGGTCAAAAGGGGGGGGACATTTGTTCTCATGATGTACGAACTGCGAATGCGGAACTAATTATTGATCGGACTTCAACTTTCTACACATGCACGCTTATATTAATCCCGCTAAGCTTTGAGAAATTTATTGGGTCATTTTTAGTCAGGAACAAGTTTAAAGAACTATGTGAATCGAAATTACTGCCCGCGTCCGTTATAGAGGGGGGTCAGAATGCATTATTATTCACACTTTCTATAACGGGACCACCGCTGAAAAATGTGTCCGTTAGAGTAGTGTCCGTAAAGGTCGGTTGTCTGTTAAGAGGGGTTTCGGTATAAATGTGTGTATATATATTTTAATAAACTTCCATATACGGTTTACCTATATCTATATAATAAAATGAATAAGAAAGGACTATTAGAAATGCAGAGACGAGTAAAATTAAATAACGATACCCGAATTTAAAATATAGAAATATAGGGAGCAATGTAAGCGCGTCGTGAGTATTTCGAAGAGCTAATAAGAGAAATGCAATATTTATAGGAAACAAAACATAAAGACCATGAAGAGTTCGATGAGAAAAAACAACACGTAACTTACTACTATAGGAGAACATTCGAGGATAATCCGCATCGGCCGCTAAATGGATGCGATGTAACTAGGAGAACTAACAAATTTCAACTTATGTAGCGAAGCAGCAAGTCGCGTACTGCCGAGTCTCGGTCGACAAATGGTACTGATAAAATCCCGAAATTTGATCGTTTCGACGTTAATAGTGTAGAACCGTGGATTATAGCCGTTTTATAATGCCGTGCTGCGAAACGATCAGACCGTAGATTTTTCCAGATTCCTTTTAGAATAGAATAGAATAGAATATTTTTTTTCATTTGATTTTACATATAATATAAAAATTTATACAGTGGAGTACATATATAACAACCTCGACCGAATTACAAATAATAAATAGTTACGTAATCTATAATAATAAATAGCTAAAAGTTAATAACGCAGGAAAAGTGGAAAAACCTGCACAAAAGAAAAGATAAAAGATTAAAACTAGAAAAAATAAAGTATTAAGTAATAGTTGGTAGGAAAGTATTTGATTATAGATTAAAATTATCTTAAGGGTAATCTATCTTTAATACGACGATGTTTATAACGAGTATATGCGGAACAGCGCCATGTCGTAGTCTCCCACCACTGAGATCAGTTTGTTAGTATGCGCCTGACAGTTTGCGGAAAATTTTGCCGAAATATTACAGATATAATTCGAAATGTATAAGGGAGGTGCAATCTATAATGCACGTCTTTAATTCTGCGATATCTAGTGGCGTTTAAGGAAATTCTGCAGCAGATATTTCGAACCAACTGTAATTTTTTGATAGTACTATTTGAAACTGAAAACCAAACGGGACAGGCATAAGTTAATCTTGGACGAATAATGGTGTATATATCAGTTTTTTTTTGTTTAGGGTAGTAAGGTATGACCGACGGTATGGGAGAAAGCGTACGAATAGCTTTATGAGTTTTGTCAATTATGTAATTAATATGGTTATTAAACGTTAAACGGCGATCCATAATGACTCCTAGATAACATCTTCCTTCCAAGGAATTAACATTGATAATAATTTCGACAGGTAGTGAGCCATATGTCTCTCGGTAAATATTATGGCTTCTGTTTTATCAGTGTTAACTTTTAGTCTGCAGCGTTTATAATACTTAAAAATTGAGGACGCAGCTTTTTGTAGATTAATGGACTCGGGGGGCCTATAAGAAGAACAATAAAGTGCTAGATGATCCGCGTAAAGCGCAGTATTAACTAATGATAATTTAGGTAGGTCATTGATTCGAATTAAAAAGAGGTAGGGCCCTAAAACGCTACCTTGTGGAACCTCGAAGGTGTACATTCTAATAGAGGAATTATGAGTGAGGTGAGTTACGTAAAATTTTCGATTACTTAAATATGACTTAATTAATTTGATCAAAATCAACGGATTATTGTAATAATTTATAAATAATTCCATCGTGCCAGGCCGAATCAAAAGCTTTTTCCAAATCAAATAATAATAGTCCTGTATATTTATTTAGACTAAAGTTATCAGTGATATAGTCAGCAAGCAACTTGGTGTACAGTTGAATGACCAGGCCTAAAACCAAACTGCTGGTCTATAAGAATATTATTTTTAGTTGCAAAATCCTGTAATCTAATTAAAATTACTTTTTCGAGAACTTTTTTCTATTAGTAAACTAATGGGTCGGATATTATTTACATCGGAAATATTTTTTTCCCGGTACGATGATAATATGCGCTAGGGGTGATCTACAAGAAGAAATATAAAATAAGAACGTCACTAATATAACCGTTCAACTGACCGAATGGTCGTCTAAATTATTATATCATTATGGCCGGGGATGCAAAACAATTTACCCGTCACTACGAGCGAGTTTAATCGGCATGCATAATTAGAAATTTTATGAATAATTAACGGTAAACGAGAATTGGCCTGAGAACGTTGTAAGGACAATAGGCAAGTCTTAGACTCAAGAAGACAGTTGGAAATCTATCGAAGAGACTGCAAAATAGCAATATATGCACATATATATATATATATATATATATATATATATATATATATATATATATATATATATGTATATCGATTCATTATAATCGCTTTAGAATATACATATTTATATACTATTATCCCATTACTGCACCCGTAGAAACAGCGGTTGTCCGTTAAAAACAATTTCCTGTATGTCGCAGCGTTTCAATGTATTCACATTCTAGTGGTCGACAGTACGCGAAATAAATTTTCATCTTATTTTCGAATTTTTGATATCTTCGAGGCTTTCTATTTTACCTGGCTTCGTTTTCGACATGATTATCTACTAAAAACCCATATATCGAACAATTGCGTGCGGAAAAGTGCGTGAAAGGCAAACAACCCGGAAAACTTTCAATAGTGGTTGTTCAGCGAACAGCTCTAATGGTCGTTGCGTGTTCCGTCTAGTAACCTGGAGCGTCTGTTTGATAGAAAAAGAAAACGAAATTCTTCCGAGCATTTCCTATAAAATATTTAGAAAAAAAAAAAAAGAGAGAGAGAAAAAAAAGGCAGTTAATTTCCTCTCCTACTATCTGGTTCGATTCCTTCTAAACGTTGGTACACCCCCGACGCGTCTACAGCTTTCTACAGATTATCACCCTCATTTTATTTCTATCTTTCCCTTATAACGAATTGTCGCGGATAATATTAGTTTCGTCGAATTTCGCACACCGGACGATATATTTTTAATTATTTAGCGCGAAAAACGAATAACACAAAAATTGAACTCGTTCATAAATTAATCCATCAAATTTCATTACACGCAGCGGAAACCTGGACATCTCGAGAAAAAATAAAAGCAAAAAAAAAAAAAATTACACGTACTGTCGGCGAAAGGTTCTAAGAAAATTAACGTTATCGTGATTAAATCGGTGTGCCGTATGACGGTTATCGCCGACTATTTCGATCGGAAAGGTGAAATATTTCGGTCACGTTATAGGAAAATAGTGCGAAGGTTGAAGGTAGAAGATTAATAAGGTGCCGACCAGAAAAAAGACACGAGCAAGAGCGATATAAAAACTAACAGATATGGGTCTGCAGATGTTACACATCGGTATCGTCATGATCACAACGTAGGTATTCGATCGAAAAAGAAGAAAAGCAAAATCAATATTAGTCCGACCGAGGAAGACGTTTGCGATGATCGGAAATGGCGGGTTGCGAGAGACAAATATTCAGATATGAAGAAGATGGCAATGGATAGAGAAAAGTGGAAGCTAAAATTCGCAAAGGCTATTTAGAATAAAGAAGAAAGAAGGATTATTTAAATGTTGAATATATTGCAGAGTGGCGATTTTATAAATTAATATTATTATTATTATTTTTTGGAAGAAAGTCCTAAAATTTCGACAACTAATACATATATGTTACGATCGAAAGATTAGCCCGGATCATATGTATCGCTATATTATTATACGTATCGTATGCAAGTATTCCGTCGATTCGTCTTACTATCCGTCATCTTATTCTTCATATCGTCCTATTTACCGATTCAATCAATACCGTTTATATATGCATTGCTTCTATCGTATTCGTTCTGAAAATAGTATATTCTATTCGATCGATGCATCGTGAACTGGCTTATGAATACTTATATCATTCGTTACCGTTAACAAGGTTCCGCAGATTATTCCGAACCGTATACCGAACGTCGTTGAAATATCAAGCAACTCTTCGAACGTGTAAACATTATCGAACATTTCTCAACAAAAACGTTAACTTTTAGCATCGTTAGAAATCTTCAAGATGTTCAGAAATGAATAATATACGTTTAAAGAAGAGCGAGTGTGTACTATTCGCGCGGACAGCAAACCGTATTGATTACAATTTATATAATTGCGTTTTGGATAGATAACTGTCAAATTTTAAGACTTTTTTTGCCAGTAAATTTTTGAAATTATCGATCTATATTATACCCGTCCGTTTTATTGCCAGATTTAAATACGAAAGTAATAAGAAAATATATAATAACTATTTATCAACACGTTAGTGGGTATTGCTCCTCAGCAGTGCCAAAAAAAAAAAAAAGATGAGAAAGAAAGAAAGAAAAATGTATTTTATCAAATTACAACGTGTACGCGCAAATATTTACATAGTATAGAGAGAGTTCCGGCATGAGCCTTAGACCGCGGTATTAAAATAAAAATAACAACGCTATAGTTTAAACTCAAGTATGATAAGTGCGGGGGTGGTGGGAAAATTAAAACAAAATACATATATATATACATACATAAATATATACGTGTACGCATATACACATACGTACATATTATAACTTTTAAAAAAATCATAAACTTAACGATACGAAGACAAAACTTATAAATACACGCATAAAAGTTAAAAAAAAAAATAATAAAAAAAAAAGAGAAAAGAAAAAATACAAAACCAGCCTAGTTTTTTTATGAGATGATTTACACCTTGACCGATTTATAAAAAAAAAAAAAATACAATGTATTTAAAAAAACAAAACAACAAAAAATCATAAACTTAACGATACAAAGACAAAACTTATAAAAACACGCATAAAAGTTTAAAAAAAAAAAAAAAAAGAGAAAAGAAAAAATACAAAACCAGCCTAGTTTTTTATGAGATGATTTACACGTTGACCGATTTATATATAAAAAAAAAAATACAATGTCTTTAAAAAAACAAAACAACAAAAAAATCATAAACTTAACAATATGAAGACAAAACTTATAAAAACACACATAAAAGTTTAAAAAAAAATAAATAAAAAAAAAAGAGAAAAGAAAAAATACAAAACCAGCCTAGTTTTTTATGAGATGATTTACACGGTATCGTTGACCGATTTATATATAAAAAAAAAAATACAATATCTTTAAAAAAACAAAACAACAAAAAAATCATAAACTTAACAATATGAAGACAAAACTTATAAAAACACGCATAAAAGTTTAAAAAAAAAATAAAAAAAAAAGAGAAAAGAAAAAATACAAAACCAGCCTAGTTTTTTTATGAGATGATTTACACCTTGACCGATTTATAAAAAAAAAAAATACAATGTCTTTAAAAAAACAAAACAACAAAAAATCATAAACTTAACGATACAAAGACAAAACTTATAAAAACACGCATAAAAGTTTAAAAAAAAAAATAAAAAAAAAGAGAAAAGAAAAAAAACAAAACCAGCCTAGTTTTTTATGAGATGATTTACACGGTATACCGATTTATAAAAAAAAAAAATGGCAATGTCATTAAAAAAACAAAATAACAAAAAAATCCATCAACAGAATTTCGATCGACAGTAATCATTAGATTATTTTCGACTGCACTCCTATCGTGCTGGTTAAAAATGATCGAGAATACTATTTTTATAATACAGTCGTTGAAATATTTGTTAAAGTAACCACAGCCAACATTTTCATTTCCTCCAGTGAGATCACCTTCTCATTATTTATTGCCGTTTCTTCGAAACTATTTCTATTTCTACTAATTATTGGGAGTTTTCTTTCTACCAACCATTTCCTCGGCTTCGTTAACATTTATTCAACAAATTCGTGTAATTTACTTCTAGTTATTTTTTGATCCTATTTAGTCTTAACATTATATTTGTTATAACTGAATTACAATCAACACTTGATAATTTAACGAGATCTTGTTTTTTTTTCTCCATTAGTTACTCCAATTATTTCATCAGATACGACGCACGTTTATTTTAAAACACTACAATTTGACAATAATTTCTCTTTACATACGATGCTTTTGAAATTTTTCATCAATCGACCAACTGGAAGAGTGCATTCGAAATTCCACATATCCTACCAACATTTTTTTTTTTTTTTTTAATCGGCTTTAACGCAGCTATGAGATTATCAAGCCGAAAGTATGAAATAATAATTTATCGAAAAAACGATAACTATATATATATATATATCAACAACCAACTATAAAAAACCACGTTTATTAGTAGACTTTTATATATATATATATGTGTGTGTGTGTGTGTTTTATATATATATATTTCACTTCTTGCCTGCGCTCCGAGGCACGGATGGTTTTTTTCTTAAACCATGGCTCTCGAGCGCATACCTAAATATCGCACGTTGTAAAATTTTAACGTAAAATACGCAGTTCGGCAGCTTCACCTCGATGTACGCGATTAAACCAAAACGTACCGGTACAGAGCCTAAATACTTTGTGTTCTTTTAATCTCCGATTAATAATTTTACCAGTCTGCTCAATGTACGAGTGAGTAATTCGGGAGATCGTTTTCCATATATATTCCCTCTAGGGCGACCTCTATGACACGATTAGGAGAACCTTTAAAACTGACTGGGTTGAAGGTATACTTAATTCTTCGATCAAAGGTAAAACCTATAGTACGGTTCAAACTGAGAATTGCCTCATGTACTCCGGTTCAAACACCTTTCTACTGTTATTCCGATCGCTACTATCGGCAGAGATTTATCACTGTCATATGTAGGCTTCATTCTGGTCATTCTAGAGTAGGTTTGAACTTCAATCTTGTAAATCCCGCTTATATTCGTTCTACCAATCATAGTAGTAGCCGTCAATTTTAGAGATTATATTAACCAATTATTTTTCAGCTGTGGATGGTTCGAACATATATATATATATATATGGATTTGCTTGAAAAGTTATTCTCTCTCGGTGTTTTTCCTCCTTATCGTATATTCTATCCTTGATATGTTTGTATGTTCGTTGATAGTTCGATTTAAATTCATTAGTATTAATCATATTCAAATTTAAGCGTTGGTTTTTGTTCTGGTAGTAATTTTTCCGTTCCTCTTTTTATACGTTACCTTTTATTATGATTATCCTCTCCTGCTGTATTCGTATTTTATAGTTTTTTCTCTTCTTTTAGGTTTAATTCGCTCGTTATATTTATTTATGTTTTATTTTTGTTCTTTCGGCGGGCAAATAGCACGTACAAGGCCAATTAAAAAAAAAAAAAAGAAAAGTTCTCTATGCACTAGGCAAGTGTTCTTGGGGCAGTTGACGGTCCATTGACGTTTTGTGAATATTATTTTCGAAAACGTAATAAAAAACATTGACGCGATTTACACGGAGAAAAAAACCGAAAGAAAAAAACAACGCGAAATCAACCCCGAAAGTTCAAAAATGTATTCAAATCATAAAATAACAATTTAATTTAATTCAACAGAAATAATAGTAATAATAATAATAATAATAATAATAATAATAATAATAATAATAATAGTTATAGTGGAATCATGTGTATGGTAGTGACGACGGAGGAGGAGAAAAAATTGAAATAAAAAATGTTCGCTAGTCTGACTAACGAAGACTGTCGTCAAACGAGCCGAATGTTATTCGAAATTAGACTCTTGAGAATCGGGTACATATACGGAAGAAAGAGTCGAATAATAGGAAATAAAAAAGTATAAGAAGATTCGAAACATTTCTTTCATTTAGAGCACCCCAAAGATTTTTTCGGACAACCGTCAAATATATAAAACTAAAAAAAAAAAAAAAAAAAAAACGAAAAAAAACCTTACTCGTTACCGTGTTAGACTGTCAGTTGAAAATTCTATACGCAAAAATCTGTGAGTAAATAGGTACGCATTCGCTCTTGCGGAATTTTCTCATTCTATCATTTTGTCCCACTTTTCTTTCGCTACATCTTCCTATAATCTCTCTCACTCTGTTAGTACGCCTGTGTTGAGTATATTTGATTTTTGTGTAGAAAAACGATCGTTAAAATTCAACCATTTCGTTTGTCAGTTCGAAGTCTCACGCGGTTACTTTTTCTTCGTTTGATTATATTTTTATTCGAAATCGACCTTCGATCGAAATTTGTTTTATACACATTGATGTAGATATATATATATATATATATTAGTGGTTACGAACAGATCGTTGGGGCAAATTGTAAAAATTACTCCTTACAAAAACCAGCGTGTCGCTAATTTTACCATAAAGAAAAAATGAAATTAAAATAATAATAAGAATAATAACTCTTTCAATCACAATGCCCATTATATGGGACGTGAAATTTTAATGTTAATAAAATTTTTTATACGTTTTCATTTTTAAAAATATGTTGAAAATTATGTATGGCGTTCGCTTAAAAAGTGCTATATTGTGTAATGAACACCTCTATAAATTATCTGTATTATTTTGTAAATTTTTACTATGAAAATATACCGTTGTTTTGTTTTGTTTTGTTGTCTATAAAGTTTATAAAGATTTTATAATGTATGAAACCGAAAACGGTTAAATAGTACTGCTAAATGCGGACTTTTTACTATGTATAAGTGTTGATTGGGATGTGTGAACATTATTATAAATTATCGAAATAGTATGCGCCTAAATCTAGATTGAGATGAAAATCAAATAATATAATAAAAATAATCATATAAAATAACGTAAATATATCTATAACGTCTCACATTTACGGGTTTGCGATTGAATGATTGTATTTAAAAATATTCTCATTCTCCGAAATTGAATTTTCTATTCATTTAACCGCCTATTCGATGATTTCATATTATACCGGTTGTTTAGACGGTAGGAATTGGATTTGATCTTATATTTATCTCCGCAAATCATTAAATTCTCGGGGGGTATTCAAACGTAAAATGTTTAATATCATCTAACTCGCAATTACCGCAGACTCGACACCGATCATCTGCGGTAATGTGGAATGTAAAAAGCTATTCTCCAAATTTGCCGTGTCTAGAAAGGACCTACGATATCGAAAAAAGTGAACGTTAATTTGCTTCATTTTACATCTCTCTACAGTGTTACGGAAGAATTCTGTTCTTCTACCAAAAGAAGAGTACCATCTTGTCTGTGAAGCTTTAATTGACCAAACTTGAGATATGTTTTTTTTTTTTAAGCTGCCTAATGGAAGGACAATCTAACATAGATCATCACCCAAAAAATTTGTATTAATTGACGAACTGGCTAGTAAGCGATATTCAGTAATAAAACAATTCTTCCAAAAACGTAAAGATCTAGTGGCGTGATATTACTGATAACGTTTGCAGCAGCGGTAGCGGCTGTTCGGTACGAGGAAGAAGTATTGTTCTTTCTTCTTTTAATGTTCTACTCTTGGAAGCGCGTTAGCGATCACATATGGCAATCATCGAAACTTCTTTTCTCCAGCTTCTTGCGATAGTTTTTGCATTAACCATATGTGTTCGTCCATTACTGGATGTTATCCAATCAGCATGTTTTTCATCTTGCTCGGCTTCTTTCCCCATCTACTTCTCCTTAGATGATTAGTCGCAGTAGTTTACATATACATCTTCTTTAATTATACGACCGAAGTACTTGACCATCTGTTCGTCCGTTCCTCGATGTTATCCAAACAGAATGTTTTTCGTCTTTCTCGACTTCTTTTCCCATCTACTTGTCCTTGGATAATTAGTCACGGTAGTTTATATATATATATATCCTCTAATTACATGACCGAAGTACTTTATTTTCCTTTGAATAACTCATTTCATTAACGTTCTCTCAGTTTCGGCCATTTCTAGGACTTATCTATTTTGTGCCTTGTTTATCCGTGCTATTTTCAACATCCTTTACGTCGATCATGCTTTGATAAAAAAAAAAAAAAAAAAAAAAACGTTTTCCAGCTTGATTTATCGCATTACGTTTCTGCTCGCGTATCGCACACGTTCGTTGTATCGCGGGTGATAATTTTGGCCCTCCTTTTTTAATATCGAAGAAATTTTCACTTCTTATATTAAATATTTTTAATTTACACTATTCGAGAATTAGTTTTTGGATCCGCGTCGATAATTACTACTTACTTGTAATTCGTTAAAATAGTTATTTTAACGTTTAAATAATTCGATCGAAACAAATCGCGATTACTCCTTATCGTTAATCCGTCTTTTTTTTTTTTCTGTTGTTCCTTTTTCCTGTAAATTAAATTTTTCGTCTAATTATTTTTTCCAGATTTCAGCGGACCTCGATTTGTTGTCGCTATGAAAAATATGACCGTAAAGAGCGGACGCGACGCTGTATTTAAATGTCTGTTGGAAAATTTGAACGGATACAGAGTAAGTGAAAAATCGATATTATACAGTCGTAAATTACGTATATTCAACGTAAAAACTTCGAGTTTTTCGTTATTAATTAATTAATTTTAATATTATATTTAAACGACAAGATTTTTATTTATCGTATCAATTACGCGCTTAAATTAACATGAAAAATATATCCATTATTAATGCCTTACTGCTACACCTGCTACACCTTCCTTAAGTGAATGTAGTCCGTTCATTCCTTAATTGAAGCTATTTACATTACACGAATTAACATCGTTTTGGATTCCGCCACAGCTGTGCAGCTCCGATATCGACAGTTTCCATTTGTTTATTAAATACTCGCAATGACGCTGGTTGGTTCTGACGCGATTTAAATTGCACCACGTCTAAACCCCGGCGGCACCCTGCTGACCGGGTTTGAAATTAGTTGTCCTTTTTCCTCTCGAGTCCGGTTAATTCATATTTCCTTCCATTTAGTAGCTGCGTCGTCACTAAGCTCATTATCCGTCATTCACGCTGGTTTCCTGACGTGAAGACGTGTAGGTAGAGTACCTTTAATGCACTGTTGGCGTCGATGATACCAAGGGAATTTTCAAAGGAACTGAAATTTACGACTAACAATTAATCACTTTCGCCGCGTGTCGCATCACTCCTATTAGATCGCCGTTCACTGTTAAACCAGTTACGGTCTTCACATATGTGTGTGAGTGAAAAAGAAATACTTTTAGCGTATAGAAACCGTTGGGTTTTACACATATATGTGAAATGACGACGTATAGGAAAAATTAAAATGACGAAAAATCAGTGTTACCCAAACTGTGTACTAGCTACGATTTCGATGTTGTATATTCTTTATCAGAGCGGGGTTTTTACCGAACATACTTTTCTTTTTATTTGGAGCGACTATATAAAATACGTTCTGTAAACACATGCAGTTCTTAAATGAATTATTTAACACCATTATTTAATATAGGCAATGAAATCAATCTAATTTTAACGAAAAAAATGAATTTAATTTCGAATAGCAATATCGATAATAATTGCACACAAATTATTTCTAATTATATACCACTGAGTTAATTTTTCTTTAAATAATTTCATCGATATAATTTTATGCTTTCGCTAATAAAAAACTTCTTCTTTTATGTTAACCGGTTAAAAATTACAAATCAAAGAGAAAACTAATCTGGTTTTTATTCTGCTTTAATTTATCCTCCGCTATTCTACTTCACAAATTTCTGCTTCAATAATCGAAATATTTAATGTCACTTTTTTACACGCTGCTCAACCAACATCCTCCCTGTTGACCTCACAAAATCGAATTGAATTCTCCTTTCTTAATGAACATTTTCGCTCTTACCTTTTCCTTGTGCTACTTCAGCATAAATCCTGCGTTCGAGTTTCATTTTTTTCTCTTATTGTTAGAACCCTATTTTGAGATATATACATATATATATATATATATATATATATATATATATATATATATATATATATATATATAATTATCCTTATTTAATCCCATCGGATTCGGCTTTTTTTTCTTATTGTATAGCGCACCATTCATTTTTTTCATTCATGTGACAAAGTTTTTGCGCGGGCATATATTCCTTTATTGGGTATTTTTTGCGTTTTTCTGGTCACTGGACCGAACGCAAACTTACAGGTTGGTTTTGTGCATGTGCAATTTTTAATTTCAACTCTCTGCAATTATAAGGGCGTTTTAATTTAAACTATTATCATTGATATATGATAAAAGTTTGGTATGCCCGTTTGCAACTATCATGATAGCGTGTGTTGATTTAATGACTTAAACCTAAACTCTATTTAAATGAATTTCTACCTAAATAAATAAATAAATAAATAAAATCCTTTGTTTGCTATTATATCAAAATTATGTACTAATATGGTGTTTGTATCGAGCAATCTTTCTGAGACGTATATAATTATATTTCAGGCGTGCAAGGAATCTTAAAATGCGATCACGCATACAAGCGAGAGATACCTATTTTAATTGAAAAATTATAAAATATATAATATTGTGTATAAAAAATTATATATATGTAAGCACCAAATAATACTAATAATTAAACAATTTTTCTACTTAAACACTGATTTATTTATTGTTAGGTGAATATAAGACGATCGTATATCCCATTATGTCCCAAATGTTGAAATTGTTATAAGTCCCTATTTTCAAGGACTCGACATCAGGGTCCGTTAGTCCAACACTCTAGCAGCTAAAATCTACATCCAACATCCTAGCAGCTAAAATCTACTGAGAGGCAAGCCAACTTTTTTCTAATATGATGAATTTATATATATATATATATATATACAGATATAAAAAAGAATGATTCGGTGGTTTAATTTATATAAAAAATCGAAGGAAACGTTTACAAACTTGTCTTTGTGTCTTTGAAAATAGGTTGGATATATCTTCACTTTAAAAAAAAATAAAGCTACAGATGTTAAATTTATGCATTTTATGCGTGTCACAAATAAATGTATGAAATCTCCACTCACAGTTTCATTTCCTTTATTCATCACAATAGTGGTGCTTTCTCAAGTATAAAAAGTGCCCCATTTATATTCTCTTTTCTTTTTTTATTTTGAGATTTTCATCATCCATAATAGATTTTATTACATATTGAAAAAAGGGTTAAAACTAGTTTTTAACTATCATCACTATTGAATTTTTATAACAGTTGTATTTTTGTATTTTCTAGCGCATTGAATGTTACAGCTTGATCTTTTTTAGATATTGATTTAATTACCGTTAAATATAACAGCGGTGCTGTTAGTTTCGGTTGAATATAGATATTTTCAATTTCTTTAGATTTGTTGTTCATCAGTCTATTGTCAGCACTGATAACGCCGCTTCCATCATCTTTTAATAATAGACTTTCCCTGATCGGCTAGATTACTTATACGTTTAAATAACGAAAGAGATATTTCCAGGTAATTTTTTTTACTAATAAAAAAATCAAGTTTTTCGGAATAGGTTAAAAATAAAAGAGTCATTTATTTTAAGGAACATAAACACGTTCATCAGATACATGTATAAATTATATACGTATATATATATATATATGTATGTGTGTGTGTTTACGAAAACTGATTTTAACACGATTCGGTATTTTTTTGTATTCATACAAACATTCAAAAAGTATCTGAATATTAAACCAAATATCAGTTTAATCCGATTTGAGGTGTTTCAATATCAAATTCATCCGAATATTTAGATCGCTAATTAAATATAAACTGTATATATACTGCATGCCATTGTTGGCGTGATTATACCTATATTATATTGAAACTCGTATGAATGAAACTAAATATTTACGCTATTTTAGCGTCCAATCGTGTGTGTGTGTATGCAATGTGCAGTTTCATACTAGTTACAAATGCAGGGAGATAAGATATTATTTTGGGAAGTACTGAAAGAGACGAATAACGAATATACCTGCTATATAGAACTCACATTTTGTAATCTTGACGTAGAAATTAGATAGTGTGTATGTGTACAGTAAACTAAGTATTTCTAAAGTAATTGTGAGTGTATATACACACCGTGAAAATAATAATTTCTTTTCTTTTTCTAACACATTAAACTCCTAATCGTCTTCTTTTCGCAGCAGTATCGACGGACTAGTTAAACCTTCTGATTTTATTTATTACGCAGTTAACACTTCAGGGGGCAGTTACAAGACAACTGATGACATTTACGAGGCGGCCTTCATGGGAGGTCTTGGTATCATCGAGGATCACGGTCTAGTTTGAATGCTTTATAACAGATACCTATAAATAATAATAGTTAGACATCGTTTTGAACACCGCATTTCTTCCATTCCGTTCTGTCCGGACCGTGATCCAAAACAGAACCATGACCCTTTTTGAACTCCAGCTAGGAGCTGTCGTGTAAATGCCAAATTAAACGATGGGACAAGATTCTACGGTGGTCTTTTATGATTATTATTATTCCTGGTGATTCGTTCCACCCAAAAACATATACATATACATATATATACATGTGGAAAAAAAAGGTAGTTTTATCTAAGGGTAGAGTTAGCTGCTTATATATATATATATATATATATATATAATGTGTTTCGTTCGCCTGCGCCTTTCTTAGGTGTTCAACATGGTGCGTATTATATACATTAATATATATGTATATATTAGGATACAACAAAACTACTTCATAGAGTACGTGTAAGAAAAGGACTGATGTAGTGTTCATTATTGTAACTAACCTACACGTGCATACTTGCATTGACTGGAGAATATTAGACACTGGCTGTGAATTGAAAAGAAGTCGAAATATGTAACTAATTTATACTAGAGAATGATAAAAATCTATTCGACATACGCAGCTAGAAGCGAAAGTTCTTTAAAGATGAACAATAATAATAATGAAGAGAATAACATAATAATAATAATAATACTTCTGACTATTTAACAATAATAATAAAGAGAATAACACGTATATTAATAATAATAATAATTATTCAAATTAAAATTATAATTTATTTCAAATTATGATAAAATTAAACGCTTATTCGCAATAATGTGTAAATGGCAAAATACATGCTGCTGCTTATTCACGACAAAAATACGTTAATACATTCCGGTATATGCATACAGGCAGATCATCGGGAAATATTATAAAACTGTCAGTTATAATCCGAGTGGAAAGATTCAGGTCCATTCGTTGTTCTTGGGCTCGTAGATGGTGCAGCAGATCACATCTGAGGAGGAAAAGGCGATGTATACGCCACATAATTTTCGAATATATAATCTGCAAAATCCTTGGCTGAAGGATTTGGTGGTTACCTAGCAATTTGCCAAAAAGTGGAATAAGCCAAATTTGGAGGCAGAAATGCTAGTCCGAAAAATCGTTTTAACCACCTCCGACATCGGAATCTGTCGTATAATCTCTTCTTAAATTTCCGATACTAATTATTTTTCAATACCATGATTGTCCCAAATGAAACCGACAACCGAATACTTCGCACTCCAGAAAAACTGAAGTGACGGCATTTTGCGCCGCTTTTTCAAAATCTAACGTAATTTTTCTAATATTTAAGTCTATATTCATCGACAATGCAATTCGAACGAGGAATGTTCACATTGTAGTGTATGTTGCTTCCATTTTTCCTGGCAAGAAACAGTAAACCGGCGAAAAATGATTATTATACCCGTGATTTGTATTGAGTTAAAATATTTCGGCCGATACTTAAATGTACCATCGGCGAAAATATCTACCGTAGAATCTGCGAGAACTGTCACATTTGAATGACACGTCACCACCGCAATTTGATTATTATCCTTGACGTACAAGAAACCTTGATTTTTATAGGTTCTAAATGTTTCTTGGTATACTGTATAAATAATATATCGCGTACATTTACTAAGCTGGTGTACAGCTAATTTTATAGATTTAAAAGAATTATGCGTATACTCTAATTTTTAATATTACACCTAAATAATAAAAATGATAATAAATTATAGGCTTGATTTTATAACTACTGGAGACATTCAGCGATAGTACCTACTCATATTTATATTTCGTTCACTGATCGCAAAGGTTCAATTCATTTATTTACATGGCTATAGTAATGTGAATAATAACGAATTAAATTAATTTATTTTCATGTTTTTTTTTTTAAGTTTCATTGCTCGTTTTTTGATTTATTAATATATTTATAAATACGTGTGCACTTAATATGATTTTAAATTATCATCAATTTGCCATTGTAATGTTTAATCGATTTGTTTTCAACGGTTTCCCTGCTACATTGCTCGAAAATGTAAGATCACATTTTCACGTTCTAACGTTAATAACATCAAATTTTTACGTTTTTTTAATGGTTAAATTGATTATTACATTATGCAAAAAATATGCTTTTAATTTCCAATTTTTTGTTCTTTTTACATATTAAATATATGCATAACTTATGAAATTTCATTGAGATTTTAATTTCTCTTATTATGTTTACGCTCTTTAAATATTTAATAAATCTATCATTATATAATTTTTTTATTTAATATGTTAACAGTGGATTATTGGGCAAATGATTTAAATATATGATGAGAACAAAATAAAAATTATTTTCATTTTTGAACATTTTGTATTGTACTGCAGAGGAGTAAAAGTTAACATGGCAGAATAGATAACGAGGAAAGTTGCATTAATTACAAACATGTATTTCGAAAATGAGTACGTTCATGTTCATTTCTTTTATTTTCATTCATTGAATTCCATAATTTTGTTTTAGTGAGAAAAGAATTATAAAAATATTAGAATAGGTAGGACAGAAATTATCACAAAGATACTTACGGGAATTGTTGTGCATTACTAGATTTAATAATATAATTTTGTAATACAAATTAATTTTTTATCAATACTTCTCCAAAACCAAATAGACATTTTTGAAAATATCGTACCAAATTAGGTACTTTAAATTATATACTTTATAACTAAAAAAAGACTAGTGATACGAATATGTAGTTGTACATATTCAGCATAATAGAAGCGGCTGAAGTTTTGTACATATACGTAATTAAAAAAGGTCTGTTTGGAAATTAGAAATTATTTCGAAATATTTTATTATCGTCGTCTTTTAATAAATGCTTATTGAGTCCGACTCGATCGCATTAACCATTAAAATTTCAAATGCTTAGAAATTTGCTTTCTACAGTATGTATAGGTAAATATAATTTTATGTCTCGGGCACCATTTCGATTTAAGGTATCGCATAGTTGTACAATTATTTTGTAATCAATGAAAGAATCCTTTCGGGGGATTTAGTGTAATTAGTATTTATAATTCCGGGTATTTGTTTTTCTAGCTGTTTAAGTTCCGGGATATTATTTTATTCATTTTGATTAATAAAGTTTATTATTAAGTTTACTTGGGTATTGAATCACTATGTTCGTTATTTGGTTGAGTTTTTTTTATTAAATTGCTTACCCTTACTTCGAAAGAGTTGTTAATAATAAGAGGTATAATATCGCTTAACATGTTTACGATGCCGTCGAGGTTTGGTGTATATTGTTCTACGATTTGAAATCTGATGGTGTGAATATTTTATCATGTCAAGCACGATATGTAAGTTACTATAGGATATAAGGTGATATAAGTGTTTGTTTCTACGAATGTACTCTTTGCAGGGCTGAAGGAGCTGTTTTGTATCTTGAATATTCAGTTTTATCAGAAATTTCGCTTAATTTAAGTAATATGTGTTTATATTTATCTTCCAATTTTTTATTTTTATTTTTTGCGTGTAAATCCGTTATTATTGAGCATAATTTGAATCTACTTTGTTCTGCTCGAGAACGAGTTCTACGCCTTGTGGTTGGTCGTATATATATATATATATATCAGCAAAAAAAATTTCTATTTGTGTAGTTGATTTATTTGTTGATTTGAAGAGATCTTGTATGTTTTCAGAGTGGTCATTTAATTGAGAGCAATAATCTATCTTATAATGAAATTCGGTTATGGTGTTCGAGACTATAATTTCATTTTTTTTATTTTCGTTTTGGTTTTTTTATTTGATTTTTTATCGATGCTGAATTGTGAATTTGTTTTAGGTATTCAATTATATCTGAGGAATTTAACGGGGAAATAGGGCGCATCGTGTTTACTTCGTATTTGAATTGGTTACATTATGTCGATTGTTCAATTTTGTATTTCCTTCTGAAGATCTGTTTCCATTGTTTGTTGATTTTGAGGACAGTGAGAGGAGATGTATTTTTCTTTACAGATAAAGCAGAACGTAGGTTCGCTGGTTAGGAATGTACTTAGGTTTTTCGTGTTCTATCACTAATGAACTTGGTACTTTAATTATTAGGTCGGGATCAATATAAAACTGTCTGCGATTGCTAAGTATGCTAAGTATGTTATATTTATTTTCCTGAAAGCCTGCTCTTAGATAATTAATTGACGAAGTTGGATGTATATTTAGCCGTTTTAATCCTCGAAAATTGAGTTAAGTATACTGGGACGTAATATGTTTGAAATAAGAATTCGTTTGGAATCAGTCTTCTTAATTCGATTACGTTTCCTCTGATGTTTATCGATATTTATGTTTTTGAAGTAAAATGTCGAATTCGTCTAAGATTCGTAAGAAATACACAGAAACGATTGTTTGATAAAGGCGGCTCGTGTATATATATATATATATATATATATATATATATATATATATATATATATCAATTGGGGATATAATTTCGCTTAGCTTTTCTACATAATCAACTTGCCGTCTATTGTATTTAATATTTATTATTAGTGCGCCACTTTGTTTTTTATCTAATACCTGTACTTTGGACAGCTGCTTTACTAGTATAGCTTATATATAGCGGAATTTAAAATTTCGGGTGTGTATGTGTGTGTGTGTGTGTAGTGTTTGTCTTTTGTCTAAGTGTTCCAGGTGTTTTTTATTAGCGAGCGGTGGATTTACGTTAAGATTATAATTTGAACTTAACCGTCTAAGTGATTACCTGTCGTCCTATTGAACGGTGTGATTTCGTCTGTTGTATACGGGTTGGTTGGGATTATCGGCGCACTTGGTGATTGAGTAAGACTGAGAAAGCCATTGTTAGTTGTTACTTTCTATCCTATCTCAGCTACTTGCTCTAACACTACTATATATTTAATACTACTAAAAAAAAGTCCGGAATAACTCGCGAACTGTATAGTCTATTAAAATAGGGAAAAAACCGTAAGAGCGTGTTTTTATTTTTTACGTCATAAACGAACATAAACATATTAAGCGATCTATTCTTGTTCTTATTTCTAATAATTGTTGCGGTAGCCTGACTTTTGTTTTTTACCTAATATTGTTCATCCACGAGACTGTCGATTTGCGAATTTAACACTAGCGAACCGATTGTCTATCGTTGCGTTATGGTTGGAGCCGTTGATGGTGTTGAAGTTTTTCGACAAAATATAATGCTACTAATCGTCAGAATACATATTTTGTCGCAACATGGCGGATCGTCACAATTTTTACTACACCATATTCAGAAGTTGACTAGTTGCTCATCTCGACCGTAACACATACGAACTCGGTTTATACGCTGTTTTACCAAAATACTTATAAAAAAAAATTGTCTCATACTTCTGTTACGGGTTGTTGCCTCGGTTTTTCTTTCTTGTCTTGTTTCTCGATTACGAACAGAGCGTAAACAGTTTAGTAAACAAATCGAATCTCGCTTTGCTCATTCCGCAGCGATATCCGTTACCTTTTTTTAATATTAATAAATGATATACCCGAATTATCATTATTACACGTTGTAGGTGCATCGCGACGATTTAGCATTGTAAATCTTACAATACCATAAGTAAGAGACTAGCGAAAAGTTGATATAGCTCGATTTTTAAGTTTTATAGACGGTGGAGAGGTTAAACACCGATATGAATACTCTTTACAAGGCGACGAGAACTTCTAGCTTCGGAGGAAATTAATATTGATAGCTATTATTCACCGGCGATACCGAGTTCGATATTCACATCCTGGATTCTATCCATATAAATTACATAATTGATAATAAAGCAATCCGTATACACTTTCTGACAATCTTTAATCGACGATCCTATCTATATGTCGTTAATAAGAGATTATTATTATTATTATATACACATATTATTCGACCCAGATTATAACCTACGCGTTGTTTGACCGGCAGTTTCAAACGGTACATTCAAAAAAATTACAACTACGTCGCGGCTATATAAAAATTACCGACACGCGCTCGGAATTAAACGTACACACCTATCTTCTTGTATTAGTAAATTATCGATAAAGTTGTTTTATTATAATGTTAATTAATTTCATCATTACGATTAAGCCTATGCGTTATTATACAAACATCGTACAATCAAGCATCTACGTCGCAATTATTTATTTCGCGTATATTTTATTTATTTTCTCGCAAATAGTCTGAACATTTGTTTCGTTAATTTTCTAGATTTATTAGCTGTTAAGGTAATAAGGTAGTTAAATTTATGCAGCTCGTTAATGTCGCCATTACGAAATAAAGCTTCTTTCTTCTTCCTCTTCTTCTTCTGGTTAGAGATCGATTTAACCGATAATTTAACAATACTGCAGGAATATAAATATTAGTATTAAATATAATGATGCAAGTAATCAATTTAATATCGATATTAAGGGAGAAAAAATAGAACAAGTAAACGAATTTACTAATTTCGGAAGCGTAATAATAACCGAATATGGTAGAAGTAAAAAAAGGATATAAAGAGCAGAATTGCCCAAAGCAGCGTTTTATAATAAGAAAAACCTTATCGCATCGAGAAAATCTAGCCGTTAGGAAAGGACCGCTGCAAGTATATTCAGAATTTTCCTGTATGTATGGGTGCGAAACTTGGATAATGACGAATGATGGGAAGCGAAGACTGATGGCATTAGCGAATTCTGGTTTTACAGAAATATAAAAAAAAAGGGGCAGATAAACGAGGAAGTATTGAGAAGAATCGATGAAAAACCGACGTTGTTAGAAATTAAAAAGAAGAACCCAAATGATAGGCGACACGAAGGGCTAAAATAGAAGGGATGTATCCCCGGGAAAAAACGTGATTTACATTTCACGGATACTCGAAGATGTGACGGCGTCATCGTATGAAGAACTGAAACGGATGGCACAGAATCGATGATGATGAGACGAATTAAACGAGAGGAAAAATTATAATTTGTTTCATATTAATAAATAAGATGATAACGTTTATTTAAAAGTTAATGTTGAAAATATTAATATTAAAAATGTGAATTATTAAATGTCGGGTTAACATGTTCTATTACGATATTAATATGAACTTAATTATATTATTGTTTATAATCGTGTTCGATCGTGAATGGAGTTTGAAGCGTCGTGTAAAACTTAATCGGTTCGTCGCTTTAAATGTTCGTACTATAAAATGTAATTTATTAATAAATATATTCGTTCGAAGAAGAAAAAAATCAGAACAATTAGTAAATAGCGAATATAACGAATTTAATAAGTTAGCCATCGAGGAAATAAAAAGTAGAAAAAATTAAAAACAATATGTTAACTTTATTTAAATATTATCGTTTTAAAATTAAACCGATATCGAAGAATGTAATTGAAACAGAACGTAAAAACGGAGTTTGTATTAGCGATAAATTTACAGGTTTAAATTTTCATAACGTAAATTTGTAGTTCAACTGATCAAAAAAAATAATCGACTCTTTTTCTAGAATAAATGAGAATTCAATCTCGAGAATATTAAAATGCAGAATTTTAATAAAATGAAACTATTATCCACAACATGTAAATATCTAAATTTACAAACAGACTACTCCGATGTTACGTTCTTTCAACACTCTTATATATGAAGTGGAATCATGGACACTTTGACGAAAAGCATGTCGGAAAAGTTGAGTGCTTTTGTAATGCGATTATAACGTCGTATTCTCTGAAAATTATATATATTATATCGAAGATGAACAAAGAACTGGAAATCCTGAACACAGTAAAATCAAGAAAATTAGAATACTCGGATCGCATAATGAGAAATGAAAGAAGATATCTTTACTGCGAAGAATTCTTCGAGGCAAGATAACGGGACGAAGAATACTATCTTGGCTGAAGAATTTAAGAACATGGTTCGGAGCAACACGCGCAGAACTCTTCGGAACAGCAATAAACGATAATAGCTAATTATCCGTTAACGGATATGCGATAGAAGAAGAGAAGAAATTTGTAGTTATTAAATAAAAATGTATTTTCCTAAAACGAACTGTATCGAAACAGGTCATCTCATTGCGTTGAAATAGGTCTGTTCTGCGCAGATCGCATTTTCTTCGGTATCGTTTTTGTTGTTGTTAATACTATGGAGAAATATATATATATATATATATATATATATATATATATATATATAAATTTCACATATTAACCAATATATACGATATAATTTAAGGGTTAACTGTAGAGGTAATTTTAAACGTATTTATACAAATGTTCTTTACAATCGAGACATTAAACGATAATATTAAAAATTTGTTAGTATTAAAATTTCACGTGTACCATATACCGGACATAGTTTTTTTTTTTTTTGTTTTTTTTTTAAATCGTTCCGCAATCCGAACAGGTCGTCGGTGGGGCAAATATATTGTAAAAATGTTTTGTAACAAAAGAGCAGTATTTCCAGAGTACTTATGACTAGCGTCACTAATTTTACTATAAAGAGAAAATAAAACAAAATAATAATAATAAACGGTATGTGTGTAACGGGGAACACTGCTAAATGTGACTTAATACTAAGTGTTAGGATCTGTGGACATAGTCCCAACAATCACAAATTATTATAAATAGTGAATGAAGGAGAGTTTTTATTTATTTATTTTTTTAATATATATATATACATATATATTTATATATATATATGTATATATAATAAGTCGCGCTTACTACCAAAAACAAGTAAATAGATTTCGAAAACAACTACTAAATCCTTCAACCACCGTGAATACGTATAGTATGTATAAATATATTGATAATTTATGCAAATTTTACCGATATCGATAATTTATACAAATTTTACCGATATCGATAATTTATGCAAATTTCTTCGCTGTCCGTAGAACAGTGATAACGATGATGTAAGTACGTCGGTTGTTATGAAGCACAATCGAAATTAACGAACGAAATATTAGAATACGAGATTAAGAATTTAGCCTTCTAGTATTTTAATCTACACCGAAATTTCGACGATATTTAATTCTCGAACAATATAGATCACGCGACGCACTAATTAGGAAATTTCGGGTAAGTATATAGAAGCAGTCAGTTTGTTGAGGGTAAAGCATTTTCCTACTAACCAATAATGTTGTTTGCTGTTCGATGATGCGAAATAACAGGGTCATGCGAGAGTCAAAGAGAGTTCTAAAATTAATTACATTTCTACGAAGTCCGATTTTCATTTCAGTATCTATCGCTTTGAAGACAGCAGTACGTCGCTGAATATATATATATATATAATCATCATCATCATTAGTACAGTCCTAAGACTGGTCTACTGCCACGAAACCAAGCTTCCATCTTTCGCGGTCTTCCGCAGCTCTTTTTAATTCAGCGTAATTCTTTAACTTAGTGTCTTTTAAAAGGGTCGTTACAAATTCCGCGGTTTCTTTTTCCTTGTATTTTACTTTCGAGAATATTTCGAAGTACTTCCCCATGCTGAAGTACGTGCGGCCTATCCAATAGTGTTTTCCTTATCCGATTCAATAAAGACCCTCTCTCTTCAATTTATCGTAAGTTGTTAACTTTCATTTATATAATGTGTAATATTACCTTTTATAATTATTGTGTGGTAGCATTTATATCCTGGAATGTGAACAAAGCTTCTGTTGGTGAAATGGCTTTCTGATATGAGTAATATATCAATTTTTTCTTCTTTTAGATAATATATAATTTCTTGTACATAATTTAATAAACCGTTAGCATTCCACTGAGCTATACTTGCTTGACTCATTTGACTAATTTAGTAATGACTTGCGTCAGCATATTGACTATTGCATTATTTTACGCTATCAGTTGACTAAACATTCCTTAAAATCGGGATAAGAAGGAATTTAGTAAATTTCCTATGGTCGTCCCATCTTCTACAGGTTTATTTCCTGACGTCACCTGTGCGTATGATCTACTGATCGAAGGAGTCTGTTGAGTATGAAGTAGTGGTTCGTTTGAAGTAGTAGTGCAGTGTTGATTCACATATTCTACTATCCGTTCCTTGGATTTCTCTTTCTTATCCGTGTTGACATTTTTTTTTATAATAAGATTTTTATACACCTCGCAGCCCTCGTAGTTGGCAGCGTGATTATTACCATCGCAAAGTGCGCATGTAGCTGGTAGTTCTCGTTTACCGGCTTGCTTACTAAGCCGATAACGAAAGTTACGTACTTATAACTAATACAAAGAACAAGTATAATAAGTATAATATCGAGACCGATATAGGAAACTATACTATATTGCTTATTAAACTGTTAGAACAAACAACGAAGCACACGTGTAATACTAATAATAAAATAAGAAATTTATGACATAGGAATCACGAACATAAACGAATATACAAATTCAAAATACGATTTAAACGACAAAATATAATTCGAAATTTATTTGAAGAAATGAAATTGTACGACCCGCGGTGCACCGCCGACAACGGATCTGTTCAGCTACTGATGATGCTCGCGTTGCCATATGTGCATCCAGATTCTTTTCTAATCCGTCCTTCTTGTTTATCATTAATCAGCCAAATATTTACTTTTAAATAACTAGATAAGGTTTATTCTTTTTACCGGTAATAATTTCTTATTTATAGTTCATTTATGTAATTATTTTATTTGCAAGTTTTGCGTTAATCTATTTATTTTATTTTATTTTATTTTACGAATTGTTATTAAACAATAATAAATAATCGCAACTCGTTTACGAGCCACTCCACGCTTACATTATAATAAAACTTTATCTATGTACTCGTTCAATCCAAGACGACGAAATCTCAACTTAAAACTAATCGGTTGATCGCTGCGCACTTAATGTGTTCTTTATCTTCGGAATTCCCCGCCTAGTATGTTATCGAGATTATTCTACGGCTTATTTTTTAATAGCTTTTATAGTGTTTTTTATATATATATATATACATGGTAAAAATACGTATATAGCATTTGTTGATCTGGAAAAGGCGTTCGACCGAGTAAACTGGAACATAATGTTTAAAAAGATGGTGGAAATTGGAATAGATAGCAGAGATATAAAAATAATATACGAGATGTATACCAAACAAGAAGGGATATTGAAAATAAATGATAAAGAAGTAAAGGCTAGAATCCGAAAAGGAGTACGGCAGGGCTGCCAGCTTTCACCGTTGCTATTTAATCTATACATAGAAGAAGCCGTACAAAACCTGTCAATGGAGAAAATATATGCTGCTTCCGATTCGCAGATAACATTGCAATTGTAGCTGAAAACGGGAAAAGGTTAGAAAACGGATTGAAAATATTAAACGATGAGCTAAAGAAAATAAATAAAGATAAAACCAAAATAATGGTAACTAGTGCTAGGCAGGATAGAACTATCGATATTAAATTGCATGGCGATAAACTGGAACAGGTATCCAAATACAAATATCTGGGAAGTATTGTGTCGCAAGACGGAAACGATACAGAAGATATAAAAAACAGAGTAAACATAGCGAAGCAACAATTATTGAAAATGAAAATTATACTCGGCAGTAATATGGAAATAGAACTGAGGAAAAGATTAATTAAAACATATGTATGGAGTATTGCACTCTACGGAAGCGAAACGTGGATACTCAAGAAGAGGTCGATATTAAAAAACTGGAAGCATTTGAAATGTTGTGCTGGAGACGCATGATGAAGATCAAATGGACCGAAAAAATATCAAACAAGAAAGTTATGGAAAAAGTGAAAGGAAGAAAAGAATTTTATAACCACCTCTGCACAAGAAGAAATAGATGGATAGGTCATGTGATAAGACATGGTGGATTGGTTCTACGAATATTGGAAGGCATGATAGAAGGTAGAAGAAAAAGAGGCCGGCCAAGGAAGTGCTACATCAGACAAATAATGGATAGCGTAGGAATGGGCACCTATCGCGATTTGAAAATTACGGCGGAAGACAGAGGCGAATGGAAAAGGAGGCTGCAGCGCTACCAGTCAAAAGACTGTTGCGACTAATGATGATGATATATATACATATATATATATATATATATATATATATATATATATATATTTAATCATATTCGTACATTTAATCTCATCGCTGGAAACTTGGTTCTATATTAGGTACACGAGTAAATATCGTAAGCCTATTCGGCAGAATGGAATTTGCTGTACGAGCCACCGATTTTAACCTACTATAATCATCACACTGTATTTTCTTTAATACCCCATTACGCTTAAATCATTATAATATATGTATATATATATATATATACATATATATATATATATATATATATATATATATATATATAGAGAGAGAGAGAGAGAGAGGTAGAGAGAGAGTTCGCATGTACCGCAACGTATGCTTATTCTTTTATATATATATATATATATATGTGTGTGTGTTTATATATATACACACGTGTAAAATTAAAAAAAACAACTCCGAATCTAATTTAGTTAAAACATGTTTAAGTTTCACTTCTTCCCTACGCTCCGAGCCCAGATGTTTTTTTAAACGCTGTTTTAAATTTTAAATGATTATTATATTTCGCACTCACTGTAGATAAAATTGCCTAATCCTGTGAGGCTGATCATTTGTAAAAGCAACAAATAATATTTCAGGTCAGCGTTCTTTGGGGGGAGACTTTTCTTTGTTTTCTTCAGCAGTTACTTTCCTCATCTAACGAAACATGAAATCGTCGGGTATTTAGTAATTTTACGATGACGGTTTTATAAGTGATAATCGTCGATGAAATTATTGAAGTTTACTTAGTAATTATCGATGAATGCCCTAAGTGCGGTCGTTAAATGCGTGAATACCACGCGTGTGATTAATATTCTCTCGCAACCAATGTGCTAGGTGTGGTTAAATTAATGGCACGTGACTTACTAGATGGAAAACGTTATACTTAATAGTATGTTCGCGTTTCTGTGTACTCTTTCGTATGTAAGCGTATTTATAAATTTCATACTTGTACAGGAGTTTTAGTAGTGATTTTAACTGCGATTATAATTCCATCTTTTTTCGAAAAGAATGCAGTGACTTTAAAAAATAAACGACAGGAATGTTTTTTTCTTTTTTAAATGGGAATAATGCCTTTACAACTTACCCAACGTGATACTGTGCGGACTATCTACATCTTAATCAAGCATGCTGCCTTAGACCTGTCGCTATATGGGGGAATAATTGTAGATTATCCAAATGTAGAAGGCTACTAGGTCTCCGAACGGCAACGGTGCCACAGCAGAGCATTCAAAAAAGACATGATCGAGGTTGCAGACTGCCTGTTCAGAATGGAGGGGTGACAGAAGGGACTTTCTCTAAGCTGCATACGGAAAACACGGTCAGGCAACGAATGATGTCCAAATCGTAATCTACACTGATGAGTACAATTCCCTTACGACTAATCTTTATAAAGAAATAGAACCACGGGAGTTTGGGGAGAGACGACTGGAGCTGATAGTAATAAGTGAGAGGCGATTAACTAATGCCCTCAGTTCCCATTGATCCCTATGCTCTAGCTGAATAAAGCGAATGATATCTTTGTGAGTTATTAAGGAGAGCTCTCTACATCTTTAGCCAATGAGTCAACAAATTCGTTGTCTGGAATAGAACTCTATGACCCGGCACTCTCGAAAAAAAAAAAGACGCAGATATTCCCACAAGTTCCAAATTATTAAGTTTTAGCGAAACTAAACGAATTAATGTATCCGAGACTACGTTTATTATCTACAGTCGTGGCCGCGCTTTTTGAATCGGTAATAATAAGGTAATTTCCGCGACGATTTAAGTCCGGTAGAATTGACAAGGTTTGTAGTTACATTCTGCAGTAAATACTGAACATTCTTGGCATAATTTGAACGCGTTACTAGTACTGAAAGCTGGAATAAACACTGCTGCTCCTGTTCGTCGAGTTGACTTTCATCCATCTGTTATAAATTAAGGTGTTTAATGGAAACCTTTCGGAGATAACATTATTGAAAATGACGAGGATTACTGTAGATACGGATTGTAGTTTTCATGGGAAAACGGATTTTATTTGTTGAAGAAGTAAAAATATGGTACCATAAATTTTGAAAAGGAGCTTGCATGCACGTCCGACGTGCACGAAACCAACCTTGTTATAACGGAACAGAGCGGGGATATTTTTCTATTTGAAAATCGTCAGTTGGAATGGATACGACCGAATGTGTTAAACAAAGGAAAGCGATCATTACTCATATCAACAGTTTCCGGGCTAAATAACTCCGTCTAAGTTGTAAGAGTGTTGAACTTTGCACTCTGCCATTAGCGCTGATATCGGAGTGCTTTTAACACATACACAGCCTAATTCATTTTGCACACGATTTTTTTATTTAATAAAGTTTTGATTGTGGAATGTAGTGATTTTATTTATACTTGATTACTAAAAATAGTTGAAATCACTGAATTTATTTAATTATGCGAAGCTTTTCGGCAATTACGCCATTTTCAAGCTATATACAATTAAAATTAATTAATATAAAATCATAAAATATTAATTTAAAATAATTATTTTCTAGCTACTGTTCTGTAAATTTTATATTACTGACAATTGATTGTGTTGTGTACCACAGTCATTGTCAGATAGTCTTAAGTATTCATAATTCATTTTTGTGTAAAATTGTAAACTTAGTTTTAAATTAATATTTTATGATTTTATATTAATTAATTTTAATTGTATATAGTTTGAAAATGGCGTAATTGCCGAAAAGCTTCGCATAATTAAATAAATTTCGTGATTTCAACTATTTTTAGTAATCAAGTATATTTATTTAATACACTGAGAACGTAGTAAGACAAGGTATCGGAACATAACGATGCCAAATCGGAGCAGTTTAAAAAAATGAAAAAAAAATAATCGGGATTGTAGGCCTGTTCAGAATGGAGGGGACAGAAGGAAATTTCTTTATGTTTCGCTTATAAAAAAGACGGCTAGGTAACAAGTCCTATATAATACTGTGCAAAATGTTGCCACCGAGACTTATTACAGGTAAAATGTCCTCGTCGATATTCATTCAAACGGTTAGTACTAAAATCGCTTACTTGTCAGAAGAAACACGTTTACAGACAGATTTCGATTAAAATACTGTAATTTCGATAGATCTTATTTTATCCATCCAGCTTTAATTCCTGTTTATACTTTACCATATAGTAACAACTTGTTAAATTAACATGTCTCAAATGTATCTCGATTCTCTGATTATCGACATAGATATATGTTCGTCTTTCACGAGATACACGGTTTAAATAATAAACTTCGTTCGATGTTTTCCAAAATATCGAAAAATCTTCAGCGACCGCTCCAAATCTAATACAAATTCTGATTCAATATGCCTTCGTCATTGACGATGTATCCGAACATACTTCGTTCGGACGCTTCCGTTTTCACAGCGCCGAGTTCGTGGCTATCGACGAAGCTTCTGATTATATCCTTAATATATTTGGTGGTACAGGCGAGTACGTTGTTTATAATGATAGTTTTAGTTCGCTCCTAGCTATACAGATTTGTCCATAATCCCACCCTTTGGGATTTAATCGATCGGACAAATATGTCTAAAACGTTAAGGCGGTGTTTTAGAATTTTGTCGGATTCCTAGCTGAACACTTAATGAAGCGGCGGATGCTAAACAGGTTTCCTTTTTTTTTTTTTTTTGTCAGATATCCCATTTATTCCATCATCAGTTCTATAAAATTCAAACTATCACAATTCTTGGTATGAATATTGGAAATCCTCGAATAAAGGTAAATTAGAATTGTTCAGTCGCATCTTCCGGTATTTCATTGGTATGCAAATATCTATCCCCCTTTATCAATTTCGCAGATTTCTTATCCTTAAAAATTTGTATGGGTCATTCCGGTATAGAGTTAAATATTTTTCAAAAAAACAGTGATAATCATGTACCGATCATATTTCCATAAATTTCCCGGAAAATTGTCCCCAATTTAATTATAATAGACAAACATTTTTTAATAAACCGATATCTTTCGCCGTTTTCCTCCACATTCCCTACATTAACTAGATGACTAACAGTTAAGTCTAACAAACACAGATATAAAATCTCTACGGAGAAGATCGCTGTGCTTAAACCGGGGCGCTTATTGTCTCTTGAATTATTTTTCATACCTTTTAACAAGCTTTGGAATTCGAAATACGATCGAAAAGAACGGTATACAACATTTAAGCTTCGATACGAACTGTCCTCCATTGTAGTTTAACGTGCTTCTCAATAGCCGCAATTAGATCCGATCGAGTGTAATCGCGTCTACCTCATTTCCACGGACGCAACAGTGGGCCGGGACCCGCTTAAACTTATTTAGTGTACATCAGTTTCCGATACGCTTTACGCTCCTTTCGAGCAGAATGAATTATATCCCTGAGATGAGCTAAGCGGAGTTCTACGCCATTAGATGACTCGTCTTTACCTAATGAGTCTACAAAATTTGACGTTTCTAGAGAAGTCGGCAACGAATAATCCTCAACGGGTATTAGGCCGTAATACCCGTTGAGGAAATTAAAGAGAGAAAAAAAAAAACCTTCGTGCGCTATTTATTAGGTCGATTGACGCTTATTCTGTAGCGTGAACTAACCTAGTAGGCGTCGATTATTTGGAGTAATTTAAAATTTTCGTTAATCAATAATTCCGTCTTTTATTTTTACAATTCGTATCGTTGATACACCATTTTATACGGCTCAAACGATACGCTCCATACGACAAATATCGTTAGTGTCGCATCTTTCAAAAAAATATTTCGTCGTCAGAAATCTCGCTACCTCATTTATCATTAAGTATTACTTCAAAACGAAGTATATAAATAAATAAAGACGATTAACTCACCTAATTTACGTATTAATGAGGAATAACCGGCCGAATTCGTGCCGTCAATGATGAATTTCCCTTAACGTTAACGTGACGACAGAATGAAGAGTGTCTCTTTCTCTCTCTCTCGAATTTAGTGATAAAAGATCTTTTTCCGTTTATTTTATTTCGACTCTCCAGCAGTAGGTGTAGAAGTGTAAGAATAATAACGATAGGAATTTCCCGCATTTCTACGGCGTTCTTTCGACGGTTGGTTATTTTGTTTTATTCCTTTCCTAGACTTCGAGGAATTTTAATATCCCAACGCTAGAAAGGATTTTCTTTTTCTTTTTTCTTTTTTTTTTTGTATAATTTTTTTTCCCTCCTTTTTTTGTTTTTGTTTTACTCTTATTTTCTTATTTCATTTCCGTTCGTTTCGTCTTATAGTCCATGTATATGACACATCACGTACGCTACTTACTCGATTTCCTGTATCAGGTTGTACATGAGCATCGAGCGTTACATCCGTAATAGTTTAGCGATAGCAGAGTAAACTCGTCCACGGTGTCTATTTCTAATCTTATTGTATAGCGCGTCGTTCGTTCTTCTATCTTTGTTTATTTTATTCTTTCGCTAGGTCGCTATTTATCTGCGGACCAGCTAGGGGGGAAAACTAACGAGGATATTTCGAAGGAAATTCCGTGGAATCTTACACCGTGAAATTATTCCACACTCCAGAACATCGTTGTTACTCGGCGATATCGAGTGCCGTTCGAAATTTTATGCTTCGCCACTACCGAAACACAGATCACGATTCGACATTACTATTCGTTCGATTATTTCCTCGTCGCAGTCTCGACGAACGGTAATTTATATTTACAACGAATTTACGAATTTCCTCCAGTCCAAAATCACCAAACTTGACAGACAATGAATTCCTTTCGACTTTAACTCCCTCGTCGTACGATAAAAATTTCGCAACAAATTCGTACTGGTCGTAATAGTAGCGAGATATTTGTAGTAATAGTAGAAGGAAAATAAGCAAATAGATTAGCCTGTAATTCTATATATACACGTCGGCCAGGAATAAATTAATAAAAACGGAAGAATTTAATCGAAAACGACGCTAGAGCTAACGGAACAAGTTCGTCCTAGTATTGATAATGATGACGACGAACATTGCACGTTTAGGCGTGTAAAGAACTAGAGAGGGTACCGTAGGAATTGATTATAAATATAAAAGAAAATAAATAAATAAATAAATAAACTTCGAAAATAGTGAATAGGCTCGTGCGCGACGTATTAGTGTATAGATATATATATATATATATATATACATATCGGTGTCATCAGGACTCGTTTACAAGCAGCACATAATAATAATAATAATAATAATAATAATAATAATAATAATAATAATAATGATAAATATTTAGAGGAAAAAAGATTTTAGAATTTACGTCGGTACCCGGGTTAACGGGGGAATTTTAGGAAACAAGTGGCGTGCCGAACCAACAACTCGACTCGCGTGATTATCTATATAGAGGTATATACACGTGCTCGTTTATTAAAGGTGTTCGATATGGTAGAGTCGGTATCGTGATAGAAGTGTCGAACTTTCGCTCGGAAGGTTTTTGGTCGATCGAACTGCTCGTATAACGAGACCGAGTAGAAATTCGAGCGGAAATTAATCGCTTATTTCAATAATAATAATAATAATAATATAAATATGTCCGCGTTCTAGTCAATATAAGAATAAAAGATTATTAAATTTGGGAATAGTTAAAGAATGACCGAACAGTAGCAATACTATTTTACTACTGCGATACGACGACTGGATAATAATCGGATCCATCATCACGATCCGGAAGCATCGATCGCAACGATGGTATTACCGTATGTGAATAAATTTTGTGTACATATTTCGGTTCCACGCTGAGAAATTTAGTTTGCGTCAAATTTTAACCAAATTAAATTCCATAAAACGTATTATGAAATAATTTAGTGAATAAATTTGTACAGTATCCTGCGCTGGCGACCTCGAAATTTACTATTTAGCTCTATCTAGTACATTACTAGAACACTATATAGCTCTATCTAAGAGAGGGTTTGCTAGAACGCTATAAATTTTCCACGACGATGTACCTCGCTTTCTTTAGGTAGAACGCTATTTATACTCATATACATAACATACATACATACATACATATATATATATATATATATATATATATATATATATATATATATATATATATATATATATAGAGTAGTCTATAGTGACTATAAATGTTTAATATTAAATAATTCCGACATAATAAAAATAGGAAATTTTTCTAATAGAATAATTTTATTAGGGATTAAGAGAGCGATCGATATTATATGATTTTCTTACTATGATGTGTATATTATGCGCTGACCATCTTCTTACTTATTTAATTAGTTACACAATTACCTTTTTCATCCTCGATTCTTTCTAACCTATTCGAAAAATAACCGATAGAAGTGTAAGGATCTGTGTCATATGAAAATTCACTTAAATCCTTTTGTTTTTAAAACGTTTAATTATATGTGGGAAAAATGTATTAATTAACTTACCGTTAGTTTCAGTATCGTATGTCGATTTAAATTCGTTAAAAATCTGCCAATCAAGTTCGTTAAGATATTCTTATATTACGTGCTGTTTTAATTTCGAAAATAAGCGATCGTTTTAAAATACGAAGATCAATAGGTAATACTGGAATTATTCGAAGCGGTTATTGGGTAAATCGATCAAAAAATTTCGGCAATTCGAATTTACTTTATGAATTAGCTGTATATACACCAGCGCAATATATGTACCGAGCCTTTAGTATTAACATTGAATTATAATTTAGTCCCCCATAATTTACCACCGAGTGATTTAAAAATATAATCATATTTACCGACCTTATCATTTACGTATATGCTTATTATATTTCAGTTAATTATCTATAATAAAACCTAAATATTTAACGCGATCAGTGTATCTGAAAACAACGTGATTATTAAGCTTAACATGATTACTACATAAAATTTGTACAAGATACCGGTTTACAATCGTGTAATTTGAGACTTTGCTAATTTCAAACTTAACGTTTAAAGAGTCCGCTATTGTTTTAAGTTTACTAATTACTTTACATCTATTTATACGAGTCGAAATATTTAATTTAGCTAAACAAAAATAAATAAATTTATTTTTCTTTACCATTATATTATAATACATTTACATCTACACGCATGTTTTTTTTTTTTTTTTTTTTTTTTGTACCAATCTATTATGAAGATTATAAACACAACTGCAGAAAAAAAAAGAGAATAATATCAAATAAACAACATAATGGATAATGTTGTTTCGTTATAGCGATTTCTATTTAATCATTCTCCATTTTATGATGACGTAACTGCATCCCGACATTGACCTTTTTTAAGACGTCTGACATCTGGAAGATGTGTTGTCGACATTCGTGATATTAGCGGATTTAGATTTTCACCGAGTGCCATTTTCCTGTATCGCCGTCTGTGGTTTATTGCAACGGTTGCTATTCCGCGAGGTCATATGATATGGTTATACGAACATAAAATGGTGCATTTGGACTGAAACGATTGTATCTTATTTAGATCGATTTTGGACAACTCGAGACCAACATATTTCCAAATAGGAGCAATTACTGTGTTGTATAAGAGGACTTTGTTTGCAAGACTAAGTTGCGATTTGCGCCCTATTAACGGATACAACTGGCGCAGTAGAAGCGTCAGCTTTTTCCGCGTATTTATGACGTGCGGTTCTCACGTTAATCTTCGATCGAATGTTAATCCTAAATAACTTCTGGCGCTGTTGGTATCATTCGAACGCAATATGTAACCGGCCGGCAATTCTGTCGTCTAGTTGTGAAAGTGACGTGCGATGACTTAAGGTTATTTATTTCGACTTTCCACTTTCGGGGCCATTGCTCAGTTGTTGTGTCTCTGTATATATCTTGACGCTTCGCGGGGGTCTTCATGACTAGCCGAAATAGCAACATCATCCGCGAAAGTAGCCTGAATAGTGAACATTGTGGTCGGTATATCTGCCGTATATATGTTGTATGAAAGAGGCCTAGGTCCTTGATATGCCATAATCATTCGCGGAGTAGATACAGCTTTATCTATTTTGACTTGAAATAATCTACCGTTGAGGTAGGATTTTAAAAGAAAGTATATTTAAAGCGGAAAAATCTCATTGATCCAGACGCGATCGAATACCCTGACTACATCCAGAAACACCGCTGAACAGTATAATTTGCGCTGCAAAACCGACTGGATTGCGTCGACAACTCTATGATATGTTTTATGTTTAAAAACATTACTATCAACATTATTTTAATAAAACATTCACAGTCCAGATATATCAGATATATATTTTATATATATATATATATATATATATATATATATATATATATATATATATATATATATAATCATCATTAAGTGCCGTCATACATATTTTATTGTACAGTGTAAATAGCGTACAAGGCAATTATAATATGGCGCTTTTTTTTTTCTTTATGAAAATTCACAAACCTTTTAAAGCCATTAATGGGCGAATATAAAAATATATACAAATTTAGAAAAATATAAAATGCCAAAAAATATTACTTAGATAAGTAATTTACGAAAATGATCGAAGTAATAAAACAGTATTTCTAAGTGATAAGTGAATATAGTGAATGTGGCAAACAACGTTATCGGCAATATGAAATTTATACATAAACAATAACGCGATAGCAAATAAAATTATTAAACACTAGAAGAAAGATAAACTGAGCTTCCTTCGTGATCTTTGCAACGCTCGCGCAGAGATGACAATTATTTATTATCTACAATCCTATTTACCGTTCACGGTGCTAGTAGCGCATCGTACTTTCTATGTGCTCGTACAAATCGAGGGTTTTTAATTTACCACTTCTATCCAACGTGCGTCTATTAAACATTCATCCACAGTTAGATGTTCATTTTGATAATAAATTTGCATACGATACATTTTTTTAAACTCTATATTTCACCTGTTACTTTTCAGTAAGTTCGTTTTATTTTGGTCGTAAATAGTCCTGTTCATCGCCGGTTATCAATTAACAGTTTCCTCGCGTGCGAATATGTGCGTAATACGTATTCGGTCATGTTTTTTTGTATTTGCGAATCAGTACGTGTTTTTGTGCGTGTCATGGGGAGTTTGTTTACACGGGAATATGGGTGTATGATTAGTATTTCTGTTTTTTTTTGGTTCCGTTCAATTATACCTAAATACCGATGTGAATTTTACAAAAAAGGAAAGGGTGTACCATGGGATAATTAACAGCGGGCTTTGGTCGTTTATAAGATAAAACCATGGAAGAACATGATGCGCTTAGTTACAACGGTTGATGGTTGCACACTCGATGCAACTTGAACCATCGGCAAAGCCGTATACAGCGTTATATGATGATTTTGCGCCTAATGCTTTGTAGAGTTTACATAGGACTGTATTAGCGACTAGCATCCTCAAAGTACACACACGCACTCGATGCGACAGAATACAGGTTTATCTCATTTGTTCGTAACACGCGGGTGCGATGTACTACCGGCCAACAAACGAACAAGTCTACGACTTATATGTTATCTTTTTCCCAGATCAGTTTTTTCTTCTTCTTCGAAGTTTATATATCGAGACGTTTCTCGCTTCTAGCGTTTACGCTTCCGCGTGCGAATTGTTTCATTGCCTGTCTGCAGTTTATGTTGCTCTCATATTATAACTCTTATACGTAGAATTTATCGAATTGTTTCGTTTTAATATTTAAAAAATTGTTGTACTTTTCTAATTGTATGAATGTTCTACTTACTCGCGTTTATTATATTTCGGTTGAATACTAGATTACTAACATTTTTTTGTAATCTAACTTCATAATTTTTAGTCTTTCTGATTACGGTTTTAAACGGTTCTCGTAATTGTATTACAATTGTATCGAATTTGACATCGTTAATGTTACTTCGCGATGTTGCGTGAAACGAAAAAATTGTTCGCGTGTGTATGTTGCAGACGGGCGGGCTGTAATATGTAATTGAAACCGTTGGATTTTTTAACTACAAACCGCCGCTCTATTAAATAGGTGTAATACGCGGATAAGTGTGATTTCATCTGCCCGTGTTGATTCTTTTAAGACGTCTCTGAAGAATATGTTATGCGATATATACCTGCACTAGCTAACATATCTTCCTTTTCGAATGATAGAATTTCCATATTTTTATCGTAAAAGAAAACATGCGTTTCTTTTTCAAGCTACTAACGTCTACTTTTTAAGAATCTATTAAAAGCGTTTATCGAAATTAGAAGTAAACACCTAGGCTAGTTTTATAGACCTATATTGTGTACTGTCAATTTTTTCAGAAAACTTTAAAAACATACAAAATCATGTTAAATTATGTAGAACAAAAATCTTTTTAGTGTTAATCAACATCAGTTTATCTGCGGTAGAAATGACGCGTTATTTCGACGCATTTCTTACATTTCTAAAAACCTCGACAGTAGTACACATCCGTCGTATTCTTATATTTGAATATACATACGACGTTCGATAGGACAGACCGTAAAATTTCGTTTCAGCCATTTGTGTTCCCTCGCTATTTTCTTGTGGGAATATACGTTCAGAATGCGTTCGAAACTATTATCGTTATAAAATGTTTGCCTTGAATTCGATTTGTGCATCTGATGCGGAATAATGGAAACTTTTTAGAAGAAAAAATAAATAAATAAAAACAACAAAATCCTAGAAAAAAAAAAAAAAAAAAAAAAAGTTTAATAAATCCTATCGAAAAAACAAAACTGTTAATAAATTATCGCAACTTTATAAAGAATATAAAGATGGTAAAATTACAGGCGAATGCACGCGAGAGGAAGGCTAAGAATATCTTTAATGAAAAGTATGTCTTGCCGCTGGAATACGAGTAAATATGAAGAAATTCGGACACAAAAAGAACACAATGGCTATAGTGACAAGCAGTGGCGCATCCACGGGGGGGGGGCTACGATGGATTTGAAAAGCATAAAATGCATATCAAGAAGGCGCGTAACTTGTAAGCTCTAAATAATTTCGAAGCTTAAATGATAGTTGGAACAGAATATTTGAATGCACCGGTAATAAAACCTCATCTTGAAGAGCGTGCAAAACAGCCGAGATTGTAAAAATTACCGTTAGAAAATATTCCTTACATTCTGTCTGCTAATGACGTTGAAAATCCAGCTGACCGTACGACACAAAAGAAAAAAAAATGGCCGTTGGTTGGGCTGCTCGGCAAATCTGAGTCTGACCAGTGAATTTTTTGTTATTGTTATTTTCGTTGTTCGTTTATAGTTTTTGTCTGTCGAGTATTGTTACATATTCGCCTGTGTATATTTTATTCATTTTTATTCGTTTGTTTTTTTTTTGTTTAAATGTTTGAGCCCACCTCAGGTACAAATATCCTGAGGCGCCACTGGTGGCAAAAGGCATTGCCCTTAGTAAATAATAATAATATTTCAAGGTTAAAGTTTCTGAAAAAAAAAGGAAAACTCAAAAAATTTCAAGCGGTAAGAATGAAACTTTAAATAAAAATATATGTATATATAGCAAAATTTTACAACAGACTCGAATTTGTTTAATTTACATAACGGTATATTATATATGTAAACATATATATATATATTTATTTATTATATATTTATTATTGTATGTATTGTATAGTAATGTTATACAACCGTTCTATATTCTAAATGTATAACAACATATTTATATTGGAAAACATTCAAGAACTTGCGAACTTTTGCAACTCGTTTAACGTAATCCGTCGACAGATGTAAAGGGTTCAGTCGACGAAATGGAGCGTAAATAGATAATTCTAAAGTTCGACTATTTACATTAGAATTTCTTCGACATCACAAAACTTTTTTAATAACGTTGTATGTTATTGGGTCGGAGTTATCGTACTGTCTCCACATATCTTGTAATTTTTCCGATAATTTTCGCTTCATTACACGAATTTCATTCAATCCGGTCTAGAGAAGACATCGGCAAATAGTGTGAAAATTACGAAAAATTACATTAACGGCAAACTAAAAGCTATACGTTTATGTATAATACACATATTCTACATAAATAAGACACGTATATATTTACGTATACACTATGAACATATACATATATATATTTATCTATACACTATGAGCATATATATCCATATGTACATAATTACCATTGTCGTACTGTTAGTTATATATTGACTGGACCAGCGTATGGTTGTATTTTTTTGGGTGCAAAATGAACGGATTTCTATAAATAAACGGATCAATTGAGATTTAAAAGGGAAGAAAAATAATGCAGGAGATATTAAGCGTAAGAACGGAAATTTAGGAGTAATATAATCGAACAATCGGAACATAAGCGACGAATGCCGTCTTATGAAAAGAATTTTTAATCTTTTCGACGGAACTCTAAAACTCCAGTTCGGTGGATTAATAGGCGAGTGAAAAATAATATGGAACGCGTGAAGATGTGTGAAATCAAAATAAAGTACTAAGCTAAGCAAATGATCAATTCTATTGACGAATTCGTAAATAAGGCGCTGAAGACGACTGGAGAAATATACGCAGATGACGTAAGCATAAAATCTTCTGAAAGCGTAAAAGAACAGTATTTTTTTTTCCTACTTCTGTCGGATTCGTGCCTAGTCCAATTGACTATCTAATAATATGGAACGCGTGAAGATGTGTGAAATCAAAATAAAGTACTAAGCTAAGCAAATGATCAATTCTATTGACGAATTCGTAAATAAGGCGCTGAAGACGACTGGAGAAATATACGCAGATGACGTAAGCATAAAATCTTCCGAATCCTACTTCTGTCGGATTCGTGCCTAGCCCAATTGACTATCTAATAATATGGAAACGCGTGAAGATGTGTGAAATCAAAATAAAGTACTAAGCTAAGCAAATGATCAATTCTATTGACGAATTCGTAAATAAGGCGCTGAAGACGACTGGAGAAATATACGCAGATGACGTAAGCATAAAATCTTCCGAATCCTACTTCTGTCGGATTCGTGCCTAGCCCAATTGACTATCTAACGAATGGTGTTGTACGTGAAATACATCAAACGACATATTCAGCCAATCTGCTACATTCAGTCTCGAATTCTAGTTGTTTACCGTGTACTTAGTAATTAAATGTCCGGTTTGCATCCACGTGCGCGCATAACGTATATGAATCTCGCTATAGCCTGTAGTTTGCGTTGAATAGTGTCATTAGTGACGTACTAAGATATCGTGTATCAATCATTGAACCCAGAGAGGTTCGTTTTCTCCATTCGATCCTCCATTGTGTTTAATCGGTTGTACGGTTTACATTTCACGTATTTTACTATTTGCGATATATATCCTCGGTATCTGGTATTTTCCCTTCTACGATTTTCGTTATCATTTCGTCATTCCCCTTATTTTATGCCCCATCGTAATTACGGCTATTCTTTTCTCGATGCAGTTTTTTCCAATAAACTGCGAGAGTTTCCGTCGCTTTTTTTCAACACGTCTTCGTTTCCGATCTTTTCCGCGCCCATTTTAATTTTAACATTTTCCTCCAGAATCACATTTCTGCACTTACCAGTTTCTTCTCATCATTCGCATTTATTGTCCATGTTTCGAACCGGTAAAGCATTATACGTACGACTTGATTAAACGTTTCTTCAAATTCATATCCGTACTTTTTTAGCATCGCCTATTTCTGCATGAAAGCACACTTTTTGCCACATTGAACATACACGTTTTATGTCCTCGGTGGTTTTTCCATTTTCCGTTCGCAGACTTTCGAGATATATCGTCTTTTTGGTTTTATTTACGATTTTGTTATTAAGTATATTTGTTTCAAGTGCCCTTTTTCGCATATCAGAATTTTCGTTTTATCTTCATCTATTTTCATATGGTAATTTTCTAAATGTCCTTTTATAATGTACAATATTTCCTGCAGATCTGCTTGCTATATCATCCGCAAACTTGATCATTGATATCGTTACTACGTGTATAATGTTTCGTTCTTCTACTAAGAAAACTCTCTACTACATTTCTATTCGTCCTCTTTAACACCCGTATTGGTTTCGATCGATACCCGATTGGTCGATAGACAGATCTCATTGTGATATGAAGTTTTGTTTTCTTATTTTTTGTATGCGCATTTTCCAGCTTAGTATACGATCCAAGTGTACTCCGAAATATAACGCATTATCGTTTCTTCGAATAATATCTCGCTGTCTAGTGATGGATTAATCGATTTTTTTTACAAATGAAACACGAGTAAACTTTTTAGAATTCATTTCGAGCTTTTCTGGTTTATAAACTCTCGTACACACTTAGAATAACCGTTCGATATGGATAATTATTACCGTCCGAAGTAGAACCGCTGTCTGCGGTTATTAAAAATATTGCCTCGCTGCGTATACTTTTCGATTTTTTAATTTGATCGTTTAAGAGATTTATACGACTCCCGATTAGTATTACCATTATGATTTACTTTCCAGCAGCTAATTATCGCCGAATGAGTAGAAAAAATGAGATCGTAATTAAATTTTACTCTTACGCGATTGATCTAGTAAATTAGAGATGCGATTAATATATTCGGTTCAACTGTTGAAAGAAACCAAATCTTGTTCATTAACTGCTTTACGGAGCTTTGCTCCCTTTTTTATTAGCTGACCGTGATTCACATTGCGCATATTTAGTACCGAAGTCTACGCTAACTTAGTATTTTCGTCCCACTTTTAAAAACAGACGCTTTAATTTGATATCTGTTTTTATCTCTCTCGGAGGACAACGAACTGCAACTACAGCTAATTAGTTTTTCGATTGTTAAAGGATAGAAAATTTTCACATTACGCACGAGACTTTGAGGACTGTTTTTATTTATCAGCTCCGAACTTTGATCCTACATACGACCGAAGTGACCCATTGTTAAACCTGTTTTCGGCGTTTTCCTAAATATCAGAATCTATCTCGCAGATAAAGTATAACTTTCCCTCTGTTCGCTTCGACTCGTATAATCGCAAGCATCTAAAAAACTCTTTCAAATATTCTACAATATTTTCATACTCTATCCCCGTCTATCCACAAACCACATTGTAATTTAACTTTTTCCCGGCCTCCAGCGGTCTTGGATATACATGGTATGCAAATAATAAAAAAGAAGAAAAAAACTAAACGTCGTGTCTAACAAAAAATTATGAAAAATTCGAAAATGCCGAGTAACTTAAAAGTAATAATAATATTAATAATAATAATAATAATAATATCATGAGGAGCAATTTTTTTTTTTAGAATAAAAAAATACTTTAAGGAAATAGGATAAGAAACTTTTAAAAGTAGTCGAACTTACATATTTTTGGTTTCTTTAACTTTTCAAAAATATAAAAAAAAAAGAGAGAGAAAAAAAATACAATCTTATAGGCGAATTAATGAAAACGAGATGCTTTTTATTTAATTCAATTTTGTGGTTAATTTTTGTTTTCCTTTTTGTTGGGGTTTCCAGATTTTCTCCATCGCACTTAATCAATATATGTTAGTCATTCCAGTTTCACAATCCGACTGTTCCCTTTTACACACAAACATACATTATATATATATACATATATATATATATATATATCATCATCATCATCATGTAGTCATCAGTCCTAAGACGGGTTTGCTAATTTCTTCCACAACTGACGGTTTTCTGTTTTCCTCTTCATATCCGTATATCCTGTGCTACCAGTGTCTTCTATTACTTGCTGTGTATATTGATTTCTTGGTCTTCCCTTTCCGCGTTTCCCATTCATTTCTCCTTCTATAATTATCTTTAATAAGCTTTCATCTCTTAAAATGTGACCGATCATATTAGTTCTTCGTTTTATTATTTTTTTCCATAATGTTCTTCCTTCGCCAATTTTTTCTAACACCTTTTCATTTTTTATTTTATCTGTCCATCTTATTTTCAGCATTCTCCTATAGCACCATATTTCGAAGGCTTCTATGTTTTTTTTCTCCACCTTTCCAATCATCCATGTTTCACATCCGTACAACGCTGCATTCCAAACAAATAAGGTTAAAAATTTTTTCCTGAAATTTGTACTTATAGCCTTGTTGGTTAAAATATTTTCCCGATCGTAAAAAACTTGCTTTGCTTGATTGATCCGTTTTTTAATGTCCTTGCTACACCTGCCATCTCTGGTAATTTCCCAAGTAATGAAATTCATTCACTTCTTGTATTTTAACACCGTCAATATCTGCACTTATTTTCTTTCGACTGTTATTTTTTTCGCATATCATAATTTTTGTTTTATTTTTATTTATTTGCATTCCATATTTCTTAAATACATCTTCCATTACTATTAATGTTTCCTTCAATTGATTTCGATTTTCTGCTAGAACAGCTATATCATCGGCAAATTGTAATGTGCATATTATTTCATATTTTTACACAATTTTTCTTTGTTTTTTCTTTAATTTCTTTCATTATTTCTTCTATGTATACAGGTCGAATAATATCGGTGATACAGCCCTGTCTAACACCTTTCAATATGTTAACTTCTTTGTTCACATATGCGTATCATTGCTTCCTGATTTTCGTATAATTTACATATTAATTTAATATCCTTCTTGTTTATTTCCGTTTTCTGTAATATTGTAAACAATGTATTGACATTATCAAAGGTTTTTTGTATATCTATGAATGCAATATAAAGTGAATTTCCGATTCTAAATCTTTGTTCGATTAACAGTCTTAGTGCCAGTTGCTTCGCGAGTAACTACACGTCTCCTAAATCCGAACTGAGCATCTCCTAATACAATTTCTACTTTATTTACTATTCTTGTATACAATATTCTTACCAATATCTTTGATGCGTGACTTATTAAGTTTAATGTTCTAAAATCTTCACATTTATCTGAGTTCGTTCTTTTTGGTATTGCAATTATTTTTCCTGTCATAAAATCGATCGGTATTGTCTCATTCTTATATATCTTTCTTATCAGCTCGTATAGAAAATTATTTGCCTGTATTCCTCCTGCTTTTATTAGCTCAATCGGAAAATTATCAATACCCGTTGACTTATTATTCCTTATTTCTTTTCGAGCTTTATCGTATTCGCTCCTTAGTATTTCATTTTCTTCATCTTGACTCACATTGTTATATTTTAACTGCGCAAGTTCTTCATTTGAATTATATAACTCTTCCAATATTCTTTCCACCTTCGAGCTTTTTCATGATCCTCTATTAATAACTGACCGTTTATATCTTTTATATGTGTTGATTTATATCTGGATTTATACATATTTTGTTTTAATAATTTGTAACCCATATCAATTCTTCCTTCATTGAATTCTTTTTCTATTTCATAACATTTTCTATTTAACCAATCTTCTTTCGCTAGCTTACACAATCGGTTTATTTCATTTCTTATCGCATTATACTTTATTTTATCCCTTTGCAATTTACTATTTTTGCATTTCCGTCTTTCATCAATTTTTTGTATTATTTCTTCAGAAATCCAGGGCTTCCTTGCGATTTTTCTATCTTTTCCAAGCTTATTTTCCGCGGTTTTCAATATTTCCATTTTAAAAGCAGTTCAGTTGTCTTCAATATCTTCATTTCTTATTGGTATCAACGATTTATTCAATTGTTCTTCAAATTCTCTAGCGATAGTTGGATTTTTTAACTTATGCAGATTTAGTTGCGCAGTTCCTGTTTTCCTCAACGTTTTCCATTTCAACTTACACTTTATCATTACCAAATTGTGATCAGAATCCATGTCAGCTCCAGGATAAGCTCTGCAATCTTTAACCTGATTTTTAAATTTTTGTTTAACTATTATATAATCTAATTGATATCTTCCAATATCACCAGGCATTTTCCAAGTGAATCTTCTTCTTCTATGGTGTTCAAAGCAAGTATTTGTTAATAACAGCTTATGTTTTTCACAAAATTCTAATAATCTTTCCCCTCTGTTATTTCTATCACCTAGCCCATAATTTCCCTTTGCTTTACTGTTAGATGTTTCCTCTCCTACTACCGCGTTCCAAGCTCCTAGCAAAATTAGATTTTCATAGCCTTTAATTTTTTCTATAACTTCTAATTGTTCATATACTTTCTCAATCTCTACTTCATCTTCTGTCGAAGTAGGCATGTATACTTGCACAATAACTGTTTCTTTAGGTTTTGTGTTAATTCTAATCAATATTATTCTTTCATTGTACATCCATATTGTTTTTACTAATTTACCTATATGTTTTTGCATTACAAACCCCACTCCTGCTATTCATTATTTGCTGCAGTGTGAATTATTCTATGTTCGTCAGACCAGAAATCACCGTTAGTGGACCATCTTATTTCACTAATACCCAGAATATCGATTCCCATTCGTTTTATTTCCATTTTTAAATTTTCCAGCTTTTCACCTCTATTTAGGGTTCTCACATTCCATGTTCCAATTTTTAGAAATTCTTTTTTGTCTTCATTCTTTCAACCACATGTCCTTCTGAGGTACTCCCCATCCCGAGATATGAACGGGGGAGTATTACTCCGGAATTTATTTTTACATCAGAGGAACACATCATATATATTGGAAAAAAAATAGATCCTGAGAAATTATAATGAGGTGGTTTTCCTTTACCTTCCTCATCGCAGTTCAGTTGCCGTATTTGACGATCTTCATCTACGCCTCCTGATAATCCAAAATTAAGCCAATCCACGATCATTTCATTTATGCCTTAATTTGGTATTGAAATTGCTGCTTCCCAATTCCAGGTTCTACTGGTGAGCTAGAGTTGTTTAGACTTTTATGGCGGCCTAGACTCGCCAAGGATGAGACAGTTAACAGGTTTATGTAGAGTTTTAATTAGACAGTTCACCAAGCTGTCCCTCTACACCCTCGTGCCTCATTATCCTGTCACTACTGGAATCACCTGCAAGAGGCTTTCCACCAGTAGCCGTTCTTGGTTCGCGATTGCTTATTGGTTATTCGCAGCTAACCAGTATATCTACTGGCCATTCCATTATCCACCACCTGTAGACGCGCCCGATTCCGGTTAAGTACCTCTGGGCAGGATATATATATATATGTATATATATATATATATATATATATATATATATATGTATGAGTGTGTGCTTATGTTTTGTACATACGATATATATGTATATGTGTATATATTGTTTGACATATACACCGAAATAATAGTAATTTTTTTTTTTGTAATATAAAAACGAAAATATATTTATATAAGATATTATTTATTAATTTATTTATTTTTATTTACCAATTTATACCTAACCTAGTAGGCTATCAACAAATGTTTGAAAGGAGACTTGTATATGAGAAGCACATCCATTAGTAGTGTGTTCCTCCGTATTTAGTTACACTATCTTGAATCTTAATTCTTTTGAGACGTCTTGTCACCGATTTGTTTGAGATCGCAGTCGCTAGCTCACTGGAGTGTCCTGACAGACGAAGCAACATGTGGTTTTGAGTTCGCTTGTCGATGACTTCGTTGATGGTATGAATCCCCAGATCTCAATAGATCAGCTCATTGATAACGCACCAAAACATACGTTATATCAATCTGAGGGCTTTATTCTGAAAGCGCTGGATGATCGTCCGATTCGATTTTTTTGCGCATCCCGACAGTTATGTAGCGTAGGTCCATATTGGTCTTGGCATAGTGTTGTATGTTAAAAGTTTGTTTCGTAATGATAGCTGCGATTAATATCCTATAAGCCAGTATAGATTTCGCTCAGCTTTAAGTTCAATTCCTTCTTCTTCTGTATATCAACCTTACGGTTCATAGTACGGTCTAAATGTACTCCCACCTATTTCACTGTTAGTACCAGTATATTGTTTAAAGTTAACCACTTATTCCTTTCTATTGAAGAATGAGACGTTGTACATTTTTCAGGATTTATTTGGATATTTCACTTTTGTGTCCGTCGAAGTATCGTATTTAGATTTGTCTGTAAGACGGCAACGGCTTTATTTTGTCGAATGCAATTAACATCGTGTCATCTGCAAATGTTGCTACTTGTACATGTTCATCGATACATCCTCTCTTAGCTCGTGCACGAAAATGTTCTATTTTACACTTGTACCCTTATATACGATCTTTTATTACAAATTACCTCGCACACACACACACACAAACACATTCAATAATTTCTTTCATATTAAACGTATTGCGCAAAAAATACTTTTACTAAATCGATTGATTTACAACAAAGAAAATTTTAATGAAAATATTTATTATCAACTGGATGGTGTAAAGTGGAAACACGTTTTGAATCGAGTACCTGTTTAGTAATTTTTCGTGAGTTTTTTTCTCTCTCTTTCAAATTGCTTGCAATCTGTCCTGCAGAACAATAAGCAGCACTGCTGACAATAAGTTATCAAATGAACGCTGTATAATTACAGCTATTCATATTTCAAGTTCCAAACTGTTTTTGCTACTGGTACGTTAACTTACCGCATCGCTTGATGATGAACATCTTCATTGACGTTAAGGTTATTACGTAGAATACCATTGGAGACGTACTAAAAAGCTTCGACTATAATTTGTTATTCTTTTAGACGTGTCTTCGTAACTTGATAAAATAAAACCACACGCGGGCTTCATGATCTCGTCCGCTGAAATAACTGATTATCGTTTATACGTAATTGTGATCGACGTCCGTAGTGAAGATTTCTCATTTTTACACCTGAATCCATTTTTTCGGCATTAATCTGATCCGGCCATTTTAAAGATTGTATACCTCGGTATTTGACGGCGAAACTTTATTCTATCGTTTAGATATTGCAACTGATAGCGCTAACGTGACTGCTTTCAGTTTCATTTATAACTATTTCAAATTTTTCAGCCCGCAACACTATCTCATCATTTACAGATTATAAATGTCGGTTTTCTGCTGACGATACCGCTGTATGCTGTATCGTCCGGAAACATTTTTAATTGAAACTTCTATTGGCACGTTATATATGGGGAGTTAACCCATAAAACGAGCGAGCGAAAGACATACACATAGGTTGGCTTATTCATATATATATATATATATATATATATATATATATATATATATATATATATATATATATATATATATGCGTGTTCGTATTCTTTCTCTTGCGCATGGACGCACGGCTATCCGTTATTTCATCCAAATCTTCATTGCACAAAGGATGTATGTGCGACGTAGATTTGAGAACGAAAACATTCGAGCCATCGCTACATCAAGTTAAGCATAGCAAATACCGCATTCTTTTCCTTTTTGTGGAATTTGTAGTTTATTTTTATTCATTTATTTATTTGAAGTTTGCGCTCCGAGGCGCAGTAAAATTTTTTTGTATTTTCGTTAGTCTTTGAAATATCGACAATAATTATCAGACCGGTCCCAAGGCACTTCCCTCGGGACCCTTGGCTGGATTTTGCGAATAGATGATAGATTGTTATTTAAGAAACATTTTTTGACCCCTTCAATTGTGAATTATTGATTTTTACGCACGCGGCAAATTAAAACCATCCTCCAGTCGTGATTCTTAATTTTGATCATCTACAAAATTATCCTCTCAGTATATTTTTACTTTCTTCGTTAAAACTTCACAAATTATCAAATGGAGAGTAGATTCGCTTCGTATTCTATGTGCCGTACTTTTTCTTTTTTTGTCTGTTCTTTGTAAATTTAGTTGTTTTTATCATATTTTTATTTTTTTGGCCAAAATAATTTATGCGGTTTTTTATTTTCATAAAAAAATCAGGTTTTTATTTAGCAACGATCACATGGACGTTTTACATATATATATATATATATATATATTCATTTATTTATATGTAAACGTACATACATTATATATATGTATATATATATATATATTGATAATTTGTCATTTTTATTTTTGCACAGGTTGCCTGGTTAAAAATTCAACCGAGATTAGCTCTCGCTATGGGAGAGCATGTAATAATACCCGACGCACGGCTGCAAGTGCAACATCCGGATAATAATACATCGATTCTTACAATTAAAAATGTTACATGGGACGATAGTGGGCCCTACTTGTGCCAGATAAACAGTGTACCAGTTCAATCAAATGTAATTATTATTTTCAGTGGTTATTATTATCATCATCATTGTGATTATTAATTCTTAATTTATATCGTTAGGAATAATTAGTTTAACCCGTATATATATATATATATATATATATATATATATATATATATATATATATGTATATATATGTATTAATGAAAAATCATATTTTAATTTTATTTAAAAAAAAATTGAAATCTGTCTGTCCAAATATTTCAACACGCTCCGTGAAATTATGAAAAAACTCGAATTACACACTGCCATCTACAGTAATTAGACCGAAGAGCGTGAAGCATGAAACATTAATGTTTAGGTTATTTTTTTTTAAATTTATTTAAAACGGCGCCATGTGTGATATTTATATTAGGGGAAAGAGTTTAGTACGTTTCAGAAATTGGAAGGTGTGATCGATCATGTTAGGTTTATCAGAAATAGTGGATGAGAATGAAGAAGGTCCGGTTATGTGATAAGATTGGAGGATAGGACACTCCATGAGAGATTATGGACAACAGTTGCAGTTTGCTGGTCACAATAATAGCAGGATGGGGCATCCCTTCGATCGAGGATATGTAATATGCCGGATGCGGAGCTGGGTAAGAACAACTTCTTCACGGCGCCATGGTTGTATCCACGTTTTCCAGGGAGTTGTGTCCGATTTGATACTCCATAGCTTATTCGTGGTAGGAGTATCTATCTACACTTTCTTCCACGTATCCCCCAAATCGATGCTTTATATGACTAATAACATCCACCGCAGGAACAGCAACCGATGAAGCTGGGAACATAGTTGATGCCTGTTTCGCTGCTTTGTCAGCTATGTTGTTGTAGGTGATCCAGCAGAAGGTTACACAGGATGGTATTTTGTTTTAATTAATTGGCGATCGTCGATACTTTGTATAGCTGTGAGTCGGTGAAGATTACAATATTTGAATATTTCATTTGTATCGCTTCTTGTACGGCTAATTTTAGTGCAATTAGCTCCGCAGACAGAACAGAGAAGCCACATAGTAAAGCGTATCTGGTGACCTCCGTGAACTACAGAACATCCAGTTCCTTCCCTCGATTGGGATGCGTCGGTGTATAATTTTTTAAACGATGTGTAATAGCAGCTGTTCGTAGGCTTGAGATATTATTTGTACCGATTTTTTGCTATATTTTATTAGCGCGGTATCGGTACGAATGTTTGCTAAAATTGCGGGCGGAAGTAGAGGCATTTTGTAAAAAACAATCTTATTCGGAATGTCGATATGTCTTTTCGATAGAATGTGACAAATTGTTTTGACGAAGGAGTACCGATAGTTGAGGATGGTTATTAATTGATTTAGTTTCACACGATCCGGATACTGAAGATGGACGAAGAATTTTGCTAGCGAATATTCTCGACGGAGATTTAATGGCCATTCGCCTGCTTCACACAGCATACTAATGGTAGGGCTTGTACGAAATGCTCCCAGCTCTATTCTTACCGCCGTGTGATGCATCCAGTGCGGCTTTTAATAAAGTGACCGTCAATTTCGAATCATCCGTGCACTGCGACGAATAAATCGGCTTTATGACTGGAAGAGAGAAAGACGATCACTCGATTTCCACTGACCCGCGAAGCTGTTACGATGTTTTTTGCCCCATCTACGGCACGTTTTAAGATAGATAGATAATCGATTATTTTATATTCTAGGATACGGTTGAAGATGATACCCTATTCGTCTTTGGGGTAGCAGAAATTTTGAATTGGCGTTATTTTATACTGTTGAACCTTAGCGTATGAATTACTTTTGGGATTCGTATTTCCGCGTGGAATAACATTAGATGAAGTTTGGACATTATTATCTGATACTGTCGATATTATTTGTTCGACTGAAAACGATTGTAAAGCCTGCCGAGAGGTGGTTGTTGTTTTGATAGCGTTCGGTAGATTTTTTTATACGGTCGGCCATGTGTAATGTCGACCGTAGTCACGCGTAATTAGAGAAGCCGGTACGTCGGGTACGATCGAATTAAACGAGAGCGATAACAAAAAAAAAACGAACGGAAAAAAGACGATGTTATCGCGGCGACGCACGTGAAAAGTAAATACTTTATATCGCGGCCGAATATTATAAAATCATCATCAGTGAGTCGTGTCACCCCGTGCAGGGGTATCGTGACCATGATATGTCACACGACAGACTAGGCTACGCCAGTAAATACGGTCGCGTGCGATATTTACACAATCGTGAAAAGTACAGCCAGTTGTCTTGCAAATCGCGTCCGACCATCGAACAGGTACGCGATCGCGCTCTCTTTTACCAGTCACGACACCTTGAACGAAGAGCGCCACCATATTTTCTGCTCTAACTACGTGACCAAAAAATCGTAATATTCTGCTGAGAATGATCGATTTTAATTTTTTTTAGGTTACCAATGTCGTCCAAAATCGAAGCATTAGTTCTCCTAGCTGTCCATGAGACACTCAGCATTCGTCTCCAACACCACATTACCAGTACAAAATATACATACATACATATATATATATATATATATATATATATATATATATATATATATACTTATACGTATAATAAAGTAATAAATAATATAAATGGTTCAATCTCACTGGTGATCTGAATAGCGAGTTGATAAGTTGATTACGAGTAAACCGAATGATTTTAACTGTTTAAACGCGGAACGCAACGATTAACGATTGAACATACCCCGTTTATACTACTTCGACTGATATAGCGACTTCACCTTTTCTACTACTCTCATCATAAAGATACAATTCATATCTAGTACGCAACGATTAACGATTGAACATACCCCGTTTATACTACTTCGACTGATATAGCGACTTCACCTTTTCTACTACTCTCATCATAAAGATACAATTCATATCTAGTTTAGTTTTTAACAGTGCCGCCACGATA
>CM065054.1:53380100-53417600 GCA_032883995.1 Coronaproctus castanopsis
GTGTCATCGGTAAAAGTAGCAATTTCAACTTTAAGCGGAACGAGATTCTCAACAGCATGTATGAGGTATAATAATATCGAACACCAGCACTCGACCCTGAGGCATCGGCAGAACGCAGAAAATACCATATTGAGCGTTTGAACGCGGAAAACATATTTTTAACCTTTGAACACAGACTAAGAGTATCCGCAGCTGGTTTGGCGGACCGCGCAATTTACCGACAAAATTATTAAGCCGATTGATTTTTGGGAAGGAATAACTTGACGTTGCGAACTCTACTCGATAAGAAGAAGAAAACTTCGCTTTATTAAATTTAAGTTCTGAATATTCGAAGTTTATCCGAAGTATCTAATTTACGGAGAAGTTTTTTCGATTGAAGTTCGATGATACTCGATTTGGCATACTAATGACAATGTCGATTTCGTCTTAAAATAGAGACGGAAGAAATACACTGTTACACACGCATATACGTATATATCGATTATGTTTACACCGGAATATCTCGTAATATCCTTCAAAATATTTTTCGGCATTTTATAAGAAAAACTAAGAACAATGTTCGCGCAATAGTCCGAGATTATGTAATCTACACTATCGGACCGCGTTTCCTGGCAGAGTTTTTCATTATCTTCAATAGAGACAAATAGAGGCGCGTACTCGAAAATACGACAAATTGAAATGCGAAAGGTTCTGTAACATAGTGTTTTCTCAAATTTATAACATACCGCTTACCGAACAATGTAGAAATTTTTTTACATTCGTCGATGATATATAGCTATATTAAATGCCGACAAAAGCGACTTTTTAGAATAAAAACTAAATCCGGTTACAGTCGTTTAATCTGAACATTAATGATACGGAGTCTCGAATTAAATGTTATTCGACGAAATATGAAAAAAAAAAAAAAAAAAAAAAAATTCAACTTGACGCAATTTAAATATACAATACGTCACAGAAAAAATTAAATACTTCCTCGGTATTCGTAGACAACGATTTAAAATGTTATAATCATTTCAACTATATTACAAAAATAAAATTAGTCAATTTATAAATTCGATAAACTATATCATAACAATAATCGAATAAATTATAAGTAGGGATTAATTCTATATAATAGCGTCATTTCGCCTAACCATAACAAACGGCAGCGTAATATTAACATAAAACGATTTCAGAAGAAATTAAAGACTTTTCAGCGAATGTGGTTGCAATTAAATTAAATCATATAGAACGATTTATCAAGTATTGCGAGTGCCGCGCGTTAAATGATATTCGAAATCAAAAAACATACGAATATTTTCTTAAATAAAGAATAACGTTAAAGATGCACCGTGAATTTTTAATAATACACACTACCGACATCGTGCTAATTATTTACACTGAGGAAAAATATTAACGCGTCGAAACAATTTAAAACTGTATCGAATAATCGCGCTATATTAGAAAATATCAAATGCGTTTTGAACACATCCTTTCAATAAAACAATATTACCCCCGTATAGAGTAGTAGCGATTTTAGTGATATTTGCGTTACCCAATTAGTTAAAGAGGAATTTATAAAGCTGAACGCTGAAATAAACTATTCAAAAAATACATAATTATACTAATTAGTAACATAAATTATACCTTTATCGTAAAATAAACTGATTAGAACACTGTAAATTTGAATCGGATCTTTTTAGTTTATTTTACATATAATTTCCCCTTGTATTCAATTCGACTAATACATTTATACTCATCGTGTATTACGAACTGGTGGGAGGGCACAAGAAAAAAAAATGAGAAATACAACGTTACACACGCATATATATATATATATATATATATATATACATATATATATATATATATATATATATATATATATATAATATATATATATATATATAATATATATATATATATATATATATATATATATATATATATTATATATATATATATATATATATAATATATATCAATTATGTTTACTATGACCCAAATGTCTTGTAGTAGCCTTAAAACCTTTTTCGTGATTTTGCAAGAAAAACTAATAAATATGTTTGCGCAGTTATATTAGCCAGGTTATATAATCTACATTAACGGATATATATATATATATATATATATATATATATATATATATATATAAATTATGTTCACTATGTCCCAAACCTCTAGGCTTTTTGAATGGATGACTTCCTGTTGCTGTATCATAAAAACAAGTATTAGTTGGAAGCTATTCTTCGAAATCAGGCTGTAGTGTATTTATTTATTTATTTATTTATTTAAATTTTACATTACGCCAGTACAACAGCTTTCGTCAGTTACTGCACAACACAGTATAAGAAAAAAACAATAAATATACCGTACATATATGTAATTATTAATACTTATTTACTTAAAATATCAAAAAATCATATATATATATATATATATATATATATATATATATATACGTATATACACATATAAGACTAAATACATATGCACACATACATGTAAATCTATCGAGTAGACATACATGCAATTAATTCCGTACTTTCACGTTGGACGAAAACGTAATAAATATATATATGCCAGATCAGATACACTCTGACATACGCAAACACACGCATAATATTATCACTTAGATGAGGCAGGGTGACCCAACTTCACGTTATCTTAACGATTTGTGTCAGAATTCTCCAGATTAATTGCGAAATATATCTAATTCGGGATATTTTTTTCTCCCGGTTATTTTATAGTATAAATAATGAGTATGGAATACTGTTTATTATTATTATAATTTATTTATTTTTTTTTTATTATTTACAAACTGTACGTACAAGTGGCACGAACGTCGAAAACAGGAACTTTGATATGAATTTTTTCTAATAGAATGGGACAATTTATCTTATACAACGGATCAAAGACACCAAGTCCCGTTCTTGAATTATTAGACGTACCTCTCCACCCACCCCGTATAGATAGTCGTTTACGCGGGCACGGCATCGCGGTTATTATTATCGAAGCGTGAATATCCGGATATTTACGGATAGCTGGAATAAAATGCGTTTGAAACTAATTTAAAAATCGATACGCAGTTAAAAACGAAAGATTAAAACATGTCGCGTAATTCGGAAAAAGTATAATAAATCGAATAAAATTCCCTGAAATTCGTTAAAAATTTCGACGTATTTTTATTTGCACATTTATCACGACGATGATTAATTATTACAATTATTATTATTATTATTATTATATATAAATGCACGTGTTTGTTGTTACAACGATATCATTTTAAACATCATTTGTTTCGTTGTCGCAGGTACCAAAATGTCTGGAAATCATATAACACTCCGCGAAGTGCGACGTTCAGATATGGATACGTACTTGTGCATAGCGTCCAACTCGATACCTCCTATGATTAGTAAACAAATTCAAGTGCAAGTCAACTGTAAGTTCGCGATTATTCCATTATTATTTTATATATATATATATATATATGTATATTACAACCTAACAAATAATCCAAATATACTGTTTGGCTTTTTTTTTTGTTTAACAATTTATTATACTTCGATGCATTTGAATATGCATAAATATCGATATATATATATATGGGCTCTAATATACCGCTACAGATAAGGTTACATCGGGAATACAGCTTTTACACAAAAAAATATCCTCCATCCAAGGGACGCCCCATCGTACTGTTATTGCGGCCAGCAAACTGCAACTGTTGTCCATAATCTCCCATGGAGTGTCCTATCCTCCAATCTTATCACATAACCGGACCTTCTTCATTCTCATATGCAATTTCTGATAATCCTAACATGATCGATCACGCCTTCCAATTTCGAGAAACGTACTAAACTCTTTCCCCTAATATAAATATCACAAGCGGTGTCTCTGGCCACAGTAGAGCGGTACATCCGCTTTAAATAAATTTAAAAAAATATATATTAATATATATATATATATATATATATATATATATATATATATATCCTATACACTTAGACCTGGTATCGTATTTTTTAAAGAGCAACTCGTACAAATTAAATGATATATACATTATATAACGATATAACGTAAATTACGTTAAAAATGACGGAATAAATTTAATAAATATGTGTTTCATTTCACGCGCGTCCATAGTTAATATTATTTACGTATATATTAAACGCATTTTTTTCCATTATTATTTTTCGGCTTCGCCTAGTTTCCTGTCCTGCGATTCGTTTTACTTATATTTCAGATATATATATAATTAATAATTGTATCTGTAATCTTTTATCGATATCGGTGTTTCGGATATGTATGTTGATACCCCACCCACCCGAGGTGTGGGTAGCGATGTTAAAGACCCTCTGGATCGGTCCTGCGATAACGGCGATTATTTAAGCCGGAATGGCAACGACGGAAATAATATTAACCCGCGACTTGGTTAACCTTTTCAGTCGCAATGAATGAATGAATTAATGAATGAATGAATGAATGAATGAATTAATGAATGAATGAATTAATGAATGAATGAATCAACGAAAGAATGAATGAATTAATGAATGATTTAAAGAATGAATGAATGAATGAATTAATGAATGAATGAATGAATGAATGAATTAATGAATTAATGAATGAATGAATTAATGAATGAATGAATTAATGAATGAATGAATGAACGAACGAATGAATGAATTAATGAATGATTTAAAGAATGAATGAATGAATGAATTAATGAATGAATGAATTAATGAATGAATGAATTAATGAATGAATTAATGAATTAATGAATGAATGAATGAATTAATGAATGAACGAATGAATAATTTTTGATTATATTTTTTACACGTGAACCGAAAAGAATTTTCTTTCAAGTCACAATGTCCGCTATATGGTATATGAAATTTTAACGGCTAACAAAATTGTTTATTTTTCGGACAAAGTGAAATGTCCGAATGTTAAAAATATTTATATTAATACATTGAAAATGTCCTACAGTTCACCTAAGATGCGATATATTGTATAATAAAAGACTGTATAAAATTTGTACTTTCTCCTGTAACGAAATGTTATAATAGACGAATGAAATGTTTAAACAATACCACACAGACATAATATAGGTAATAATAAAATAATAATAATAATAATAATTATGATAGTATTAGTCGTGGTAGTAATAATAAAATTAAATTTTATTTTTGTTCGTTTCAAATAGCAAAAACGGCGGTGAAACTAATTAAAAGTTACATTCGAATATAGTAGTAATTATTCGGACATTACAAAATACAATTCAATAAAGCATACGAGTGGACAAAACGATTTAGAATTCTCGGTATCAAAAACAAAATGCATCCACTTCTGCAAATTAACGAGCCGTGATCAAAAACCGTAGTACATTAAATATCAATCTCTCCGACAAAAACAGTCAGATATCTCGGATTCGAACGTTCTCCCGGAGCCAACACATAAAACGAATTAAAACAATCGTCCCTAAAGAAATCGAATTTGATCAAAAGAACTATCTAACGACAGCTCTTTCGAGGAGAGCCGACAAAGTCGTCTTACTCAAAAAAATTATCGAACAATTCCCTGTTTAGATTACGGTGCTGCAATTTATGGAACGGCAGAATCATCGATTCGGCGTACTTTAGATGCGATTCACTTCGCACTATAGGCCGACAAATTAGTCTATTACAAAGCCAATGAATGGTCACTAAAATTTCGTCGAGAGTACTTTATGATGAAATTTGATAAGTATACCAAAAGCGGATTACATACAACAAACGTACAAAAAAAAAAAAAAAAAAAAAAAAAATGTTACGTCATCTCCTCCCCAACTCAACAGGATTATTTCAAACTCGTATTATATCATCAACGCGTTGAATCTCAACTTTCAGAACAAACAGATCATCGCGTAATACCGGTCGCTGCCGCCGAACAAAAGAACAAATTTAAAGATTGACGTATCATTGACGTTATAGTACAACAAAAATATGATGTCGTCGAAACACTAACATCATTTGATTCGTATGAAAAATTCTATACAGATGCATCAAAGACAACTCAAGCTACCCGTTCCGTCATACATCGAGATATCACCGTAAGATACGTTTTATCGACCGAATTGGCAGCGCTATCCGCCGAAATAATCGCAATCAGCTATCGATTTGAGACTAGTTACGCTCGCGAAAAAATAATTATTTTTACCGACGCATTTTACGCCGTTCGAAGCATATTAATTTCGATCTAACCGATAGCCGAACATATTCACCTGTCAGCTAACCAACACATACGTGAAACCATCATACGCTCGATTCCGTCACACTCCAACATAAAGGGAAATAACTGACATCGCTGCGAAAGAAGCGGCGCAGATGTTTCCAGTACCGAAAAATACTAATACCAGACGAAATACGCAATATCGAAAACCAGTTTCACGTAGCATTCGCCGGAAGCGTATTCCCACAACAAACTGCGAAACGTCAAGTTGAGCTCCTTCGAGAACAATCATCCCATCGCGACGTGATGATATACTAACTCGGCTCCGAATTGGACATTAACCCATAATTACATAATAGAAAAAAAATCAACCGATATGCTGCTACTGCGGACGGGAGCCTCTAACAGTCGAACACATGCTAACAAAGTGTAGGCCACTTCAGAAACACCATCATGATGGCGATATTTCCATTCACACGGCATTCTCTGATAATCCAATTTGAAAAACCCATTCAGTTTTTAAAAGTAGCAAATACGTATCCGTTCATTTAATCAGCTTCGGTGCCTCTAACCTAAGTTGTGGTACACGACACCTAGGGAAAAAAAACAAGACAAAATTAATAATAATCGTAATTATAAGATTAATACCGATAACACTACTAATGTTAACCATAACAGTAGTAATAACTATAATAATGAAAACAGAATGATAGCGTTCACATTTATATTTTCTTTCATTCCATACAGATAATTGTATCGTATAAATGTGTATACGCACTCATATATATATATATGTAGGATGTATTTACATGTTATACAGGCCTCGTAATCCAGGTAGTATATTTCGCTGTGTGTCGTCTTCACAAAGAAATTATGACACACACAAAACTAACGAATAAATACGCACGTAACGAATGATACGAACCATCTACTACAGTCCCCCGCGTGTGCAAATCATGATGAGACCGGTTCGATATTAGCAAGTTTTAAAACGGTTAAATTACATTATGGACCGGTGTAGAAATGTTGAAAATTTAATATTGTTTTATTTACGGACACGATGAACGACGATGGTAATTGGAACGAAATGCGAATATTCTTAACATTTTCATTTTTCGCTATGTACAATATCTTTTTTTCATTAGTTTTCAAATTGCAATCTGCCTGACATAGTACATCGTTTACAAATGATGCTGCGTGTTAGCTCGCCAATCGACCGAACCGACGGCGAAGGTAGAAAGAAGTGACTGAGAAAAGTGCAATAATGCGAACACTTCATTATATTTAGCTTCTTTCATTTAGCGAACGTGTTCTTTACCGTTTTTTACTAGTGCAGATTCCTTCAAATTGCAATCTGCCTGACACAGTACATCGTTTACAAATGATACTGCGTGTTAGCTCGCCAATCGACCGAACCGACGGCGTTCGTGCACTTCATTATATTTAGCTTCTTTCATTTAGCGAACGTGTTCTTTACCGTTTTTTACTAGTGCAGATTCCTTCAAATTGCAATCTGCCTCACATAGTACATCGTTTACAAATGATACTGCGTATTAGCTCGCCAATCGACCGAACCGACGGCGAAGGTAGAAAGAAGTGACTGAGAAAAGTGCAATAATTCGAACACTTCATTATATTTAGCTTCTTTCATTTAGCGAACGTGTTCTTTACCGTTTTTTACTAGTGCAGATTCCTTCAAATTGCAATCTGCCTGACATAGTACATCGTTTACAAATGATACTGCGTGTTAGCTCGCCAATCGACCGAACCGACGGCGAAGGTAGAAAGAAGTGACTGAGAAAAGTGCAATAATGCGAACACTTCATTATATTTAGCTTCTTTCATTTAGCGAACGTGTTCTTTACCGTTTTTTACTAGTGCAAATTCCTTTATTTATTCATAATTCCAATTTTAAACGTTCATTTTAAACGATTTTAACGAATTATTCGATTAATTTTCAACTGCAGAAGAATGACATTCGGCGGAATTCTATTATTCGCGAAATTATTATTATCCGTAATGAAAGTAATTACGCTACGAAATTGAATTGTTTAATTAAATTTTAACCGCGGGCAAAATACGAAAATAATTACGTATTACAAAATAAAGAAAATAAACAGCAAGGCACATTTACCTTTTCAACGGTAAACCTATCCGTGGTTGATAGATAATGGACATTCAATCGTTCCTCGCTTTAGTACTTTTGCCTTCTTTATGGAAATGAATATAATCCCTTCATCATCGAAGTAAATATATACACACATATATATTCATACATATATATATATATATATATATATATATATATATATATAAACGAAGGGAAAAAAACTGAAATCAGGGCCTAGTATGGACGTCGCGCAATTCTTTAGACGTCTACGCTGGCAATGCCATTAATTGTAATTTGATTAGCGAGCACACTCCCGACAGTAATATTGATTATTCATAGATATATATATGTATTTAAATTTATGCAAGTGTATGTATATGTGTATATATATACATACATATATATACACATACATATATATATATATAATAATTAGAAGAGGTTACGTCACATTTCACTTTACTAACAATAGACGAATGATATACTTAAAATTTGATTTTTTTTTTATTTCCTTTCAAATCGTTCAGTATTATGCCATTGCAACGTCCGATTTAATTATTATTCCGAGGGCTAATTATGAATATATACACACACACACACATATATAAACGCCGAGAAGTAGGCAAATATGTGTATAATATATATGTATGTATTTTATAATATACGAAAGCTCTTTTGTTTTTATATTGGTTTGGAAAATTTTTCAGCCTGGGATTGAAGCAATTGAAGAAAAACAAAAAAACTAACTGAAACAAAGCCTAAACTTGAAAAGAATCGATATGAAGCCTAAAAAGGAAAGAAAAAAATTTAAAATTAGGGGCGAAACCCCCCAAAAAAACAATAAAAATTGGAATAAAATAAAAAATTAAAAAACTTGCTGTATTGTTTTCTTGTTATCATCGTAGTTGTTTTCAAAAGCGGTCTGAAAACAAAAGGGCGGATTGATTTTTCAATCGATCGTTTTTTTTCATATCGTATGAACTTTTATATCGTAATTTCGTTTCCCGTTATGTATGATAAATAATTGAACTATCCTTTATTCTTCTTCCTGTTCTTTCTTTATATATATATATATATATATCATCATCATCATGGGTGTTTCAGTCATTTTACTGGTTCGTTCCTATCGTCCAAGTCCTCCACTTTTTCCTATCCGCTGTTTGTATTTTTAATTCCCCATAGGTCTTAATATTTGCTTCCTTCTTGACTGTGTCTATCAGCGTCTGTCTTGGTCTTCCTTTCGGTCTGCGTATCGGTATTCGTCCTTCTATAACAGCTTTTATTAGGCTATCATGCCTTAACACATGTCCGATCAATTTTAGCCTAGATTTCCTGATCGTTTTCAAAAGTGATCTTTCTTCTTGCACTCTGTGGAAAACTTCTTTATTAGATATCTTATCGACCCATGAGATTTTCAATAGTCGTCGCCAGCACCATGTTTCGAAAGCTTCAATTTTTTCCTTATCTGTTTTATTTAGCGTCCAAGTTTCCGCCGCATAAAGCGCCACTGCCCAGACATATGATTTAACTATACGTTTACGTAATCCAATGGGAAGCGTGTTCTGCTGCGTAATTATTTGTCTTTTTCTCATGAATGCCATTATTGCAATTCTTTGTCGGATTTCGTTGGTGCAACATACGTTCTTTGTTATTATATGTCCTAGATATTTAAAACATTTAACTTGTTCCAATTTTTGATCACCGATTGATACGGTTCATTTCCACTGGATTATTACTCCATGCACATAACTTTAGTCTTTTGAATATTTATATTCATTCCGTATTTTCCTGCTACGTCGTTTAATCTATGTACCATTTTTGACAAGCCCTCCTGGCTTCCTGCCAATAATACTTGGTCATCTGCGAACTTTATAATTTTTATGCATCGTCCGCCTATTATTTTTATACCTTCTTGAACGTCATCTAATGCTTCCTTTGTTATAAATTCAGAGTAGATATTGAAAAGCGCTGGTGATAACATCCTTGGCGCACACCTTTGGTAATTTCTGTCGCTTCATACAATTTATTCCTCCATTTTACCATCGCGTTTCGATTCTTGTATAACTTCTGTATCAGTGATATGAGTTTTACCGGAATGTTCCCCATTTTTAAAATTTTAAATAGTCGGTTCCATTCTACTCTATCAAATGCTTTCACATAAGTCGGTTCCATTCTACTCTATCAAATGCTTTCACATAATCGCGTAGCGTATATATATATTTTACCGTTTAAATCTGTTATTCTTTCTCCGAGGGTTTTCAATGCTGCGATCGCATCTCTTGGTTGGTACTCTTCTTCTAAAACCATACTTTGCGTCATCGATAAATGGTTCTATATATTTTTCCATTCTGTTATTTATAATTTGCAATAAGATTTTCGATGTGTGTGTGTCACTAAGCTAATCGTCCTGTATTCTTCACAACCTTTTGGTGGTAACTTTTTAGGAATTGGCACTAGCAAGGATGTGATCATATCTTTCGGCCAAACTTCTTCGCTATAAATTTTACACACCAGATCATATAATTTATTGCGAAGCTCCTGTCCATCATTAATGATCAGTTCTGCTTGAATATTATCGGCTCCCCTAAAGAATTCCAGTAGAAATTAGGATAAAATGTCTTGATTCGTTTCAATCGGCGTATCTGAAGACTGTTATCTAATAAATTGATGGCCAGTGTAATTGAATGTTCAAGCGCCTTTTATACTGCTCAATGTTTGACTTCGTCTTTAATATAAGGAATGAGAAGGTCACGACGTATAATGTATAACTCGGAACGTACCAAGGAGGAGTAGCCTAATGACCCTATTTTGGAACCGTTGTATCCTATTTATACGGCTATTTTTTGCGCATCCCCACAGCATCAGGCTGTATGTCCGTCATACAGGCTTTAACATTATTTTATAAATTAAAGTCTTATTTTCAACAGGAATACCGATTTTCTGTTCGACATGTCTACTCCATGTTAATTCACTATCAAGATGCATCCCCAGATACTTAACGTAACTATCTGTTGAAAGATTAATTCGCCATTTAATGTAGTGGACAGGTTATTCGCAAGGTAAATGTTACCTACATACACTTACTTTCGTTAACTGCGATACGTCAACGTCTCAGCCGGGTTTCGATTTTTATTAAAGACCGCTGTAGAGTTTCGTAGGTTTTGCTCTTTGACTACCAGCTGAAATAGCTGTATCGTCCGCAAGCGCGATAGCACCGTGACTAACTGGAAAATCATCAGTGAACAACAGATAAAGCACCGGACCTAAGACACTACCTTCAGGCAGGCCAGCGTAAACATTATAGATAGTGGAGTATTCGTTTTCGAATTTTACTTCGCATGTACGATCCTCAAGGTAGGATTTAGAAGTAAGTATTGATGAGAAAGAACTTTTTCAGTTTATATAATAGCCCATGATGCTATTATACCTTATCAAAGGCTTGCCTGACATGTAGGAACACATCGAGTACTTGCTCGGCATCAAAACCTTCTTGTATCGTATGTGCAATTCGGTGCACCTGTTCGATAGTTGAGTGGAATCCAAACTGATCATCGGGGAATAATATTCTCCGAATCTAGAATAGGGTTTAATCGCTTTAATATGATTTTTTCAAGCACTTGCGACAAAATAGGTAATTACGACCAAGCCCGGTACTTTAACCGATTTAGGTATTACGAACATGTTTTGCGATGAGAACAGGAGTTTCGTCTATTACAATGGTTCTAGATTGTTATTATGTGGTGTGTATGTTTGGTACATGTGTTCCTTTACTAATGTACATGTAGTATATACGTTAAGGTTTATATTGTATTTATTAATTTGTTGACGATTATTCGTCCGTTTATTTCGAGTAAGATCGTGCGAATGGGGTGCAAAATGATCTATGTTTTAATGAGTGTGACGTGTTTAATGGGTGTGAGGCTGGTGAATGTGTTCAATGTATTTTTTTTTGTATTTTATTTTTTTTACTTTTAATTTTATAATTCAGAAAAAATTATTCATTGTATTATTTTATTTATAAGCCTACACTATAATTGGCTGTTAGCTGTTGTGTGGATTCATTAAATGAATAAATAAATAAATAAATAAATAAATAAACTATTTGCGTCAGTTTTCACGACAGAGGAAAATATTGCGGGCGAAACACTGCGTTAAAAATATTATTATTAAATAGTATCGCTTTGCCGGGCAATTCTGGTACTAATTTTCCGGTGATTAAACAGAAGCCCGGGGTTTTTTATGATTTCATTTTTAAAATATACATTTTATTTCCGCTGGAAACGTTGGCGCAATAGGGAGAATCATTTGAAAGGGAGCACTTAAAAATGTCATTACATCTTCAGAATTATCAGTTTCAAAATTTGGTCTAAAAACTTCGGAAATATGTTTGGCAAACACTTCATCTCTCGACTATCACTAGTTCATGTAACATCGGAACTTGTAATGAGTGGAAAAGGTTGTATTGGCCTATTACGAGTTCGAATCGCTTTCCACGGGCTATAGTCAGAGGTTTTCAATGGAGATAGTTCTTGTAAAAAGTGCTGTAGAGATTCATTCTTAATTTCCTTAATTCATGAATTAAGCTCTTTTGATTTTTCGTTTAATGAAGACATATAGACCGGATTTCTAGTTATGTGCCATCTCTTTTCTTTAACTAGAATCAGAACGTGACGCGGTAAGTTATTTACTTTTTCGATGTTTTTAATTTGTAGTGAAGATTTCCACGCTATGCGTTGAATAGTTTCAGTAAAATACTATATCGCTATATTTCTATACCGGTTTCACTTTTCAATGGTAGTATCTACAGCTTCCCGAAATTCATTCCAGTTGGTGTATTTATTACGCAGGTTGGGAGGAATTTCCTTCCTTATTGCACCTGTACTTACCGTAAGAATTATAGAGCTCTGATACCAGATCAAAAGATGTTTTAGCCTCGATATTGAGCATATGCCTTTAGTAATGAAAAAATCGAGTGTATCTGGTTTTTTGTTTCTATCGGTTGGCCAATATGTTCGCTCACCTGTAGCATTATTCTACAAATTTATCATGAATTATTTTGCGTAGTAAGCTACCTCTTGTGCATTTGTAAACCTTGACCCCATCTCACACTCTTCGCATTCCAGTCACCGCCTGTTATGAATGTTTGGCCTAAGCTATCAAAGTATTTAATTAATTTTTGTTCTGAAAATTTCTTATTCCGGGAGGGAGGTAATTATCGGAAATCGCAATTTTGCCGTTTATTAAGAATACAATTATGCCAGTTGCCTGCATTTCTTTACTAGTTAATTTGATTAATTCGTAATGCTTAATATTATCTTTAATAATGACCGCACCACCAACATGATGCCATCTGGTCTATTTGTCGAATGTACGCTGTAGCCTGATATGTGAAAATAAGATTTATCTGTAGATTTTCAGCAAGGTAATAACATATCTATGTGCTCGAATGTTAAAAATGTTTCGATATTTATTTTATTTTGTAGGGCGCCAATTTGCGTTCCAAGTTGCTATTCTTAAAGATGAAATCGTTACTTAATCCGTTTATTTGTTAGAGCAGTTAGCAGATTTAATGCAAGTGTATTTTGTTGAATTAACTGAACGTAGATTTAAAAAGTTTGTTAATGTATTTGTTAAATCTGAGCGATTATATTGTGATATTTTCACTAATATCATTTGTAACCGTGTTATTTTCGACTGAGATATTACCAACCCCGGTATTATCGAAATTTTTTACACGATTGACATTATAAAGCTGCTGCATAATTGGCGTGTTGACTTCTTGAACTACTTATATCGGTGGCTTCGGATTTATTTTGGTATAAGTTATCATTGACAATTTTAATATCAGACTTTTTTTCATAAAGTTTCTGATCTTGAAGGGTGCTCCTTTTCACACAACGTACATTTAGGTAATGTGTTCGGGGGTCTCTTTTCTACCCTCAGCTGAGCTATGATTTTGTCCGCGTTTTACGCACCTAAATGGGCGATTACAGAATGACCGCGTATGTCCACCAATATTGACATCGTGGATATTGTGGTATGATTTTTTTGGAGTGTGGAGCTTCAACTGTTATTTTCGAATATAATAGATAGTTTAGACTAAAAACATCTTTAATATTTTCAGCAGGTTCGAGGTCTGAAAAATGCAAAGGCACTTTCGTAATTTCGTGTCTAACGTTTAATACGTTTCGAACGATGAAGCCTTTTTCTTTTAGCGCATTTTTCATTTCATCCTGACGTAGATGTCTTATAACAATTTTATATGCCTTTTCTTTTTTAAGTTGGCACGTATTATCTTAGTGACAAGTTTCCGGTAGTCGTCGCTTTTTTTAGTATTTGACCGTGTTTAGCTTGAAAGTTTTAGCTGTAAACGCGTGAGTACCTAAAATTGCAGCTATTTTCTTCATCATGAAAGGGAAATTTATTGAACAGACGACGGAGGACGAGTTGAAAATGAAGTAGAAGAAATATTACTATCGTCATTACCCACACATTCTTCATTCAATATATGAAGGACTAAAACGATTTCCCTTTTTTGAATACTCAGGTAGTTGGGGAACAATGCATTTTTTGACCTTTTTTTTTTTTTTTTGGTATTTGCCAGTCGTTCGAATCCATTTCGCTCTCATTTTCAGAATACGCGCTTTCTATTTCACGCATCGTATAGTCAGCAGAAGAACCAGCTTGTAATGTTGTTGTAAAATCATTATTATTGGGAATTGAGTAGAGATGAATATGATTTACATTATCAGATTGGGCAGGTTAAAGACAAATTTGTGGTTATATAGGCGTGTTACCCAGTGACAAGGTAAGTCGTTGCCCGAGGAGGAATAAACCGCGACATTTGTAATAGTTGTGTCGTATGTGGTATGGTATTATGTTGCATCGTCGATGATGGCTGCATTTGTGTATACGTTTAGACAATGATGGTGTGTAAGTAAGCGACCACAGCAACTAACGCTCGTGATGGTGTGTATATGTGTGTATACGTGTTAGTGTGATTATATATACGCGTGTTGTAATGCGTATTAATCAGAACAGATATATGTAGGTATGTTAAATTATAAATAACGAATAATATCAAGTAAACAGTTATATTAGCAACGTGGAAGGTAAGAGGTGTGAATCAGCAAGGTAAACTATGTATATTAGAGAAAATTACCGAAGAAGTAGCAATAGTTGACGTAGCCGTGACGCGTGAGCAGACATTTCGAATCATCCAGCGGAAATATAATAAGTATATTCGAGCAATCGAAATGGATCAGTAAATGGAATTGCGATAATAATAAACTCGATAACATCATCGGCATTAATAGGATACGAAACGATAAGTGATGCCATTGTATCAGTGGAAATAAAAGGGAAGCTGGTAAACATAGATATGATTTAAACCCCAACAACTCGAGGATCGGATGAAGATGTGGAAGAGTTTTATGACAAGCTATTGCGATAAAAAAGATCCCGAACAGAGAATTACTGCTAGTAATGGAGAATTTCAATGCAACAATTGGAAATACTGAAAACGATAACAACCTAAGATCTACCGTCGGGGAAATATGACTTGGGAGAAAGGTTGGAAAGGCTAATAGATTTTTGTTCAGAAAAAACAACCTATCGGTGATGAATTCAAATTACAAGCATCACAAGCGTCGAATTTACACCGGGATTTCACCAAATGGACAGACGACGAACCAATTAGATTACATACTTATATAAACACGGTGAAGATCATCGATAAAAAAATCTGAAGATATATCATCCAGGACTAGACTGCGGCGGCAAACCGTAAAGCAGTAGTAAGCGAAGTATCTATCAAACTTCTACGAAATCAAATATAAAAACTTAAGATCGAATAAAAATTTGAAAATACAAATAAAAGCCGAAACTAAATAAAGTTCAGCACGCGTATCATAATAGGAATACAACGGCCGAAGAACAACGGAGAAAATTCAAATAAACAATTCTCGAAGTAGCCAAGAAAATTTCCAGTAAAGTATAAACCAAAAGGAAGCCATGAATATTCGAGGGAACATTTGAATTAATTAACAAAAGGAACCAAATAAGAAAAGCGGAATTTAACAATGAAGCAAATTCAAAAACGTATGAGAATCTTAACCGATTAATAAATAAAGGAATACAAAGGGATAGAAATAATTATATAATAGGAATTTGCGAGGAAAGAAAATAGCACTCGTAAAAAACTGATCCCCCATGATTTAAATAAGAAAATTAAATGGCTAAGTAATACTTTCAAACTAGTCACGAATATTGGAAAGATGACGCCAGCATTGTCAAAACCTACTCTGCATGACAATGAAAGAACGGTATTAATATAGGATTTCGAGCTTGAACCTCCAATTATAACGGAGAAAATAGAAGATGCATTTAAGAAATTAAAATACCGAAAATCGGCAGGCGTGGACGGTATATTCGCAGAAATGGAAGAACCCGGAACAAATTTCGTAAGATCTGTCGGAAAATATGAGAAACTGACGATTAGCCTGATGAGTGGACAAAATCGGTGTATATATATATATATATATATATATATATATATATATATATATATATATATATATATAAACGGCCTATACCGGGGAATGTGGGAACTACCTCGTAGTAGCGTTGATCAGCTAAGCCAGTAAAATACTACTATATGTAATACCTACCTCCTATCACAAAGATCGGAAGAACAACAGGGGTTTGTACCGGGCAAAAACTTTAACGATTATTAAATATAAGACAAATAACTGAAAGGCGTTAATCCTCCGGCACCGCTTTGTTTTCTACACTATCAGAAAGCTTTCGACAATATTAGGTGGATCGAAATGTGGTGTAAATTTTTCTTGAATTGGACACAGCGAAACAACTAATCTATCTGTTGTAAAAATTTTAAAGGATATATTAAACTAGAGAATAGAATGTCGGAAGAGCTTTTTGCAAGAAAGAACGTACGATAAAGGCTGCTTCATATTCTATAATCGATTATAAGACAAAAGTAGTGGATAACTGGCAAAGAAAAATATCTGTCGGAGGAAGAAAAATTACTATCAGATTTGCACACGGTATTAATCGCCAGTACCGAGAAATGCTCGAAATAATATTATCAAGAATGGAGGGAGTGGGCAATGAGAACCGGGTTTTAAACGGAAATGTTCGATGCTGATTATTGATAACGAAAACCGAATACAACAACCCTCAATCACGAGATATAGAAATTAAAGATAAATTAAGCTATATTGGGGGACACGGATATAATAAAAAATGGTGGATCTGAAGAAGAAATAAGAAGACGGCTATTAGCGAACGTTGGGATTAGGAAATTTAATCGTCGTATGAAAAGATCTCGTAAGATCGTTAAAATAACGAAACTGCGACTTCGGAAAACGATGGTTTTTCTCTATAGCGACATACGATTCTGAAACACGGACGATTAATAAATCGACGAGCAATAAGATCGTAGCTTTTGAAATGAAGGGATATCGAGAAAAAAAAAATTCGAAGAAAACTCGTGGAAAAAATGATTCCGTTTTAATGGAGCTTAAATCGAAGCCCCAGACAGCTGTTGTTACCAACTATTGAAAGACGCATGTTAGAATTTCTAACGTGCGAACGGACTGGAGAAAATGATCCTGCTGAATGGAAACAAAAAAGGAAGAAAGGTATAACCTCCGCGAAAATAGGTATTTACAACAAATTACGAATCTAGCCCGGGATCGAAACAAGTGGCGACGTTTGGTAGCTTGCGTTACATAAGGTCACGGCATCCACATAGTGATAATGGAAAGGAAGCGTGGATCGTCTATTTGTGTTAACCACATTCCGGATATTCGAACAAACGTCCGGGAATAATTTCGAACGTTATCGCGAATTACGATAAGAATTTTGACGGGAAAAATTTGTAAATTTTATAACGGGTGTTTATTTATACGGGGGGTATCGCTTCTTAGGCGAACTGTAGATAATTTTGTATTTATTTAGATAAATATTTTTAAAAATTACTTCGTTCGAACGAAAAAATGAACAATTTTGTTAGCGTTAAAATGTCACGTGCCGTATAATAGTAGACATCGTGAGCGAGAAAATACGAACGATTAACGATCGCCGGCAAATCTAAGTGTCGGCAAGTATGGATCGAGTAGTTCATAATTATGCTTATTAATGCGCGAACTCTGTTTAAACGTAAACTGACATCATCCAAATATCTAACAGAACGTATAGACTACTGGAAACGCTTCGATATACATTACCAACATTTTCAACAAATATCGAATTAATTAACCCGAAAAAAAACTAAATATCTCCGGAATTTTTAAAATATAAATTCTACGATATTCTCGAAGTATTCCGAAAACATATACAAATGTACACCGATGCATGAAAATTTACAGGAAAAAAAAAATCAACAAAATTTATATTTTCGATCTTACTACAGAAAATTGAGTTTACACAGACGAAATTATAGCAATATAGCCTTAAAATACATTACGAAAATATTCACATACGAAGAAATATCTAATATGCACGGTCTGATTTAGGCGCGTTACAACATATTCAAATTACAAACATCGACACCATCGATCTAAAATACATCCATCCTGTAAAATAACTTCAACAAGCAACGAGCTAGCGTTTATATGGACTACGGGAATTGTAGGAAACGAAGCCGTATTGCAGCTAAAACGTATAGAAAAACAATCTAAATGCAGTTAAATCTATACACACACACACACGTCAGACTTACACCCATTCGTATCACATAATAAGACTATACTAACGACATTGAGAAACTTATTGCACTGACACACACACACACACACCTATATCAGATTAAACTAAAATTAGGATACTATATCACATCGGTAGAAAAATTAGACGAGAAGACGTTAACCAAATTACGTATAGGACACGCGCAAGGATCACACTACATTTGCCGAATGCCGATCTTCCACCAAACCCCACATGTAATAATTAAAAATAAAACATGCGCTATTAGCGTGTAAACTGATTTAATAAAGAAATACAATCACTGCGATATCCTTATATATATATACGAACGGTGTCAAACCAGACAACTACCGCGGTTGCGCGATTACATATCCGAGCAATGTTATTCGATTTATTCTTACGCAAAATTTCAGCGTCCTATCTACGGAGCTGTACGCAATTTCAATTGCCGTCGATTTGGTTATGGGATGAAAAATAATACTATTATCTGCACCGATTCCTCGCGCTCCGTTAGACGTCTTCAAAACAGATCACACCCCATCAACATCCTTCGGCAAAATCCATCTTAGTCAGCGCATCGGAATTTTCCGGAAAAATTATTCTCCTTCGGATTCCAGGCCATAACGACGTGGCATCTAACGACAGTGCAGATGCAACCGCGAAAGAAGTCCAGCTATACCAGTTCCGATACATACGATCTAAATTATCCGACAGAGCAAACGAAAGATTCTCGAATTTGCAGTAGCAATAAAACATCAACTGGATAAGGTCAACCCCGCTCGTCGTGACTCAAACAGGAAAAACGAAGTACCCCGTGTTACGCTCAGTCCACACATTGCTTACTAACAAATACTTATTTACTAATAAAGACCAACCTAAATGTACCGCGTGCAATATTCCTATAATTATTTCACACTTGCTACTTACCTGTCCGCTATAATCCTCCGAAAATCGCAAACTTTCTAAAACTCTCTCTCAAATATTTTACAACATTCTCCTACATCCGAATCTAGACTCCTTGCCTTCCTTCATTTATCTAAAATCTACCGTTAATATAAATTCCTTCCGTGCCTCTGGCATTAGTAGCAGTACACGTCCGGTGTTCAGTGTTCGTTTGTACTTACAAAAAACTCCAGCTAATGCAAAACCAGTGTTGCATCGTTAAATGCTCCTCGAAATACAGTACACGCATTCCACGCTAAATATCCCTCGTATTTATGATCATATTTATAAATTATCGAACGAATTTTATGGTATATTATGACAATAACTTAATTTAATCGGGGATTATGCTCGATCTCAGCATGCGTTACACTAAATATAAGCATCGTCCTATTAAAGTACAGATTTCTAATGTATACGATCAGATATTGCGTTTTTTTTTATTTTTATTCATTTATATACAAGTTAAATTAAATTTAATATACAAGTGCTAATAGGCTGGGTTTTTTTTATTTTTTCCTATTTTTTAAATTTTACAGTTATTTTCTTGATTATTTCTTTAGTTTTGTAAAGTCATTTGGTTGTTATTTAACTGCTAAGGTGTAACTTTTGGCATTATATAAATTCTTCATGATTTATAACATTTTATATTGAAATATAAATATACACGGCACGGTTACCAACGAAGACGAAGAAGAAGAAATAACGCAATATAATCAGCATTACAGGATAATGCCGGAATAATTGAAAATTCCTCACAGTTATAATTCGTAACGTATAAGGAATATACAGACGGAAATGATCTCAGTAATCGAACGTCTTTAAATAAAGTAAAATAAACAAATAATAATGAAATAAATGTTTTTCGTTTCAGTTTCACCAACGATGACGGTAGACGAAATGTGGAAAGCTGTCGATGAAAACGCAACGACAACCTCTTTGACCTGCATCGTAGAGGCATATCCACCGCCAATGTTTTTCTGGACAAGTAAGACATATTCGCTTCTTTATTTAGTGCTTCGTAACTATTCGGTTGCGCCTTTTAGGTTGAAATGTCGTGCGAAGAGTTCGTCCGCACGCGGACGCATGTACACGTACATCATCATCGTTGTCTTTCTTTAGCCCTCTAAAGGGCGTGCTGACATTATGAAAACGACGTCCTAACTACACACTTCTCCAGGCTGTTCTATCCTGGCCAGCCAAAACCGCTTCGTGAAGACTCCGTCCAGTTATTGCTCTTAATTGATCAACATAATGTATCCGTGGTCTTCTTCTTGTTCTCGTTTTCGTTAATTTTGCCCAACATTATACGGCGCGTTCGAGTGAATCCGTCGCTACGTCCGAAAAAGCGGAGAAATCTCCGTTTCATTATTTCAAAAATAGACGTAACTGTATGCCTAATCTGCTAAGTATGTAATCGTTTGTAAGTAATTGATTTTACATGAAATCCTCAGCAATTTTTCTATAAATTTCAAACGCATTTATTCTGTTTCAGTCGAATAAGTGTCCAAGTTTCACCTGCGTAGGTTGCAATTGAAAATACTAAACTTATCAACAGATTTAATTTCGTATTTATTGAAAGGATTACAACTTTCCAGATTCTTGTTAATCTAATAACTGCATTACGTGCCATAGCTAACCTGAATTCGATATCTATCGAGCAGCTTCCATTTTTAGTGATCACTGACCGTAAATGAAACTGACCACTAACTTAAAACCACTAACTTCTCTATATGCTTGGTTCTCATTTCTATCAATAATCGTGACTTTTTCACTCCTATTAATACTCAATCCATATTCCATGCATTCTCCCTGTACTTTTTGCATGTTCTTCTCTAGTTTTTGCTTCCAGCTGTTTATAATAAAGGTATCGTCGCATACTTTAGATTATACCCTGTCTTACTCCGCTTTTCATATATATATATATATATATATATATATATATATATATATATATATATATATATATATATGTACATTATATATATATATATGTATATTTTATATATATATATATATATATATATATATATATATATATATGTATATTATATATATGTATATTATATATATAATATATATATATATATATATATATTATATATATATATATATATTATATATATATATATATTATATATATATATATTATATATATATATATTATATATATAGATAATATTTGCAATTTTGCTCTATCGTATAGAGCCACGCTCAATAAAATACAAACCGAACATCTAGGATTAGTGTAGACGTGACTGCACAAGATGTCGCTGAACTTGGGATCACAAAGCACTCTACAATAAAAGGGTAGTCCAGATAATTGCGAAGATCGGAAGAAAACTAGTTAAATAGATAATAGATTTTGTGTGTGTGTATGTGTGTGTGTGTGTAGATTTAGTGCTGTGGTGTATGGGCACTCGTAAATATTTCTTCATAATTCGTGTATCATTTTGTAAATTTTAATTACTTTTATTAATTCGCGTTTATTGTTGTGAATTACCATTTTACTTATTTATTGCAAACATGTGTGAAGAAAAACAAATAAATTGAAATTTGAAAATTTTGTTGTAAGCACGTGTAAGATCATTTGTGTATATATAGATTAATATAGACCGCTGTTTTAGCGGAAATTAAGCGTAGTAAGATTTTTTGTTTTATTTCATGTGTAGTAACAAATATATTTGATTTGATTTGATTTGATTTGATTATTATTATGATGATGATTATTATTATTACTATTATTACAATTACGTTTATCATTAATTTCATTACATTAAGGTTATATTTCAGTGGTTATAAATTTTTATTTGTTTATTTCGGTTTATTCTATCGGCACTCTATTAGACGAATATTGCACTAATTGTTTGGTTTATTACGTAAATTTTGTTATGTAGAAGTTATGAAATTATTATTATTATTATTATTATTATTATTATTATTATTATTATTATTATTATTTATTATCACTATTATCATTATTGTCACAAAGCACGTAGTCTATTCGAACCAATATTCAGTAAACTGAATTATTTTGAATTTATAGCACTCCTTCTTGGACTGTCCGTCGCTTATTCATCGCACATTGATTTTCTGTTCATTGTTAAAACTGCCACACAAGAAATACCGGAAATTTACCCTCGTTTTACAATATACAGATGCCAGTTAATCAAATTCATTCATTCATAATCGCCATATGCAGACTACGATTCGGGGTCAATACCTTACTATCTCTCCATATTGCTCACACCTTGCAGATGCCGACCTTATTGCCGACGCGAATCGCATTAAATTCTTATCAATTCCTTTCCGTATAAACATGTATTTCTGTGCACATTTATGTGTCTCAGAATAATCTAACTTAGCGGTATAATCGCTATATACTTATTTATTCTTTTATATTAAATTTTGTGTTAGGTAAACCTCGTAAAAGCGCGTAATAAAAATAAAATGAATTCCAAGTAAAAAAAAATTACGAATAACAGGCTTTCTACGCTGGTCGTCCGATCGAATATAATTTCCTACCTAAGAATTTTAAAAATTTATTTAACGAATTATTAACGATGTCTTAGAAGACACGGTTAATAACATTTATTCAACTTTCAACATTGTATCTTATTTTACATTACTGAAATTCTTGTTTATTAATTCTAATAACTTCTATCAAACTGAACATTTCTCTTCTTGTATAGTCAGAGTTATTGTATTTTACGAGCAAGTTTAATATTGCATTTGTATACTCATCGTATAATAATATTGTGTTTTTGTAGATGGCACTTTCAAGTGTGTATGTATATAAACGTGTGCGATGTGTTCGATAACGTAATGTGAACGAAGAAAAGATTGTATTTTGCCATTCGGCCATTATATAGACGTTTTATTTCTGTATATCTAAATTACTAATTACTATTACGATGATGTCGTTGTATGTAACATTGGAAATGTATCTTAATAATGTGAAATAAAAATTCAAATTTGAAATTATTAGATTAAATTTATATTACATTATATATTATCTTATTATATTTATATTACGTTACATCATCTTATTATCGCATTATCTATTTCTATTGCTCAATTATCATCATCATTATTATTATTATTATTATTATTATTACATTATTAATATTTTAAAATGTTTTTAAAATCTTCGTAACAGGAGAAAGAGTGATACAAGCGAAAACTAATTGCGTAGATGGTGACAAAGAATGCGAATACGACAAATTACTTAGTAAGTGAATTTTTTTTTCTTTGTCGTAATAATTTTTTTCGATACTACATGCCAATAGTATATTGTAAAGGGAAAACGAGATCTAAAGGAGTTCCTAAAGCGACTATACCGAATTTTAGTAAAACGCGTATATACAGTCGTGTTATATGGGACCTAAGATCTATAATACTCTGAACTGAAGATTCATTTATTGCATTACAAGCGTCGACGAAGGATACTTTTAACGTCATTCCTAACCAGTGAATCCAGGCTCCTAATGGAAATAGATGGCGATAAGATGATCATTTTAAAGTTACTGTTTCATGGGAATGTTACGAACGTATGGAATTGCATTAGTGTGGGATTGTATGTAGACAGAGAGAGGGAGACATAATGGTAAACATATGTGTGTGTATGTGTGTGTGTGTATGCACTCCTGTGTTTATCTAGGTAAAAAGAGGAAAAAGAAAAAAGAAGAAAAAAAAATCTGTGTACTTCATTTATGTGTATTAGGAGATTAGTAAGGAATTTGTATCTGTGTGTATATGTATGTATGTGTATGGATATTTATATATATGTGTACATGTATTATATATAAATTTAAAAGAAAAAAAAAATGACAAGAGAAGGAAAAAACTTTTAAAACTTTCAATTCTTTTTTAAATTTTATTTTAAGTTTAATTTAATTATTCTTCGATTTGTTATTGCTGGATTGGGAATAAATTATATGAAAAATCGAGTTACATGTCAAGGCCGTAATAATAAGGTTTATTAAACTGTTTTTTTAATTTAAGACGGCGCTCGTGCAATAATGCACATAGCCAGTGATTACCGATATGTACACACTTTATGTTTCATATAACCTTGTAATTTAGTGTAATCGAAATAAATTTAATTGAATTGAATTGAATTACATTATTAATATTTTAAAATGTTTTTAAAATCTTCGTAACAGGAGAAAGAGTGATACAAGCGAAAACTAATTGCGTAGATGGTGACAAAGAATGCGAATACGACAAATTACCTAGTAAGTGATTTTTTTTTTTCTTTGTCGTAATAATTTTTTTCGATACTACACGCCATTAAATAATGTTAAACTCGACCACGTATCACTCCTTCGTGGCCATCTACTCCAACGTACCAACCTGTCTGCTTTTTGCCCCTTTTGACAGCTCACAAACCCTCTCTCTTATTAGCCGTATTTTACTACCCTATCCTACACACCGTCTCTAACGAATTCACATTCATCCACATAACCTATTCTCCTACAGTCCAATTCTCTGAATTATACTGCTCCGACCTCGTTCCTAACGTCTAAATATCAGTGCCGTATCGATAATTACACATGGCGCTGTAAAGATTAAAATAAATAAAAAATGATGAAATATCGTCGTTAAGACCGAGCAAGTTTCGCCCATTAAACAAGATACAATATTTAACGACTGCTATCTAATAAACGCTTTAAAATAAGTGATCAATCCTCTCCAGTTAATATCAGCACAATACAAATGTTATATCGCTTTATATATATATATATATATATATAAACATATATCTGTGAATGTATATAAGTATGTGCAGCAGTGCATGTTTTTCTTTTAATAATAACAGTAGTAATAATGCGTTTTAATCAACAGTTCAATAGCGATAATACTAATAGTAGTAACAAAATAATAATAACTCACCCGTAAGCGTTGTAATAGTTAATGAAGAGATTTGCTCCTTTTTTAAGGCAAACTAAATTATAATATTCGTTAGTTTTAAGTTTATACGTATGATATATTGCACGATAATCGTTGGGACTTCGTTTTGTCATCCTGACTGTTGCCCTTAACTATAAGTACAAAGGACTTCCTACACCCAAGTTCGAGATACTTATTTATATCTTTATGAATATTATTCAGTCATCTGCACTATACAATTTATTAATTTTATTTTTTTATTTATTAACGGTCCTTTGCACCTTTATACGTATAATTTTCCGAAATATACAATTGTTATAAAAAATTAAAAAAAAAAATGGAAAAAAATAATAATAATAAACGCTTTAAGTACGCTATCGAAATTGAAATTCCGTTTTTTGTACTAGAAATAAGAAACTAAGGTATACTACTGTAAATATGAGTGTCTTGTATCGTCTTAAGAATCCGACACCGTTTGTAAAATAAATTACAAAACGATACGAAGTCGTTAATATGGAATTTCGCTGAATCTGTTCACGAATAGGTTAAAATTTTTCATATTATCAACTGAAAATTCGCCATATTTATACATATCACGGGCTCTTTCGAAAATTTTATAAAATACACGAAGAAATAAAATAGTAAAAATCGTATCGACAGTAATTGAACGATTTAATCGTGTTTTTTAAATTATTAATAAAAGCAGTTAAGATCACGAAACTCTTTTTAAAAAAATTATAAAGCTTTTCGGATGTTAAGCGATTATTAATAGTCATTCTTAACAGTGAATCGGGATTACTTCCTTTGAGTTTTCGAAGGCAAATCTTGACAGGTAACTTCCTCATTTCCACACTTATCTCCCCAAACCTCCCATTCATAGATTTTTTGCACAATATTCCAAGCCACAATCAAAAATCCACAAATATCCCTAATTATGCAATCAGCATCAAAAATAAGTTCTTATCATCAGTTCCTCAATTTAACAAATTTATTCTTAATCCGCCGCTTCTGCCAATGTATACCAAACCCCACCCTGGCTTTTACAACCACTCCATGTGACATTGATTAATTTATATTGTGTGCTAAATACACTTTTTATTTATTTATATATTTATTTACTCCATATCAACTTGAAACTAACCCATCTTTCCAAATATTCATGCCCACCCCAGGTACTCCAAAGCTATATTTCTCTTGAAATCTCTAACTATAAGGACGCTGTTTGCTGTTCTACCAACGGCTCTAAATCTGGCGGACGTGTGGGGTCTGCCTTCTCGGTGCCCCCTTTCACTCATCGCTTTCGGCTTCACTAAGTCCTGCTCCATATTCTCAGCTGAATCTTTTGCTATTTTCAAGTGTCTAGAGTTCTTGTCCGCGGTGCAATCTTCTTCTAAATTCCTTATCCTTTCTGATTCACTCTATGTTTTAAAGTCTCTCCACAACCTTTATACGGACAATGCACTTTTACAAAGCATACTGCTTGTCTATGACCTCCTTACTAGATCTCAAGTTTCCATAGTTTAGCAACATCGGTTTTCTTGGAAATGAAGATATTGACCGAACTTCCAGGGAGGCGTCCTCCACACATTTCCGCTCGCCTCTTTCTCTATAGCAATGTAAAAGGTTTTCTGAAATTTCTCATAATCCTGGTGTCGGGTATGGAAGTCTAATCAACAAAACCATCTCCTTTCAAACGGAACAAGAAAGAAAAAAAGGTTATCCTTACCAGACTTCGAATATCCCACTCAAATCTTACCCATTCCTATTTTCTTCAAGGAACAGACCCTCCACTTTATCCCTTTTGCCAAGTGCAATAACTGCTTATACCACACATACTAACATCCTGTCATGCTCTCACAACATTCAGAATCCAGCACAAGCTTCCTCCTTCCTTACCACAACTGTTATCTGAATCTGCCAACCGCATTCATAATGTTTCCGTGTTCCTGGATTCATTGAAAAACTTTTAAATCAGATCTAGGACCGCAGTAGGTCAATGGGTGCATATGGCCCGCTAATACAGCCGGCGCCCCTATTATCAAATAATAATAATAAAAATAATAATAAGTGAACCATCAAAAAATAAATAAAATGCAAAAATATGTAGAATTTATTAAAAAATATAAAAAATGTCATAAATATTAATTTACAAAAATTATCGAAGCAAAAATAAACAGTATTTTTAATATACACGATAAAAATTATATAAATATCTAATCGTAAAATAAACAGTAGCTAGATAGATAGACTGCATAAATAGATATATATATATTACAGAGATCGATACATAGATAGATCAAATAAATCGATCGATAGATTACATAAATCGTTCGATTCATAGATTACATAGATCAATAGATAGATTACATTTATCGATAGATAAATAGATTACAAAGATGGATAGAGATACTCCTATTACATTAATTGATAGATTACAAAAGTCGATACATATATATATATATAGATTACATAAATCGATAGATAGATATATTTGTTAAAACTTAACTGCGCAGTTGAAATGTAAACTCGGAACAATATCCTAGCGCTATAATAGTATAGTTGTCAGAATTACAAAGATAAATCTGAACTAGAGTGAGCCCATAAAGAAAATGAAAAACCGATATCGGTACATATGATAAAGAAACGACTATTCGGCGATAGATGATGGTGAAGTGGGACACGTTCACGGAATCAGACGACTGGTGAGACGGTGAAATATTTTTTAACGCAATATTGAAGGAGATTACACACACAGATTCGGGGAACGATTCGAGCTGGAAAATATTTACGACCAATTTAAACAAGCCTCATAACTGTTAAACTTATATATATATATATATATATATATATATATATATATATATATATATATATATATATATATATAATGAAAATTTTTCCTTTTAATAAAATAAAATTTAATCCAAACAGTTGAAAAAATGTTGCATATATATATATATATATATATATATATATATATATATATATATATATATATATATATATATATATATATATGTAATATATAATATTTATAAATTTTTATTTATATATATATATATATATATATATTTATAAATTTTTATATATATACATAACCATATCAATACTGGTAACCAAAAAAGTAGACGGGTTGACATGTGAAGGTTGTAGAACAATGTTTTTTGTACCAACAGCGTGAAAGTTTGAAACTAATAAATAATCACTACGGGTAACCATAATATAATTTTTCAAGCTGCTCGAAATGTTATATTATGGAACAGGCCCTGACGAAACACTAAAATACACGATAATCTGCGTAGAATCGTATAATACAACAATATCGTTACAATTTTATTTTCTTCAACCGTTTTCAATTCTAATCTGTTTGTTCATCTAACACCGTCTCATTGGGATGGTCTATACGTCTTACACTGTAATTGTTTTTGTATTAACAACGATAATGGCTAATTCGTAATAATAATTTGTTTTATTATTTATTTCTATTTTTTTGTTAATAAATTCCAAACTGAAGAATCGCCTGTAAGAAAAAGAAGACACGGAAAATCACACCACCATGTTATAAGGAGGGAAATGTGCACCGATCAAAACACATGTCAGACGTTAGTAAACATCGGTAAGCGAAATCAATTTTCAATATTTATATTAACGTAATTTCATTCGTATTACGAAAACTCTCGCTGAAAATTAGGTAATGAAATATTTTGGGGGGATGTAATAAGCGGCTGACAAGGAGATGACGCATTTAATCATCGAACTCGGTGAAAACTGAGAGAATACAATGAGTTTTTCATATTTGTCAGCATCTCATCTTCCTTTTCGGATGGAACTTGTAGCTTGCGCTTTAATAATGATATCAAAGTTATTACTATTGATATGCATGCGCCATCATAAATCAAGTGTGGCCTCATAGAAAAATTTCAAACAGGCTGTGTGAGGTTCGTTAAAACATTCCGTTCATTACATAAAAGAGTATCAATTTTACCATAAGTATATTGGTTTAAACACAAGTTATAACCGGAAGTTAGCCGAACGACGTGCGACAATTAATGAGTCATAATTACACTAAGTTTCGGCGCTGCCGAAGTTTCGGCTAATATTTGGCCGAAACCGAAACTGTGGCCGAAACTCGATTTTTTGGCCGAAACTAGCCGAAACCGAAACCGAACCTTCTTTTTATATATATATATATATATATATATATATATATATATATGTAATATATAATATTTATAAATTTTTTTATATATATATATATATATATTTATAAATTTTTATATATATATACATAACCATATCAATACTGGTATCCGAAAAAGTAGACGGGTTGACATGTAAAGGTTGTAGAACAATGTTTTCTGTACCAACAGCGTGAAAGTTTGAAACTAATAAATAATCACTATGGGTAACCATAATATAATTTTTCAAGCTGCTCGAAGTGTTATATTAAATGCAGTGGCGTGCATTCCAGGTAAGCGAGGTAAGCGGCGATTACCCTGAAAAATCCCGAAAAAATAATTTTTTTATCCTAACTTATAAAGGTATAGAATATGAAAACAGAAAGCGATTATATTGGCGCTTATTACTTCAACAACTGCATGTGATACTAGGCTACGCGCGTAAGTGTTATACTTAGTGTATGAATTGTGTTATACAGGCGCGTCGAATTAGCTGGTTACATAGAAAATAATTCGTTCTATTAGGATACGTGCTCAGAGATGACGGTCTATAGGTTGTGACCTTCGACAAGAACACGCTAGACGTGTAAAGCGTCTGTAAGATCGCTTTCAGCCGGCTATACGGATAATTCACTAACACAAAGACACCTATAAATACGAAGGCGACATTGGCAATGGTAAGCGACCGTAATATCGCTTTCGACTGGAGTTTAACGTGGTATAATCCACGATTTCTGCAGGCTGTATGGTCGATTTTTTTTGTAGACAAAATGCGTGTTCCGGAATTCATTGAAAACCCGTTCTCACGATTTAATTTTAACGAACAGCTAGAAATTATAAATTGTGGTAAGCCAAAATTAGAATTTCCATCTTTAAAAGCTGAACAAATGAAAGCACAACCAGACAAAGCATCTCAATATGAAAATATTTTGCGGTTATCTGGTTGTGAAGATAGTGGAAAACATTGGCCGTGTTTATTATTTGGCAGTGAAAAAAATAAATGCGTGTGGAATGATCTTACTCAAGGATATGATAACTTGAATAATTTGATCGATGCGATTAAAAATCATGTACGTTCTGAGTCATATTTTTCCCCCACGAAACTGAAGAAATTTGGTAAGTCGTGCATAGATTTACAATTAAATGATCTCAAGTACAAATTGAAGTCATGGAACATAATGAGATTGTACTACAAAATAGAAACATTTTAAAAAGATTAATCGATGCAGTATGCCATCTCGGTGTTCATGAGCTTACCTTATGTGGCCACTCTGGAAAGGCTGATTCCGATAATCGTCGGAATTATGTAGACCTTCTACAATTACTTTCGAAATATGATATGATCCTGAAAACGCAAATAGAGACTTCTATAACGTTCTGCGGTACTTCAAATCGTATTTAGAATGATTTAATGTCTTTGGTAAACGCTGTTGTTCAAACTAAGATAAAAGAAGAAATAAAAAATGCGAAATCGTTGCTATATTACTGGACGAAACTTCGAAAATTTTAAATAATGTTTGTAGTTTTACATTACATATGCAGTCACACGGCAAAACTCAAGAGAGATTTAATAAATTTATTAATGTGGATCGATCTGTTGATGGTATACTTGAGTATGTCGAAAGTATTATCGAAGAATATGATTTAGCTCAAAATCATATCAGAGGGCGACACAGGGACAGAACCGATTAAGTGGTTTATCTTTAATATCCATTGAAAAAGCGTTGTTAAATCAGCTGCAAAATGAACCGATGGATAACTGACTTTATTCAAGTAGATCGTCCAAAGGATTTTGTATTTAAATAAATATTAAAGTGTTTTTTTGTAAATAAATTTTCGTTTGGTATATTAATACACTTTACATGGTTATCGCTTACCCTGTAGAAAAATTCACCGCACGCCACTGATTAAATGCCTTCTACGGAACAGGCCCTGACGAAACACTAAAATACACGATAATCTGCGTAGAATCGTATAATACAACAATATCGTTACAATTTTATTTTCTTCAACCGTTTTTAATTCTAATCTGTTTGTTCATCTAACACCATCTCATTGGGATGGTCTATATGTAATTGTTTTTGTATTAACAACGATAATGGCTAATTCGTAATAATAATTTGTTTTATTATGTATTTTTATTTTTTTTTAATAAATTCCAAACTGAAGAATCGCCTGTAAGAAAAAGAAGACACGGAAAATCACACCAGCTTGTTATGAGGGAAATGTGCACCGATCAAAACACATGTCAGACGTTAGTAAAAATCGGTAAGCGAAATCAATTTTCAATACTTAGATTAACGTAATTTCGTTCGTATTACGAAAACTCTCGCTGAAAATTAGGTAGTGAAATATTTTGGGGGGATGTGAGATGACGCATTTAATCATCGAATTCGGTGAAAACTGAGAGAATTCTATCAGTGTTAACTAGTTATCAAGTTTAATCTCGATAATATAAATTGCCGCGGTATATAATACAGTTTTAAGGTCTGCGCGGACGTACTCAGCCATAGGGGGTGTGCGAAACCGAACGATATACAGATATTCGCAGCTCGAGGTTTCTCTCGATGTTCCTTATTTTTTCCCCTGGAAGTTAGGATCTGTGTACAATTTTCACCCTTTCGTCTTTCAGACCAATCGATGCACATTGTTAACATCAGCTTCCGAATATGGCTGATTGTTGAGTTCTGGTTTGCATTTTGATGTTATTAATTTCACTCTATTATTAGACTGCTAAACATTACGTACAATCTCTTCGTCGGCCAAAATTTCGAAACCTTCATCATGTTTAATAACCAATCTTGTTAATTCTACACTTTTTAGTGTGTCACAGTTGAGCAGACCGTCATTGTAAAGCGTTACGATTTCGTCAACACTAACCGTTCCCGTTGTTTCGTTAGTGATTAATTCAAGTTCGGGCCATAGTTTATTCCAGCCACCTTGTAGGTGTTTAACATTGTAAGGTCTCGACCCGTGCGCTGGTAACATTAAAAATTGCGTTCCTTAATGTTGTAACTTTTCCGAAAAATAATCGTCGTTCAGATGACAACAAACTTTCGATGAAAATTCTTTTGTACCGACGAGCTGCTGCTGGTACAACGGCGGATAACAGAGAGTGACGCGGTTAAAAGAAGTGAAATTTAAACAAAAAATCAAAAGCAACGGCGGACAAAATTAAATAGGTTATGAAAGATTTAATAAAGATTTACACGAGGGAAAGAAAAAAGAAGGTGAATAAATATAGAAAAACAAAGGGATAAGCGTGCAGCGTATGACCGAAATGACGTTACACGAATTTAGTTAAGTAAAAATATGAGTAAAATTAGAGTGTACGTGCGATTGGGAGAAGTAGGTGATAGTGCAAATGCGAGCAATTGAGAGAGAGTGCAAATGTGAGAACGAATGCACGAACACGCATAAATGAAGACAACGTGTAATAAATAGTCGTATAAACGCGAATAGTGTAATCGAAGTACGTTTGGCGTCGGTGCTCAACAAAACGGGAAATAAACTGAATTCAACACGAATGTGTATGACGCAGAATAACGAAAACGTCTCGGAAAGAAATGAAAATAAACAAAAGATATCCCGAAGGTAATACAATTAAAAAAAAAAAAAATTAATCAAAAAGCGGAAAATGAAACTATTAGGAATAAGGATAACTTTATAATATAAAGAGGATAAACAGGCAAAAGGCCAAGAAGAAGACGAAGAACATCTCTATAATGAATATACGATCGTTTGAATATAAGTAAATATCGAGAACTTCGAACGCCAGGGCTACCAATAGGATATACCGGATGAAGCAACAAGGCATTGGCTTTAGTGAATAAAATATAAATATATAAAGATAGAAGCATTTTAAATGTAGTGCGTGCAGCAGAAGATTGGAGACAATCAGCTTGACGAAGATGATATCAAATCAAGAAAAGTATTAAATCCAGTTGACGATAATGAAATTAGAAGTCGGAAACTGCGTCGGACAGGCCGTATGCTTTGACACGGAGGAAATGAACACATCCCGGCGAAAATGTATATCGACCGCGATCAAATTGGCTAAAGAACCTGACAAGGGAGGTGTGGCTTGCTCAAGTTATTTAGAGATGAAACGGATAACCGACCTGTATATCCGCGATAGTTGCCTTTCGTTAGCATCGACGTTTAGTTCTGTTAAGATTGATGCGTTGTTGCTACCCAAACGAATTCGTAATATTATGCGGCGTCATTGTGAACGTTTTTATGCGTTTTTGATCCTCGCTATGTATATAGTTCAAGACTCAGCACATTGCGATAGGAAATACCAACGTTTGTAATAGTTTCTTTTTCGTCTGTTCGGTAATGCGATGATCATTCAAATCCCGCTAAGTTTTGATAATGCATTTTTTGCCATAGCGATTCTTCGTATACTTTAGTTTCTACATAAATCTCGTATAACATAATATTACAGGTTTTTCTACTTTCCATCAATATTTTCAACGCGTTAAATATATGCGCGTATTTATTTATATGCGCGTATTTTAACTTTTATCGCTAAATACATTTTTAGGTGCTTTGGACGGCGACGAAATACATCGCATTAAGAAATACAGCGATTGTTTGGAAAAAGGCATATGTAACTTCAACGAGGCGATAGATGGTAAAAAGTAGTTTTTTCTTATTTTTTTTTTTTTTTTATTATTTTGTTTTAATTAATTATTCTAAAGAAATTACATTACTTTTTAATATTATTAGTGCGGAATTTAATGTTTCGTTTGTCGATATTTTATATATGCACGTTTGTGTGAATGTGTCTGCGAGTGTACGTGGATACATATTTATTTGTATATAATTATGTCTGAATATCGAAACGCAAAACACGTTTACTCGTTAGCTTTGTTTATTTAAACCCGTTTGAGGTCCGATATATTAATTTTTAATATTTTTTTTTTTTTTTTACGATTGAGATTGTCTTATTATATTATTAATGCGTTTAATTTTTAAATATTTAAAAATTTTATTACAATTAAAAGTTTATCCATTTTTTACGGGATAGTTTCTCTATAAAATCACTGGTCCTTACAGGGACATAAATGTGAAAAGCCGATCAGTTTTTAGGGGTGGAATATATTAATTTTTAAAATAATTTATTACGTTATTATATTTATTAATGTACTTAATTCCGAAATTTATCAATTTGCACGGTGAAATCATTCGACCTTACGCAGACATAAATATGGAAAACTACAAATTAGTTTTGTCACGGGCATGATAATTTTTCTATATATATATATATATTATATATATATATTATATATATAATATATATATATAATATATATATATTTATATAATATATATATATAATATATATATATATATAATATATATATATAACCACATTATCTCCCGCAGAGGAAAAATTAAAAAAAAAAAAAAACGTTATATATCGATAATCGATAAGATTTCAAAAATAAATAAAATGCGCATTACAAAATGCACCAATCGCATAACATAAAACTCAATTACAGATATCTTTATGTTATTATGTAATAAAAAAAAAAATGAATCTATTTATTACTATACAAAAAATATAATAAAATACTTGTAAAAATGGAAAATGAAAAAATTATTAAAAAAAAAAAAAAAAAAAAAAACGAAAAATGAAAAAAAACGAAAATCAGAAAAATCCCAATATTTTGCAATGTATATTTCAATATAAATAAAAAAATTATCGATAAATAACGTTAGATTCGTGTTAGGAAAATGTTTTTTTTTTTTTTTTTTTATTAGTACTGACATAGCTCTCTACAACGATTATAATTAAGACGATTTCAAACCACTGGGACCTTTGGAAAACAAAATTTTAAAAGGCGGTTTGTTTGTGAAAGCACTGGACCCGAAATAGTTAAATATGTCTCGAACGATCGTGTTTTTGTGCAATATTCGAATTATTAATTTTCAGAACCTAAAATTTCAATTACTTATATAGTGAAATATTTTAAATTTTATTTTATAGCGGAGCTGGCCAGATACAAACGTAACGTTATGACGTTACTTTCGAATATGTGCAGTAATATGTCTATGTGCTTTGAAGAAAGTTTAGAAGGTACGTTCTGGATTAACTTTAAAATCGTATTAACAATGCGACGACCACTCTCGCTATTTATTTATTCGTAAACGTGTCTATCATTTGTCTTTCTACGATGATAAAAACAATTTATCGAAACGATTTGCGCTATAAATAATAAAGCGTCAGCAGGAAAAATTCTACATATTAGTAATAATACGAATAGAGAAGAGGATGACGAAACAATTTACACGCGGAAATGTACACAGTAAAAGAAACACGCATTATCAACAACGCAACAAGAAAAACTCAGCGTCAGCAGGAAAAATTCTACATATTAGTAATAATATGAATAGAGAAGAGGATGACGAAACAATTTACACGCGGAAATGTACACAGTAAAAGAAACACGCATTATCAACAATGCAACAAGAAAAACTCAGCGTCAGCAGGAAAAATTCTACATATTAGTAATAATATGAATAGAGAAGAGGATGACGAAACAATTTACACGCGGAAATGTACACAGTAAAAGAAACACGCATTATCAACAACGCAACAAGAAAAACTCGTTCTGCCGCGTTAAATGTTCGTTCTTCGAGGGGTTGCATTACAACCAGCAGTCGCTAATTCTATGTAAACTCTACAGTAACATTAGGCGAAAAATATCCATATATAGCGCTGTACACAACTTTACAGGTTGCATCGAGTGTGCAATCACCGACCATTGTAACTAGACATTTCGAAGTACCTTTTAAAATATTTTTTTTTTTTATAATGTATTATTAAAGAGTTCACTTATTTTGTTTTAATATCCATAAAATAATTAGTACTTTTAACTTATTTTATTACATCGTTAATTTTTATACTGTTCTGGGAATATTTCTGGTAGTTGTGCAACCGTGCAACCTTTATGTACGCGCCACTGAATGCTGCTCACAGTATTCTTTGATGTGATAGGGGTTTTTTTTTTTTTTTAAACATTAATTTCCGTTCTATTGTTTAGTAATTGTTGTTCGATATCGCTAATCAAGTTGATCTTATTTGAGTACTATTTGCTCGGTTTAAATATCAGCGCGTAAATCATTATTTATTTTCTTCGCAATACAATAATGGCGTAAAAGAAGATTACTCATTTCGGGTTAACTAACATAATTGCAGACGCATACTGAAAATTCTGCGATTCTATTATTTATTGGGCAGCTTTAAACAAATAACTTCCTCGAGCATGTTATATCGCCCACGCTCTAATAATAATGAACTGTATATATAAACAGGATCGTAAATATTTCATCGAGATAAATTAACTGAAACCGAACATATTCACACATGACCGCACTGATTAGGTAGTACATGGGAAAAGTTAACCGGCATGACGTTCTTATATGCAACTGTTTATCTGCTTAATATACTTA